>CM031608.1:3811893-3826893 GCA_018398815.1 Conus ventricosus
ACCAGCTAGAGTGAACCATGGAGCGAGCAAAACAGGTAGAGAATAAACAGTGAACCATGGAGCGAGCAAAACAGGTAGAGAATTAACAGTGGACTGCAAGCAAACCAAACTCATGGTGACGGAACAATTACAATTCTTTAGACACATTATCCTGAATGTGAATGATGAGACTTACGTTCTACCAGCCCGTGGCTGTGATTGACACGTTAATCCCAGACCCTGGTGTGTTGCGGATGGTGGCACTTTGCAGACGGCGGGCTTATCATTGATCGCAAACAGAAGTTCTCAGCATCCCTGCTTGGATTTCATCTCCATCATCAGCCTAAAAACTGAGCTCGTTTCAGGAGGTCTGACAGCTTTTACATGGTGTGCGTCAATGCCTCTTATGGACAAGACAGACCACACGGATTTCAAGGGTCATCTGCCTCCCTGACGTCTTTGAGATAATTGTTCAGTGTCTTAACCAACGCTGCCGGTGTCTGATTCTCTCAGCCTGCTGGATGCCAGATACGTGCACGGAAAGCAAGATAGAGTGCAGCCCATTTGTGTAACTTAAATCTAAATGGCTCCCCAGTGCGTCGTCGTTATTTTGAGTCTGCAGATCGACACCGTTTCACTCTTCAGGAAAGTGATGGTCACAGTTTGTTTACCACCTCCGCTTTTTACTCCTGTGGGGAACGTGAGTGAAAATCAGCAGCGTTTGCAGAGTGTTAGGAAAATTGGTGTGTGTGGGAGGGGGGGGGGGGGGCGTGATAATGGTTTCTCTCTACGGGAAGTCTACATAGGCTGGTTCCCTATCTGAGGCACTGCTGAGCCAGCGCTCATTTGTTTGGGAGACAAGTCCCTGCAAGGACACGGCAACTGAGTGCCACAGCCACACACCATGGCACAGTAGTCACTGTCCTGGACGCATAGCAAACTTAAGTTAGGGTTCAATTCCTGTCAACAACTGAAGTTAAATGGCAAGTTTCTTCAGACCTGTCTGGGACATCGCCTGAGTAAAGTATGCTGTTAGGCTGACGTGAGAAGACTTGGACAAAATCTTCATCAACATTGTACGTGTCTTTATCGCTGGGGCTTGAATGACGTTAGAAGGAAAGCGAAGAGTACATTTCTGTCATAGTTTCAAACCCAAATTTATCATAATGATTCTCTCCCTATCATCAACAGTCTTTTCTGTATCACCAAAACAGTCTTTTTTTTTTAAAAAACTGTCACTTTCAACGTTTATATGACCAGGCAAGAAAACAATCTGTCTTGGTCTGGAGGCTATTATCCTAAAAGATAGCAACAGAGATGTTACAAAGATCCACCTTCAGTGAAATATACGTTACATTTGTACATGAGTACCTGGAGAAAGTACCATTCAGTCCATTAAACTTATAACCAATATAAACGTGGTCTTCAACTGTGGTGAAGTTAAAACGATGGCTTACTCTTCAATGTGGTCATGTACAACTCTGATGATGCTACCAATGTTTGGACACTGCATTTATCATGACTGCTCTTTTAATCACTACTTTCTACATATGGATTTTTGTCATTTCTGTTGAGAAGGTTGCGTGTTCGAATCACGTCAGGGTCACCACTGTCACACTGCGCATAAATGCATGCCCGCACTCAGCTCAGCATTCACTCTGTGCACACGCAATCTCTCCAAACAACTAGAAGGCGCACTACAATAACTCTTCTTCTCCCCCTCTTCTCTGGGGAATAATTTACTAAACGATAATCATCTTTTCAAATAATGACAACAAGTTTGTTTTCCAATTTATAACTTCTGTTCTTCCACTCCAGTGGAGGTACAAACATTCCACATATCCACTAGCTGGAACCAAATTTCATCTCATTTTATATACTTTTTCACAAAAACTTCTTTCAATGGTTTCTCCTCCTCACTGGAGAAACATTATATACATTTTCAACACACACAAAAAAATCAAAAGATGGCTTAAAACATAGGAGTATCATCTGAGTTCCGACCCAGGGGGACAATTAAAAATCATTGTGGGTCAACATGACAAACGCTTTAAGTTTTCTTACGACTGGCGCAGTCGTTGTCTTCTTCAGCTCGATTCTCCAACTCTGGAGACAATTAGGTGCTGCCGCAGCACTGTCGCCCATATACTTGTGCGACTGCCTCAGTCGCCTAACTGGTGCTGCCACAGCACCGGGAAGGGCTGAAACACGAATGAAGTTCGTGTAAGTAATCTATTTCAAAATCTGAATAATGATAAATTCTTTTCCCTTTTTCCCTTTTCTTAACTCTCTGTCTTTTTCTCCCCGTCTGTCTATACTTCACCTGGTAATGGTAGAATACGGGTGGAACTCGTTCTTCAAACAACCTGTCTGGTCAGTGTCCCCAGCCATCTCCTTCCTATACTTTCTTTTTCCTTCCTGTGCTCTTCCTGAGTGATTACTCATCTAACTCTACGCATTACCAGCTCTTGGTTACTTGACCAATGGACAACGTCCGTCCATTCAACCAATAATCACCCTTCATCTATTTTACTGAACTGTTTTCATAGCCACCAGCGACACCGATCACACTGGTCAGGCCATACAAACTATCTTTTATTTTACTTTTTCTCTTCCCTACCTAGGGTTATGCTTTATAACAAATAAGGGGTACGCGACGGAACGTCACATGCCGCCATGTGAGGCTACATCACATGACAATTTTGCTTTCAGTAACTTGTGAATGAAGAAAGTAACTTTTGCTTTCATGGTGAACCAGTGACATGCGCATAATCCTTTACGAATTCTGCTTGTGGCATTCATTCGCCTAGCACACTAGCAGCCACTATGAAGGTATAGACACTGTTGATTTTGCTGTATGTACTCCATTGTCGTTGTTATCATATCAGTTACTATTTTCTGCAGATTTTAGCCACTACTAATGCTGCTGCTGCTGCTGCTGCGCTGCTGCTGCTGCTGCTGCTGCTGCTGCTATTACCAGTACTATTTTCTGTCATTGCTACATTTGCTATCACCACAATTACATTTTTGCTTGTTGATGGCTTCCTGCTTCTGTTTCGTTTTGTGTGATATCAAAGGCCTGTCGCAGAGTTTCTGTCTTTCCAAAGGCTCAGAGATGCAATAATTTTTTCCCGTTACCTTGTGTTTATGATATGCTAAACGTACACGGCATCAATCTATCGCACGTCTGAATAGGTGAGTGCGTCATATCCTGTAATGGGGAGAGACAGACAGTCAGACAGAGACAGACAGAGACCTACAGGGGTGCAGAGAGAGAGAGAGAGAGAGAGAGAGAGAGAGAGAGAGAGAGAGAGAGAGAGAGAGAGAGAGAGAGAAACCTACTTGGTGACAAGAGTTACTTATGTGTGGTATAACCATCCCTTTTGTTGCGTGAAAATCTAATTCATTCATTCCTTCTTTCAATTAACCTGTCAATCTCTCTGTCTGCAAGTCAAGTGTTAGTCAATCTGTCAGTCAATCTACCAGTCAGTCTCTCAGTCTCCACACTATGAGCAGTGTGTTATTGTCAATCGCCAGGGGTGGATGACCACTGCTGTCAGCAAGTTATCTGACGACAATCGCCCAGGAGTCGGAACTTGATTAAACCCCAGTATCACCAGCTGGTTCTGACCACAGGGGAGAACCCCATGAAGGCCACATACTGTCAGTGAGGGGCTTCACAGGTTTACATTATCACCTTCTTCCTCGCCTGCACTTTTTTTCCTTCTTCACATTTCTATCATGTCGGCGTGGTTGTTTACCAACAGTGGATTTCCTCCACTGCAATGGCCGGGTTTGGAAAAGTTTCCATATTTCCAAACATTTCTTTGCAAACGCATTCCCAGATGTGAAAATTCTGTCCTACTCTCAGGGATGACTGACACCACCACCATCTAGCTCCATAAACGTTACACAGGTTCAGGCAGGGTCAATGGTTCTTTGCCACGCACGTGCTGCACGTGTTGCGCGTGGAAAGTGACGGGACTCATGGCTTAGAAAGGCTTTCAATACTACACCATAAACAAATTTTAGAACAGAGAGAGAGAGAGCGTTTGTTCTTTAACAAAGGCAGACAGTTCTTGACATAGTCTGCGTATTGCATTTGTACTTTAACACACAAAATGAGGCAAATAGCTAGGCTGTACGTGTATACACATTAAACAGACAAATAAGTGAAGGTATGTATATTGAGAGAGAGAGAAAAAAATAAAAAAGAGAGATTGGGACAGAAACAGAGAGACAGAGAGTTTGCAATTCTTATAGTTGTATAGTATATATAGTATGTGAGAAAACGTGGCAGACTAGACAAAAAGCAAACAATGTCAGATAGGCCAAATTTATGACTTCATTTGTGTCAGGGGTGCTTTTGTTTCTTTTTTTTTAGGAGTTAATACATTTGTCAAGGTACAAACAAACAAAAAAAAACAGTTACAGTGTACAAAGTAAATGACATTTTAACCATCGTGGAAGGACTGGTGCTGCGCTGTATTTAGTACAGTGACATAGCCATCACTTGGGTCAGTACAATGACATAGCCATCACTTGGGTCAGTACAATGACATAGCCATCACTTGGGTCAGTACAATGACATAGCCATCACTTGGGTCAGTACAATGACATAGCCATCACTTGGGTCAGTACAATGACATAGCCATCACTTGGGTCAGTACAATGACATTAGCCATCACTTGGGTCAGTACAATGACATAGCCATCACTTGGGTCAGTTAACAGAGAATCATGTTATGACAAGAGAGCTCTAGATGTAAGTCACTGGTCACTTAAATCCGATGAAATCAAGAGATACTCTGAACTCTATGGTAAGATGTTTCAGGAGATAGAAAGAAAAAACAATGTAACCACTTTAGATATAGGGGATATTGTATAACCAAACATGCCCCCAAGCAGGGAAGCCATGGAGAGAGCAAAACAGGCAGAGAATAGACAGTGGAAAACAATCATGCAAGGCACCATCGAGGGCGGAAGAAGAAGAGGAAGACAGCGAAAGACCTGGCATGAGAACATCAAGGAATGGACCGGACTCCATATACATGAGCTGCTACTGGTGGCTGCTGACAGAGACAGATGGAGAAGGGAGGTTGCGTCTACGGTCCTCAGGTTTCCCCAACGACTACTTCTGTAGTTATGGGCCTGAGTGAGTGAGTGAGTGAGTGAGTATAACCAAAAGTATCTAGAAAAAACATGCGACCAAAACTTTCAAAAATATTTCACACTTCCAGAGCATAAAATCCAAAATGAAAAACATGTCAGACAAAGCATGCCCCAAAGCAGGGGGTGGAGGGGGGGGGGGGGGGCATGGAGTGAGCAAAACAGGCAGAGAATAGACAGTGGATTGCAAACAAACAACACTCGCCGTGACAGAACTATTACATTCTTGGAAAGATCTTCCCGAATGTGAATGGTGAGATTGACGTTCAAATAAAGAACAAGAAAAAGACAGAAAGCATACCAGCAGCTAGAGTAAACCATGGAGTGTGCAAAACAGGTAGAGAATAAACAGTGGACTGCAAACAAACAAAACTCATAGTGATAGATCAATTACATGTCTAGGATATATGACCCCAAATGTGAATGGTGAGATTTACGTTCTACCAGCCTGTGGCTGTGATGGAAACGTTGTTCCCAGTCCCCGGCGTATTTTGATGGTGACACGTTGCAGACGATGGGCCTGTCATTGTTCACTGAAAGAAGGCCTCAGCATGCCCGCTTGGATTCCATCTCCATCAGCAGCCTAAAAACTGAGCTCGTTTCAAAGGGGGAGGGGGGGGCTGAGCGCTTCACATGGTGTGCGTGAATGCCTCTAATGGACAAGACAGACCACACGGATTTCAAGGTCATCCGCCTCCGTGACGTCTTTGACAGTATTGTTCAGTGTCTCAGCCAACACTGCTGGGGTCTGTTTCTCTCAGCCTGCTAGATCCCAGATACGTGTATGAAAAGGAAGACAGAGTGCAGCCCATTTGTGTAACTTAAACCTAAATGGCTCCCCAGCGCGTGGTCGCTATTTTGAGTCTGAACATCGACATGGTTTCACTCTTCAAGAAAGTGATGAACACAGTTTGGTTTCCGCCCTCCACGTTTCACTCCTGTAGGGAATCTGTTTAAAAAAATCTGCAGCGTTTGCAGAGTGCAGGGGTGATTGTGGAGGAGGTGATAATGGTCTCTCTTCTCTGGGAGGAGTCTTCATGGGCTGGTTCCGTATCTTAGGGCACTGCTGACCCGGTGCTCGTCTGGTGATGTCTGAAGTGTTTTGTGTGACAGACATTACTGAGCACCGCTGAGTGAAGTGACTCAACAGCAGTCCCATGGCTGTTCACAATGGCATGGTCTGAGCACCGCTGAGTGAAGTGACTCAACTCACTGGTGCTTAGACCATGCCAGAATGAATTGCCTTCGCTGCTGTTGAATCACTTCACTCAGTGGTACTCAGTAGTGTCTGTAGCGTGTGTGAGTGAGTGAGTGAGTGTGTGTGTGTGGTGTGTGAGGTGTGTGTGTGTGTGTGTGTGTGTGGTGTGTGTGTGTGTGTGTGTGTGTGTGTGTGTGTGTGTGTGTTGAGTGGTGTGTGTGTGTGTGTGTGTGTGTGTGTGTGTGTGTGTGTGTGTGTGTGTGTGTGTGTGCGCTCGCGCGCGCGCGCGCATGCACAGAGAGACAGAGAGAGAGATTGAGAGAGAGAACGCGAATGCGAATATTTAATGCATATAGGCGATAGCCATCTTTGCACAATAGTGGTGGGAAATGATGGGGACGTGTGTGAGGAGGGAGTGGGCAGATGATGGGGAAACAACAGCAATCTATTCATCAGATCGTAATCGTGCTGTAATCGTATGTATAAACGTCACTTCGACGTTAAATTAATATATCCAAGAAAACCAGAACGTACTTGCAACAACGACGTCATGTTTTATCATTTTTTTAGGGAGCCGCGGGGGACGGGTTATTGAGAAAAGTTTGCTTAGAAAAGTGATTTCTAAATATTTATTCGTTCATGATTTGTTATTGTTTTGTTTTACTTTGCATGGTGTAATGAAATATAATTTCATGTGTGCACTGGGATGGGAGCCGGAGATGCACAAGTCAATAACCTTTCCGAGGCCAAAGCTCAAGGGAAGTAATACAGACATGTACGAGCATTACCCATGAACCAAACACGCAGCAACTCATCTTTGATCTGTTATTTACTATTTCGTTGAAAAAAATAGACAGGAAGAATGAAAAAAATGACAGAATTTCATAACCCATCATTTTTTTTCTGCGGTGCTTTTCCTATTTCATGCGGAGGTTACGTTACTCGTTGACTTGCTTTACGTTACTCGTTGACTTGCTATGTCAGCATCATTTATTGAATCATTAAACTGCCTCGCTCTGCCCCACCCCCTCCCTATGTACCCACATCCCCGTCCCCCACCTCCCCTCTCTTCTCACTCCCTCCCCCACCACGCCCCCATCTCCACCGCCACCCCTCTCTGCTGCTCACCTAGCGCTCTAAGTTGAAAGAGGGGTGTTGGAGGGGCGAGAGCCAGACAGGGGCGTGGGCATGGAACAACTGGGCAAACACCTCTTACAGGCTGACTGAACGCTGTGTCTTTGCTCGCATTCATGGTAGGTAAATATGGTCACAGAGAGAGAGAGAGAGAGAGAGAGAGAGAGAGAAGAGAGGAGGGGGGGGGGTAAACAGATAAAGGAATGATAATGAAACCTGGGCCAAGATCTCTTTAATTTCCAGACAGGAAATGGAACAAACGTCAAAACACGTCCCTGTTGAGATCTATAACTTTAAAAGACAGATATATGGTTTATGTCGAAGGTGCATAGAGTAGTACTTCTGTGTTAAGTGCTCTCTTAGTTTGATTGCTCCCCTGAAGTAGAGATCAGTAGCAGCATCAAACGACAGCTGTTTCGTTTCGTGAAGAGTTCATCAGGTCTGCTGCCAGATCCTAGTTACCTGCTGGTGAGAGGCACTTCCTAATAAGCAATTTGTAAGATGAGGCTCGCGTATGGAGAAACTTGGCGGTGGTTCCTAACGGTGACTATCGTTACCTCCTCACCATCCCAGGTGCTTGATGCTTGAAGTCTCGCGTCAGACACCATTTTACTCAAAGCCATCACAGCATCTCAGGAGGCAGTGTGGGAGCTTTGCCTGTGCCTAAGTTCTCCACAAGTATCTTTGAGTCTGCTAAAAAAAAAAAAAAAAAAAAGAAAAGAAAACTTCGTGTAACAAGCCTTTAATCTAGATGTTTGACCTTCCGTGTGTCTGTACACACAAACAGTAGTCATCTGGCATCAGAATTGTGTATATTGACCTGAGTCATGGGAAAGATCGTATCTTATCCTCGCATCAGGGGCTGTCAGAACTTGAAGCTGGTATGTTTATAGTGAAAACCAGGTATTTCAATAACTCCACTGCAGCAACTCCAACTTGGCATGTTTCAGGCTCACCTTTCCTGAGAGACAATGGCATGTAATAGTAAATGGGAAGAAAGACTTCTATAGTCATAAGATGGAACGAATGCTCTTGTAAGGCTAAACAGATACATGATATAGGTTTCAAATGCTTCCAGATGGACATACTACGTACAACCTTGCTCACAACTGTGGTGTTCAAAGAAATGAATAGTTTAAAGGAAAGAGAATGTCATCTTTGTCGTTTTGTAAAAGATCATAATATCATTATAATTTTTTTAACTGTCCTGAAAGTCGACAGTTCTTGACAATTCTGAATTCATTTTGAGAATGTGTTCCATGAAAAATTTGCAACAGTCTCGAACTTGAACTGTAAAACCTATTCTGTCAGCATTTCAAGAAAACATTACAACTGTAAACAGATAATAAAAATTGATTTAAACACGTTCCAAGTAAACGTGCAGATAGGTTTCAACTATCGAAATGTTCTGTTAAATAGTGTTACGAAAGATGTATTCAGAGAGCAAACTTGACTCAACCATAAATATACTACTTCCATGCTATATGATTTCACACAGCTTACGTGCAAACATTCACAAGACCACTAAACGTTTCATCAGGATGTATTATCATGCGTTGTGTATATTTCATTTGTTTTTCAAATGACTGAGCTGGCCACCATCCATGTTGAGCTGGTATAGATACACGAATGGAACAAAACATTTTAAAAGTTGCTCTTTTAGTGGAGAATACTGACACCTGTTCGTATTATCCCTTGTCATTGAAGGGATCCATGATTGTTCCTATATTTTCTTTCCATCATCAAAAACACGTCCTTTACTTTGCGTTCTGTAACTGGCTTGTAGTTTGTAGCTTGACAAGCATTACAACTGTTACAAAAAGAAAGAAAGAAAGAAAGAAAGGCACCTTGATACAAACTGAGTAATTGATTCTGGACTGTCAGACATGTTTAATTTTCAGCTTGTCTGTCACGTTCACTCATATACAATACAAATATCAAGACAACTTCCCTTATCTCTCTCTCTCTCTCTCTCTCTCTCTCTCTCTCTCTCTGTACAAGTATCTGTTATGTGCCTCTTTGAGTGTATGCACGTGCAGCCAAGTCGTTCACCTCAGTTTGTGTGATGACAGTACAAGTGTAATAAGTGAACTGTGTCAAGAACTGTCTGCCTTTCTTCAGGAAAAAAATTCTCTCTCTCTCTCTCTCTCTCTCTCTCTCTCTCTCTCTCTCTCTCTCTCTCTCTCCTCTCTCTCTCTCTGTGTGTGTGTGTGTTGTGTGACTGTAATGTTGTTTATGTGTGTGTTGTGTAGTCTGTGTGCTAGTTTGATTGTGGGGGTGGTGTTACATTTTGATGTGGTTAGCTTTCTACTTGACTTCTCACTCTTCCCCGTGCAGCACGTGCGTGGCAAATAACCATTGACCCTCCTGAGCCTGTGTAACGTTTTGAAGCGAGTTGGTGGTGGTGTCAGTCATCCCTGAGAGTTGGAAACATAATTTTCACATCTGGGAATGCGTCTTGAAAGGAATGTTCGAAATATGGAAACTCTTCCAAACCTCATGCTGCGGAGGAAAGCCACTGCCAGTAAACAATCACGCCGGCACGATGAAAATGGGAAGAACGAAAAAAAAAGTGTAGGCAAGGAAGGAGACGATAACGTAAATCAGTGGAGCCCTTCACTGACAGACGCGGCCATCATGGAGTTCTCTCCCTGTTGTGAGAACCAGCTGGTATGGTGGGGTTTAATCACGTTTCGACTCCTGGAGATTCTCGTCAGATGGTCGCTGACAGCAGTGGTCATCCACCCCTGGTGATTGACAATAGCACACTGCTCATAGTGTGGAGACTGACAGACTGACCGGCAGGTTGACTGACAGACTGACCGGCAGGTTGACTGACAGACTGACCAGCAGGTTGACTGACAGACTGACCGGCAGGTTGACTGGCGGACTGACCGGCAGGTTGACTGACAGACTGACCGGCAGGTTGACTGACAGACTGACTGACCATTAACCAGCAGACTGACCGGCAGGTTGACTGACAGACTGACCGGCAGGTTGACTGACAGACTGACTGACCATTGACCAGCAGACTGACTGGCAGATTGACTGACAGACTGATCGGCAGGTTGACTGACAGACTGACTGACCATTGACCAGCAGACTGACTGGCAGATTGACTGACAGACTGACCGGCAGATTGACTGGCAGACTGACTGACCATTGACCGGCAGACTGACTGGCAGATTGACTGACAGACTGACCGGCAGATTGACTGACAGACTGACCGGCAGGTTGACTGGTGGACTGACTGACCATTGACCGGCAGACTGACTGGCAGATTGACTGACAGACTGACTGACCATTGACCAGCAGACTGACTGGAAGATTGACTGACAGACTGACTGGCAGATTGACTGACAGACTGAGCGGCAGGTTGACTGGCGGACTGACTGACCATTGACCGGCAGACTGACTGGCAGATTGACTGACAGACTGACTGACCATTGACCAGCAGACTGACTGGAAGATTGACTGACAGACTGACTGGCAGATTGACTGACAGACTGACCGGCAGATTGACTGGCGGACTGACTGACTATTGACCGCCAGACTGACTTGCAGATTGACTGACAGACTGACTGACCATTGACCAGCAGACTGACTGGAAGATTGACTGACAGACTGACTGGCAGATTGACTGACAGACTGACCGGCAGATTGACTGGCGGACTGACTGACTATTGACCGGCAGACTGACTGGCAGATTGACTGACAGACTCACTGGCAGATTGAATGTACAAGTAAATTGATCACATTTTCATGCACAAAAAGGGATGGTTAAGCCATGTATAAGTAATTCACTTCACCCCAGAAGAAATCTCTCTCTCTCTCTCTCTCTCTCTCTCTCTCTCCTCTCTCTCTCTCTCCTCCTCTCTCTCTCTCTCTCTCTCTCTCTCTCTCTCGCTCGCTCGCTCTTTCTCTCTCTCTCTCTCTCTCTCTCTCTCTCTCTCTCTCTCTCTCTCTCCTCTCTCTCTCTCTCTCTCTCCTCTCTCCTTCTCCTCTCTCTCTCTCTCTCTCTCTCTCTCTCTCTCTCTCTCTCTCTCTCTCTTTTCTCTCTCTCTTCCGGTCTTTTTAAATCTAGCCTCATTTACTCTGGTGGTTGTTTGTGGAATGACCTAGTGTCTTCATTTAATGTAATTTCTAGTCTAAACGTTTTCAAAAAACAATACTTCTCATATCTGATGCCAAGCTTCCTAAACAGTGTGACTAATGAGAACATCATATAACCTTCTTTATAGGTATTTCAAAATTATTGTTTGGATTTAAGTACAAATGATGTTTAAATGTATTTGAATGTTCATTTGTATTCCTTCGTTACCCCTTCTCTATACCTTGTCATGACATACTGTTCACCTGTCCACCTTTCATTGACGTCCTTCATTTCTCTTCTTCTCCTTTATTTTTTCTTTTTTTTCTCTTTTTTTTTTTAATGTATTTGCTGGAAGTTGTTTTCTCTTTGTGTGTGTGTGTGTGTGTGTGTGTGTGTGTGTGTGTGTGTGTGTGTGTGTGTGTGTGTGTGTGTGTGTGTATGTGTGTGTGTGTGAGTGTGTTTGTGTGTGTGTGTGTGTGTGTGTGTGTGTGTGTGTGTGTGTGTGTGTGTGTGTGTGTGTGTGTGTGTGTGTGTGAGAAAAGTTGACTGTCATATTTTTGGATTGCCTTTTGTATTTCAGGCTAATATTCTTTTCACTATTTAGATGGTTCGTTGATTTTGAAGTCACATATTGGTTTTTTTTCTGCTTCATCGAGGGCAAGATGTAAAAAAGCCTGTATTGTGCTTATTCTTTATCCCTCATTAAAAAAGATTCGTTCGTTCGTTCGTTCGTTCGTTCTCTCTCTCTCTCTCTCTCTCTCTCTCTCTCTCTCTCTCTCTCTCTCTCTCTCTTCTCTCTCCTCTCTCTCTCTCTCTCGCTCGCTCACTCTTTCTCTCTCGCTCGCTCGCTCTTTCTCTCCTTTTCTCTCTCTCTCTCTCTCTCTCTCTCTCTCTCTCTCCTCTCTCTCTCTCTCTCTCTCTCTCTCTCTCTCTCTCTCCTTCCTCACTCCACTCCTCACCCCCAAACACCACCAATATCTACAGTTGCTGTAATCGTGGTTAAAAACAATAGACGTGTGTGTGTGTGTGTGTGTGTGTGTGTGTGTGTGTGTGTGTGTGTGTGTGTGTGTGTGTGTATGTGTGTGTGTGTGTGTGTGTGATAGATAGATAGATAGATAGATAGATAGATAGATAGATAGATAGATAGATAGATAGATAGATAGATAGAAATGACAGTAAAACTAAAGCCTAGGTGACTTTAATTTTCAGACGGGAATGGAGCAGGGATCAAAATTTGCCTCATTTAAGATATATAACTTTGTAAGACAGACACAATATTTTATGTCAAGATGACGTAGCACCCAATGGTTATGTTGTAGTGAAGACGAAGAAAGACTCCCATACCCAGAAAGATTGAATGCACACTCTCTTATTAAGGCTGAACAGATAAAAGATATAACTTTCAAATGCTTCCAGATACATATACTCCATAGCACCTGGAAAGAAATGCTGTGATCAAAGAAACTGGAAGTTTAAACGAAAATGAATGTTGTCTCGATAATTTTGTAAAAAGATCGTATTCATCTTAATTTTTGGGAAATGTCATATTAGTCGATGGTCTGGACCATTCTGAATTCACGTGGAAAATGTGTTCAATGAAACGTTTGCAACAACCTCAAACTTAAATTAGACTGTTCGTATTTGAAGAACACATTTATAACTGTAGACGGAACAATAAAGATGTATTTAAACATGTTCAGAACAATACTGATCTGTAGATAGAAGAAAGCTAATCACAAAGCAGGAGCAAGTTTCAGAATATCGAAATATCCTGCAAAGTTGTGTTACATAAGATGTTTATAAAACAAACTTGACTCTAGCGTACATATAATGCTTCTAGGCTATATGTATGCGTTTAGTTTACATGCAATTTTGCAAGAGCACCAAAAGTTTCTTAAGGATAATTATGCTTTCTGTACATTTCAGTTTCTTTTCGAAATGTGTTGGGCCGGATACCACCTGTTTTTGGTATCCACGATCGTTCCTATACTTTTCTTCCAGAGGAAAACCATGTCCTTTACTTTGTATACAGTGACAAATTTGTTTTTATTGTTTGTATGTTGACAGACGCAATAACCACAAAAGAAAGAAAAAAAAGCATCCTAACATAATGAAGTAATCGCTTTGGTCTACCTGGCATGTCTGTCTCATAGTCTCACATACTATGTGAACATTAAAAGTGCACCTCTCTCTCTCTCTCTTCTCTCTCCTCTCTCTCTCTCTCTCTCTCTCTCTCTCTCTCTCTCTTCTCTCTCTCTCTCTCTCTCTCTCATCCCGTTAGCTCACATACTATCCAATTATTAAAATGCATACTCACTCCTTCTCTCTTCCTCTGTATGTCTGTCTGTCTTTCTGTCTGTCTGTGTATATATATGCATGACTTTCATTCATTTGCCTGCTTGAGCATTTACACATGCAGCCAAGCTGTTACCTCGTTTTGTTGTGTTGAAATACAAGTGTAATAAGTGGATTTATGTCAAAGATTGTCTACCTTTGTAAGAGAACAAACTCTCTCTCTCTCTCTCTCTCTCTCTCTCTCTCTCTGACATGATTTGTTTATGGTATAATGTTGAAAGCTTTTTAAGCCCTGACTCCCCTCGTTCCGCCCGTGTTGCACGTGCGGGAGCGGAGTTGGTGGTGGTGTCAGTCATCCTGAGAGTAGGACACATCATTTTCACATCTGGGAATGCGTTTTCAAAGGAATGTTTGGAAATATGGAAACTCTCCCAAACTCCATGGCAGCGGAAAAGTGCCACTGCCGGTAGACAACCGTGCCGTCATGATGAAAATGGGAAGAGGGAAAAAAGCGTGGGCAAGGAAGGAGGCGATAATGTAAACCTGTGAAGTCCTTCACTGATACTAGGTGGCCATCATGGGGTTCTCTCCGGCTGGTATAGGGGGGGGGGGGGTTAATCAAGTTTCGACTCCTGAGAGATTCTCGTCAGATGACTCTCCAATGGAAGTGGTCATTACCCCCTAAAGCGGCCGACACACGAGCCTCCCCACCCGTACGCTTCGGACGTACCGGTCGAACCCGATCCCAAACGGAGCGTCTGTCATAGTAAACGTACGTCTCAAACGGACTTCGGCATCCAGTTCGACCCGACCGTTCGAGATACACCGTGATCTATTCGAAACGGACAGTTAGTATCCTCCAACCAATCAACGCTCAGCATTGAGCGAACACCCATGACAACGGAAAAATGGCGTCGTCCAGCAAGGCGGTCAGACTGTCCGATTCGGAGACCAAACATTTGATTGAATCGTACCAAGGCCATGATGTGCTTTGGAATGTCAACTCAAAAAATTATAAGAATCTAAATATTCGAGAAAAAGCTTCGTATTCAATTGTACAGTCCTTTGAAGCGGCACGTGGGATCAAACTCGAAGGGTTTAAAACTCGCATATAGGTCGGACCGCACAGGTTC
>CM031608.1:3831893-3834393 GCA_018398815.1 Conus ventricosus
TATATATGTACGAAGAGCTGAAATCCTACGTGCAGAAGTAAACAAAATCAAGCCACACACAGATTTTGGCAACAATGTCAAATTTAGCACAAATTCCTTAATTTTCTTATTTGTCAGACCTGTTTTTCTTCAGAAAAGAAAGCATGGTTTATTCGTTGCTTTACTGTTATGCGGTTCAGTTGTTCGATTCACTATAAATGATAGATTTATACTGTAATAGCTATATTTGATAAGATATACCTTTTTTTGGTATGTATTGGCTCTACATTAAGTTATATTTTTTTATGTATGTAACTGTTTGGCAGAGACCGCATTTAAATATACATAAAATGGAAATAACGTAATATTTGTTAAAGTATACCATAGGATCATTTATCATTTATGTTAGTATGTAAAGCAAAAACTGATCCATCTCTTTCCAGAAATTGTCAGTTTGCTTACATTGAAAATGTTAAGAAAAATATTAATCACAGATCGACAGCTGTAACTATTTCGTGACATGTTTGTGCTGAAGGTGGTTGAAAACTTTCACTACATTCATTGTTCTGTCCAGTTTATTTACACTGTCCCTTGTGATTCATGAGGAAACACTAATTTCAAAATAATCAAGGACACACGTGCACGAACACACACATGCATATTCACACACAACACACACACACACACACACACACGGACACACGCACGCACACACACACACACACACACACACACACACACACACATACACTAGCACGCACACACGCACGCACGCACGCACGCACATACTTATGCAGGTACACACGCTTGCGCGCACGCACGCAACACCCCACTCCTGCACGCACGCACTCACACAAACAAGCATAAACGCGCTCGCACGCACACACGCACGCACGCACGCACGCACGCACGCACGCACGCACGCACACACACACACACACACACACACACACCACACACACACACACACACACACACACACACACAACACTGACAACTAACCGGAGATTACATCGACCCACTTTGTACATACACTCTCGTCAGCGACGAAAAGTGAAGAGAGAGAGAGAGAGAGAGAGAGAGAGGAGAGAGAGGAGAGGAGAGAGAGAGAGAGAGAGAGAAGAATACAGTGGAAAACAACCTCTAGCGCAGACATCTCTAAGTCGTGAATGCCATTTATAACCGCAAGCTTGGTTAAAACAAAACTAAAGAAAAAGAAACACGTTCCAAAATCCCTTTGGAAATATAATCTCACTCAGGAGAGAACTGCGGTGCCAGGAATAATGTGATCTGGGAGGACAGAGAATCCCTGCTCGGTGATTTGGGGCATGTAAGCATGTTCCGCCCCCTAGTCCCTCTCCCTGCTCCATTTCATGCACCGCCCCCTTTCGCCACCATCCCCTTCCATCCCCTAAAAAAAAAACCCAGAAGGAGTACTGGCTAGAGGACATCGCTGTTGTGTGTAGAAAAACAGGAAAAGCAGTTGCCAGTATGACTCAAACCCAGATGAAGGGCGAAGAGTTGGTTGGAAGAATGAAAAGGGATAGAACTATGTAGATCTTATTTCCTTTGTCAATCCATTTTTTCTGTGGCACGAATGTTAGTGTTTCCTGAGGTTAGACTCCGATATAAAGTGCACCGATTTTTGCATTGTAAGACCTAGAAATTACGTTAATAAATTCTAACAAAGTCATACATACTGAAAGAGCTCATGATGGCGATTTTAGCATTGTAAGACCTAGAAATTACGTTAATAAATTCTAACAAAGTCATACATACTGAAGAGCTCATGATGGCGATTTTTAGCATTGTAAGACCTAGAAATTACGTTAATAAGTTCTAACAAAATCATACATACTGAAAGAGCTCATGATGGCGATTTTAGCATTGTAAGACCTAGAAATT
This sequence comes from Conus ventricosus, assembly GCA_018398815.1. Lineage (NCBI taxonomy): Eukaryota > Metazoa > Mollusca > Gastropoda > Neogastropoda > Conidae > Conus > Conus ventricosus. The sequence continues at coordinate 3,833,778 of CM031608.1, forward strand.
ACGTTAATAAATTCTAACAAAGTCATACATACTGAAAGAGCTCATGATGGCCATTTTAGCATTGTAAGACCTAGAAATTACGTTAATAAATTCTAACAAAGTCATACATACTGAAAGAGCTCATGATGGCACTCCCCTCTTCCTCTCTCCTTCCTCCTTCCTCACCCACCGTCTTCACGTATTGTTGAAGTCCTTGAAAGCTGATGTTTAAATGCTGGAGGGGTGTGTAGGGTGGGGTGGGGTGGGAGGGAGGGAGGGGGCCAAATATACGCCCATTGACAATGTTGAACACGATGACGTTTCATATCAGTAACATAGATGACGTTTTTATTTGCTGAGTTGACAATCCAGTTCAGATTTTTCATAGGAAAAGGAACTGATAATGTGCGGGGGGAGGGGGGGGGGGTTGGCATCAACGGTAAATTCAGTAAGCTTTAAACACATTTTCTGTTTAAAACACACACAAAAAATAAAAAAAGGAAAGAAAAAGAGTGATCTTTGGAAGTAGTAGGCCTAAGACTGTTCTGTTTGAGTTGTTGATTTAACGTAGCTTCGGTGGTTTAATGCACCCTAAGTTATAAAGTCCCCTTGTCTCCATAGCTGTGTTTGGCAATAA
>CM031608.1:3844393-3849393 GCA_018398815.1 Conus ventricosus
GCTCTGAGAGTACAACCCATGATTTTCACATCTGGGAATCCGTTTTCAGAGGAATGTTTGTTACGACTCCGGGAGATCCTCGTCGATGGAAGTGGTCATACGACCCTAGCAACTGACAATAACACACCGTTCATAGTATAGAGAGTGATAGATTAAGTGACAGATTGGGTGACAGACTGACTCACAGATTGATTGGCAGACTGACTGACAGACTAAGTTGCTGACTGAATGAAGGAATGATTAAATCAGAATTTTGGGTGCAAAAGAGCATATGATTTAACTGTCCTCTTTTGCACGTAAAAATCACAGGCATTGAATCTCAGGGTGGTTCTGGGAAGAAAGTTTCAGCACAGAATTCCAAATCTCAGCCTTTCTCAGACAAAACATTTCAGCACCAACATCTGAATCTATTCCTAGACTCGGGATTCTGCATAGACATGCTCGACAAAGTATCGTCATGGCATCTGCTATACATTGCAGTCCTTTACATTGGAAATAGAAAATACTGTACATTAACTTTATATGTACGAAGAGCTGAAATCCTACGTGCAGAAGTAAACAAAATCAAGCCACACACAGATTTTGGCAACAATGTCAAATTTAGCACAAATTCCTTAATTTTCTTATTTGTCAAGACCTGTTTTTCTTCAGAAAAGAAAGGATGGTTTATTCGTTGCTTTACTGTTATGCGGTTCAGTTGTTCAATTCACTATAAATGATAGATTTATACTGTAATAGCTATATTTGATAAGATATACCTTTTTGTGGTATGTATTGGCTCTACATTAAGTTATATTTTTTTATGTATGTAACTGTTTGGCAGAGACCGCATTTAAATATACATAAAATGGAAAATAACGTAATATTTGTTAAAGTATACCATAGGATCATTTATCATTTATGTTAGTATGTAAAGCAAAAACTGATCCATCTCTTTCCAGAAATTGTCAGTTTGCTTACATTGAAAATGTTAAGAAAAATATTAATCACAGATCGACAGCTGTAACTATTTCGTGACATGTTTGTGCTGAAGGTGGTTGAAAACTTTCACTACATTCATTGTTCTGTCCAGTTTATTTACACTGTCCCTTGTGATTCATGAGGAAACACTAATTTCAAAATAATCAAGGACACACATGCACGAACACACACATGCATATTCACACACACACACACACACACACACACACACACACACACACACACACACACACACACACGGACGCACGCACGCACGCACCACACACACACACACACACACACACACACACACACACACACACACACAACACTAGCACGCACACACGCACGCACGCACATACTTATGCAGGTACACACGCTTGCGCGCACGCACGCACACACCCACTCCTGCACGCACGCACTCACACAAACAAGCATAAACGCGCTCGCACGCACACACGCACGCACGCACGCATGCACGCACGCACGCACACACACACACACACACACACACACACACACACACACACACACACACACACACACACACACTGACAACTAACCGGAGATTACATCGACCCACTTTGTACATACACTCTCGTCAGCGACGAAAATGAGAGAGAGAGAGAGAGAGAGAGAGAGAGAGAGAGAGAGAGAGAGAGAGAGAGAGAGAGAGAGAGAGAGAGAGAGAAAATACAGTGGAAAACAACCTCTAGCGCAGACATCTCTTAGTCGTGAATGCCATTTATAACCGCAAGCTTGGTTAAAACAAAACTAAAGAAAAAGAAACACATTCCAAAATCCCTTTGGAAATATAATCTCACTCAGGAGAGAACTGCGGTGCCAGGAATAATGTGATCTGGGAGGACAGAGAATCCCTGCTCGGTGATTTGGGGCATGTAAGCATGTTCCGCCCCCTAGTCCCTCTCCCTGCTCCATTTCATGCACCGCCCCCTTTCGCCACCATCCCCTTCCATCCCCTAAAAAAAAACCAGAAGGAGTACTGGCTAGAGGACATCGCTGTTGATGTGTATGAAAAACAGGAAAAGCAGTTGCCAGTATGACTCAAACCCAGATGAAGGGCGAAGAGTTGGTTGGAAGAATGAAAAGGGATAGAACTAGTGTAGATCTTATTTCCTTTGTCAATCCATTTTTCTGTGGCACGAATGTTAGTGTTTCCTGAGGTTAGACTCCGATATAAAGTGCACCGATTTTAGCATTGTAAGACCTAGAAATTACGTTAATAAATTCTAACAAAGTCATACATACTGAAAGAGCTCATGATGGCGATTTTAGCATTGTAAGACCTAGAAATTACGTTAATAAATTCTAACAAAGTCATACATACTGAAAGAGCTCATGATGGCGATTTTAGCATTGTAAGACCTAGAAATTACGTTAATAAGTTCTAACAAAATCATACATACTGAAAGAGCTCATGATGGCGATTTTAGCATTGTAAGACCTAGAAATTACGTTAATAAATTCTAACAAAGTCATACATACTGAAAGAGCTCATGATGGCCATTTTAGCATTGTAAGACCTAGAAATTACGTTAATAAATTCTAACAAAGTCATACATACTGAAAGAGCTCATGATGGCACTCCCCTCTTCCTCTCTCCTTCCTCCTTCCCTCACCCACCGTCTTCACGTATTGTTGGAGTCCTTGAAAGCTGATGTTTAAATGCTGGAGGGGGTGTAGGGTGGGGTGGGGTGGGAGGGAGGGAGGGGGCTAAATATACGTCATTGACAATGTTGAACACGATGACGTTTCATATCATGTAACATAGATGACGTTTTATTTGCTGAGTTGACACATCCAGTTCAGATTTTCATAGGAAAAGGAACTGATAATGTGCGGGGGAGGAGGGGGGGGTGGCATCAACGGTAAATTCAGTAAGCATTAACACACTTTCTGTTTAAAACACACACAAAAATAAAAAAAAGGAAAAGAAAAAGAGTGATCTTTGGAAGTAGTAGGCCTAAGACTGTTCTGTTTGAGTTGTTGATTTAACGTAGCTTCGGTGGTTTAATGCACCCTAAGTTATAAAGTCGCCTTGTCTCACATAGCTGTGTTTGGCAATATAAATCTGTAAGTGGCCAATGTTGATCCTATATTTTGTAATAATGTTTATTTCTTTTTACCTGCGACTGGTGCTGAAAATGCTAATTCCATATTTCGCTCGCGCGCGCGCGTGCGCGCGCACACACACACACACACACACACACACACACACACACACACACACACACACACACACACACACACACACACACACACACACACGCACAGGCGTGCGCACATACACGCACACACACACGAATGCGCATGCGCATACACATACTCACATGTGTATATGCCCACATACAAAGGCGCACTTACACACACTAACACACACACACGCACATGCACACTCACTGCACATACAACACAACGATAAAAATGGCACAACCAATGTTAGGTCGGTTCTCAAGGGTGAGCATCGTGTTTGACTAATGCGTAGGTCAGACATCTGCTGAGTCATAGCCACGAGACCCTCTATTCTTAAATTCTCTCATCTAAGTCATTAAATTCATGTTTTTTACCCATCAACTTTAAAATCATGCGCAGTGTGGTCTCAAAACCTAGCGGATGTGGTGTAGCGTATATGGACTAGTCCGTTCACAGTGACGCCTCCTTGATGAAACTGAAACTGATTGGATCCCGTGGGGCCAGTATCGAGGCCGGCTTCTCAGCTGACGCCTACTTCTGTGGAGAAACCCGGTGCTTGGAGTGTTCCAGTGTAGCCGTCTGAAAGCCTGCGCACAGCAAAAGGACGGGGAGCAGGGAGAGAGCAATGGGAGAAAGGTGTGTGTCGGGGTGGTGGGGGGAGGGGAGGGGGAGGCGGGGGGGGGGGTGATTCTTGTTTGTTTGGGTTTTATATAGAACTTTTTGTTGTTGTTGCTGGAACAAACTTTCCCCCCTTAACGAGGAGCCAGATGATGATGATGATGTGTGTAGGCTCTGTCTGTCTGTCTGTCTGTTTGTCTCTCTCACTCTCTCTCTCTCTCTCTCTCTCTCTCCTCTCTCTCTCTCTCTCCTCTCTCTTCTTCTCTCTCTCTCTCTCTGTCTCTGTCTTCTCCTTCTCTTCTCTCTCTCTCTCTCTCTCTCTCTCTCTCCTCTCTCTCTCCTCTCTCTCTCTCTCTCTCTCTCTGTGTTGTTGTGTGTGTGTGTGGGGTGTGTGTGTGTGTCTCCCTTTCTCTCCCTTTCTTTCTCTCTCTCTCTCTGTCTCTCTCTTTATCTCTCTGTCTCTCTGTCTGTCTGTCTGTCTGTCTGTTGCTCTCTCTCTCTCTCTCTCTCTCTCTCTCTCTCTCTCTCTCCTCTCTCTCTCTCTCTCTCTCTCTCTCTCTCTGTGTGTGTGTGTGTGTGTGTGTGTGTGTGTGTGTGTGTGTGTGTGTGTGTGTGGTGTGTGTGGTGTATGCGCGCGCGCGCGCGAGTGTTGCGCAAATCGGGAATGGCGAAGGAGGGGCATACCGTCCCCCAGTCCATAAGCTGATGCTGTACTTCTTACACGGCCTCATAATTCTGACAAGATCAGCAACCATCTAAGTTGACAAGCTTAGCAACATGCACTGGTTTTTAAGATGATAAAGAAAGATTTTTTTCTCTTTTTAGAGCAGAGCTTCGACTTGCAAAAACTTTTGTAATGGGATAAGGTCTCTCTCTCTCTCTCTCTCTCTCTCTCTCTCTCTCTCTCTCTCTCTCTCTCTCTCTCTCTCTCTCTCTCTTGGTGAGCACACATGACTATTCTCTTTCTCACCATCTCTTCATCTCTCCCTCCATGCCTACACGCACATAAACACACACACTTACATACACACACTCTCTCTCTCTCTCTCTCTCTCTCTCTCTCTCTCTCTCTCTCTCCTCTCTCTCTCTCTCTCTCTCTCTCCTCGTCGTTATATGTATACGTGACAATCACACACAAACGTATGAACACACACAAACATGCGCGCTCACGCTCTCATGCACATAAGCGCGCGCACACGCGCGCGCAC
>CM031608.1:3856893-3864393 GCA_018398815.1 Conus ventricosus
CATCAGGCATCATCCGTGTCCCATAATGAACATACCTGCTAATTTTCATTACGATCGGCCAAGTACTTTCTGAGATATTCCATAAAGAAGAAAAACCGTTACAGGCCGTTACAGCCGTTAGTAACGGCTATAACGGTAAACAAAACATCGGGCAACATCCCTGACCCATAATGAACATACCTACAAATTTTTACAAAGATCGGCCATGTACTTTCTGAGGTATTCTATAAAGAAGAAAAACCATTACAGGCCGTTACAGCCGTTAGTAACGACTATAACGGGGTAAACTAAAACATCGGGCATCATCCGTGTCCCATAATGAACATTGCTGCTAATTTTCACCAAGATCGGCCAAGTACTTTCTGGGATATTCCATAAAGAAGAAAAACCGTTACAGGCCGTTACAGCCGTTAGTAACGACTATAACGGGGTAAACTAAGATATCGGGCATCATCCCTGACCCTTAATGAAGATACCTACAAATTTTCAGAAAGATCGGCGCAGTAGTTTTGTCTGGAGCGAGTGGAACACATTTTGACCACGGACGGACGGACAGACACGCAGACAGACACACATACACGCGCGCGCGCGCGCGCGCAACATTTCTTCGTTTCCATTCTAAAGTACTCCCTGTTCTATAAGAACTGGGAGTACAAAAAACAAGATGCAAAGCCTTTAAACGTACTCCCAGTTTATCTTGAATACGCGTGAGATATTCTATAGAGAGGGAAAACCGTTATGTGCCGTTATAGCTGTTAGTAACGGCTATAACGGTAAACATCGGCCATCATCCGTGAACAATTTTGAACATACGTACAAATTTTCAGAAAGATCGGCCAAGTACTTTCTGAGATATTCCATAAAAAAGAAAGACCGTTATGGGCCGTTATAGCCGTTACTAACGGATATAAGGGTAAAATAAAACATTGGGCATCATCCGTGACCTCCAAATTTTCAGAAAGATCGGCCCAGTAGTTTTGTCTGGAGCGAGTGCAACACATTTTGACCACGGACGGACACACAGACAGACAGACACAGACAGACACACACACACACACACACACACACACACACACACACACACACACACACACACACACACACACACACACACACACACACAGAGCATTTCTTCGTGGCCATTGTAATGTACTCCCTGTTCTATAAGAACTGGGAGTACAAAAAGAAGGGGGGAAAAACGTCAGGTACTTTTTTATGTTTGTACCTCATTGAATATGCTTCCACACGTCTTTCTTCAGAATGTCATGCAATATTGATGAAGGAAAAAAAATCGGTTTCTGCTGACCGTAAAATGTTTGATGTAAATCTTCTAGCCTCCCGCATGACACTGTCATTTTGGATTAAGAATATTCTACTTTTTGCAAACACTGCTTTGAAGGTATCTTCAAGCGCCTCTCTCTCTCTCTCTCTCTCTCTCTCTCTCTCTCCTCTCTTCTCTCTCTCTCTCTCCTCTCTCTCTCTTTTCTCTCTCTCTCATCTTCTTCTTCTTCTCCTCCTCCTCTTCTTCCCCCCTCTTCCTTCTCTCCTCCTTCCTCTTCCTTCTTCTTTCTTCTTCTTCTTCTTCTTCTTCTCTTCTTCTTCTTCTTCTCCTCTCCTCCTCCTGCTCCTCCTTCTTTTCTTCTCGTCTTTCTCGTCGTCCCTCTTCTTCTCTCTCTTCTCTCTCTCTCTTCACTCTCTCTCTCTCCTCTCTCTCTCTCTCTCTCTCTCTCTCTCTCTCTCTCTCTCTCTCTCTCTCACAATGATGTCAGCTGTGATCTGTTCGCTGACGATAGTTCTCTTCACTGTAGTGATACAAACATCATGTCTGTACAAATATCGTTACAACAAAGTATCACTGATGTCTTAGAATGGTGCAACCAAAACCGAATGGTCCTTAATCCGCACAAAACAAAATGTATGGTCCTAGCATCGAGACAGAAACATCAACGACAGCATCTTATGTTGAGCCTAAAAATGAGTGAAACCTTGATCGAGCGGGTTACCGAACACCGTGTCTTAGGCGTGATCATTGATGAGAACTTTAAATGGCAATCACATATAAATCATGTTTGCAAACAGTTGGCTCGCAATTTGTTTTTACTCAATAAACTCAGTTATTATGTTGAACCACATATCCGGAAATTATTTTTTGAAGCCCATTGCCTTTCTCACATCAACTATGCGTCCACTGTCTGGAGTGGTGCCGGTGAAAATCACATAAAAAAGATCAACTCTATGCATAGACGGGGAATTAAGCTGATTCTTCCCGACAAGTCTCTATCAACCACGGGCAAATTCGCAAAACTAATGATGTTACCATTGCAGAGCCAACTGACCTATAATAAGGCAGTACTAATGTTTAAAGTCCATGCAAACATGGCGCCAACATATCTTGCTGAGTTTATCCAAATGGCAACAACGCGATATGATTCAAATAATTACATTCTACCACGTGTCCGCATTGATTTGTTCAAATCTAGTTTTGCATTTTTGGTCCATCTGTGTGGAACTCTCTTCCTCCGTCTCCCAAAAACATGTCAATCACTGCCGTCCTTCAAATCAGCAGTACTTAAACATTTACTTGAACAATAAATCTAACCTTTTGATCATAGTCTCAACGCCCTTCTTTTATGCTTGCCTCTATATTATCTAATGAAAATGTGTGTGTGTGTGTGTGTGTGTGTGTGTGTGTGTGTGTGTGTGTGTGTGTGTGTGTGTGTGTGTGTGTGGTGGATGTGGGTATGCGCATGCGTGCGTGTATGTGTGGGCGTGTGCATGCATGTGAGCGCGCGAGCGTATGTGTCTGACTGTGTTTGTGTAATTTTGTAATGGATTTTTTTTTTTAATAATTATTATTCTTATTACTATTGTTATTGTTAATATTATAATGTTGCTATATTTTTCATTGTTTCTGTCATTATTAATATGTGCAGTCTGTTTAGTTGAATGTTGTAGAATAGCAAGGACAGATTGGAAGAATAGGCACTGCCTAAAATCTCTATCCTTGAGTAATAAAGTTTTTGAGTCTTGAGTCTTGAGTCTCTCTCTCTCTCTCTCTCTCTCTCTCTCTCTCTCTCTCTCTCTCTCTAATAAAGAATTTTGTCTTATCTTCTCTCTCTCTCTCTCTCTCTCATCTCTCTCTCTCTCTCTCTCTCTCTCTCTCTCTCTCTCTCTCTCTTTCACGACGACCATGAATGCCAGCCAAGACACAGTCAGTGTTCAGCCAGTGTATATATGAGGTGTTTGCCCAGTCGTCCCCTGCCCACATCCCTGTCTGGCTCTCGCCCTTACACCCCACCCCTCCCGAACCCCCTCCTTCAACTTGGAGCGGTAGGTGAGAGGAGGGGGGGGGGGGGTAGGTGGAGGTGGGGGCTTGGTGAGGGAGGGAGTGAGAAGAGAGCGGAGGTGGGGGGACGGGAAGGTGGATAGATGATGGCGGAAGAGTGAAAGGGGCGGGGGGGGGGGGGGGGGGGGGGGAGCGGAGGCAGTTTAATGATTCAATAAATGATGCTGACACGGCAAGTCCACTCGCCGATTTCGGCCTTTCACGCAACACACGCTCCGCATTAAAAAGGTTAAAAGTACTGCAGGAAAAATGATGAGTTATGAAATTCTCTCTGTCTCTGTCTCTGTCTCTGTCTGTCTGTCTGTATGTGTCACGACCGACCCCTGAGGTCTGCCCTGACAGGATCGGTCTAGATGGAGTGAAGGGAGTGACTGAACTCACACGCCCCGCAAGAGACCACACAAGAAAGATCACGATACAACACACCATTTATTCACACCAGCACACACATAGTCACAAATAAGCATTCCAACACACACAACATGCACAATCACAAATAAGCTTTTCAACACACGCACACCATACACATAGTCACAAACAAGCATTCCAACACACACACCATGCACAATCACAATCAACCATCCCAACACACGCATTCCTTTCCATGCTTCACGTGGTTCCCCCACACCTCTGTCTCTCCAAAGTCCTTCGAGAGCACCGGGTCGACTCAGGCGCCCCCAAACCGGGTCTGTTCCTGAATAGAGTTTCAAGGCCGACACCCTTGACACACGCGCACCCCCAAAATGGCACGACACAGAGTTACCCACACCCGGTCACGTGCACTGCAGGAGGTCCGTGGACGGTGGAGAATGGCTCCCGTGGGACAGGGCGTTGTCGCGGAAAGTCCCGGACAGGGCCAGGACCATCCAGCCAAGTCCACGTGCTGCTCCACCAGCGCGCCGCCCCAACCAGTGTGCGGCCCCAACCAGTGCGCGGCCCCAACCAGTGTACGGCCCCAACCAGTGCAGGCTCCGGGTGAAGCCCCCGGGAGGAGGGAAAACGGAACTGGGAGGAAAGAAGAAAGGGTACTGGAACCCCGCCGTCAGTACAGTCTAGCATATGCTGTCAAATCCTAACAGCCCCTCGCATGATGGGCGAGGGAGGTTTTCTAAATACATTCACCGCACCAGCTCGACACAGACCTGAGCATAACACAGTAAACAAACCAACTGAGGAATGTTCGCTAAAGGTCTCTTCACACGAAGCAGGTAAGAGATTACATTCGCAGGCTAAACACACAAATTATATCTTCATCCTTCCCTCACTCACGTTCAACATTTTCCTTTCTTAGGAACTGAACTAATACAGCAACCATTGTTTTATGACTGCCACCACATTTGCAAATAATAATAATTCAATGGCACAATTATCCCCACATTTTATAGCAACATTTCAAAATGACACAATTCTCCAACCACGCATCCAAACGACTAATCATGCGTACGCACGCTCGCAAACATAAAACTCGTTCCCCTTGCACACACTAACAGACGGTGGCCGAAGAATACGAGACCGGCAATTGTGACAGGGGCGGACGAGCGAGACCAAGCAAGTTCCAACCCTGAATCACCAGGCTCTCCCCCATCCCCACCGACTACCGCATCACCAGATGCATAAAAAGAATAAAGAATTTAAGATATAATTTTGACTGGCCAGGTTAGAGATTGAATTAACCAGAAAAAGTGGTCTCAAACAATATTTCTTTTATAATTTTGAAAACCAAAAGAAATTGCGCAAAAGAGAAGAATTAGCCGGCTAACAACAAAAAAAAAAAAAAAAAAAATAAACCACGAAACTGATGCTTACCAGCTACCCGTGGGTGACCCAAAGTGGCGGGTCAAGCGACTCTCTGCCCTCTGTCCAGTCGATAGGACCAGCAGAGCAGATGCGGAAAAGATGACGTGATGTGATGTCCCTCCCCTACAGGCCGACTGTAGGGATGAAGGTACCGACCGTACCTTCGACGAAGTGTGTAGAACCAAAAACAGAGCAGGCGCTCTCAGAGACATCTTCCGCTCGAGTGAAGAGAAAACCTGCCTAAACGATGGCAGCCAACATGCCACGCTACGTCACAGTGAGCATACCTCAAGCCTAAGAGGAATGATGCACGTGCGGCAGGTACAAGACAGGAGAGAGGCCGACAGAGACAGCCAGTTAAGCGAAAGGTACCAGCCACCCGTGAACCTGCAGGATGAATTGCACGGGCAGTGGAATTAGAGAGAGAGAGAGAGAAAGTAAACCTAACCTGAGCTGAACGACATTAAGGTGCAAACGCACTACAAACCACATTAAGGGACGGATGCACGACAACAGCAACGACAATAAATAAATGAATAATTCCGCCACCCTAGACGGGTCAATCGTCGTAGGCCTCGTGACAAACTCGTGACAGTATGTATGAATGCATGTATGTCTCTCTCTCTCTCTCTCTCTCTCTCTCTCTCTCTCTCTCTCTCTCTCTCTCTCTCTCTCTCCTCACTAATGTTTTCCCGCAGGCGTTCAAAAACGCCAAAGTGATCCCCCTTCCAAAATCAAAAGATTTGTCGGATCCAAATAATTTCAGACCTATATCCTTACTATCGATTCTATCCAAACCCCTTGAAAGACACATACACACACAAGTATCTCAGTTCATGGAGAAAAACAAACTATTTCACCCACTCCAATCTGGATTCCGATCTAATCATTCCTGCCACACAGCATTATCACGAATGTGTGACTCATGGCTTTCAAATATGAACCAATCACAAATAACAGGGTTGTCTTTCTTGACTTCAAAAAGGCGTTTGATCTTGTTGATCATTCCATTCTTCTAAAGAAACTATCTCTCTACTTGAACCATACCCCGACAATCTCATTATTCCAATCATACTTGAACGATAGGACTCAGTATGTGGCGCTTAATGGCAAAACCTCCACTTCAGACTTTGTCAGACATGGAGTCCCACAGGGCTCTGTACTAGGCCCCCTACTATTCTGCATCTTCATCAGTGATTTACCATTGTCCGTATCAGATGAAAAGGTCACAACAGATTTATTTGCTGATGACTCGTCGCTCCAAACGAATGGTAGTGATCTACAGACAATAGAAACTTCTCTCCAGGAAAGTCTAAACGACGTGTCAGACTGGTGTCATTCAAACTCAATGGTCATACACCCAGCCAAACCAAATCTATGATTATAGCTACCCGCCAAAAACACCAGTTGACTCCTCTTTCCCTAAAACTTCAGTTGAATGGCACTTCTATCGAGCAGGTAGACGAGCATCGTCGTTTTAGGTTAACGATAGATAAAGAATTGAAATGGCAATCTCATCTAAATAACGTATGCAAAGTAGTCTCAAAACACCTTTTCCTGTTATCTCAATTAAAGCGCTACGTCAACAGTAATGTGCTTAAACTTTTCTTCAATGCACACATAATGTCACGTATCAATTACGCCTCAACAGTGTGGGACGGCAGTAGTGACGTCCACAAAAAAAGGCTGAATTCTCTCCATAGACGTGCAATAAAGCTACTCCATCCAGCTGTATCTCTAACAACAGACGAAAAACTAAAAGCGCTGAACATACTTCCTCTGAATAGGCAATTGGAATTCAACAAGGCATCATTTATGTTTTCAATCTTGACAGATACTATGCCATGTTATATCAATGCCCTTTTTACAAGATCGAACAGCTTTTCTGGCTCGACGAAATTCCTTCTTCCCTACCCACGCATTGATCTATACAAAACAAGCCTAGCTTACTCTGGACCATATGTCTGGAACTCACTTCCACCGAATCTACAAAACATGAATACTTTAAAACTTTTCAAGGAACATTTGCATAAACATTTTATGTCTCAGTAGTTAAATTACTCGATTACAATGATTAGCGTCCACTCGCTAAGTCTTCTGTGAACCATACTTTGAATAAATCGTCTAAACATAAAACCTACTCCGTTAAAATCGCTCATCCCCACTCCCACTCTGTCTACCATCCCTTTTCTCCTCCCCCTACCTACCATTCTCTCTTCCCCACCCTCTGACCTCTCTCTCTGTGTAGTTTTTGTTTGTTTGTTTGCTTGTAAGTTTCCTTTTGTTTTACCATCCCCCATCTCATTAGTGCTTTTATGAGTAGTTTGCTTATCATTGTAGAATTAGATTATCATGTT
>CM031608.1:3869393-3884393 GCA_018398815.1 Conus ventricosus
GGAGGTGGTAGACAACACGTCAGCAGAATTAGTGAAGGAAGGAGATGGTAGACAACACGCCAGCAGAGTTAGTGAAGGAAGGAGGTGGTAGACAACACGCCAGCAGAGTTAGTGAAGGAAGGAGGTGGTAGACAACACGCCAGCAGAGTTAGTGAAGGAAGGAGGTGGTAGACAACACACCAGCAGAATTAGTGAAGGAAGGAGGGATGCCAGTGCCCTCACAGTCATGTGTAGCAAGATCTGGCAAACTGGTGAGTGGCCAACACCGTGGACCCAATCCCTGATAATCACTCTCCCCATGAAAGGCCATTTATAGCTTTGCCAAAATTACCGAGTCATCAATCTGATCAGTCAACCGAGCAAGGTGATGCTGAAGATCGTTTTAAAAGACGAAGCCGCAGGCGAAGAAGATCATTGCTGTAGAACAGGCAGGTTGTAGAGCAGGTCACAGTACCACCGAACAGATTTCTAACTTGAGGATAACGTTTGAGAGATATCATCAGCACCAGCAGGACCCGTACCATATTTTTTGTGTATTTTAAAAAAGCCTTCGACAGGGTGTGGTGTGCAGCCTTATCGGCGACCAGGATACTGTACAACAACATCAACCTGATCAGGACCATAGAATACCTCTACGAGAAGGCCACCAGCGCAGTCTTCCTCAATGGCACCATAGGAGACTGGTTCAAGACAACTGTTGGAGTGAGGCAAGGCTGTTTACTCTCACGCACTCTTTTTAACATTTACTTTGAGATAATTATGACAGTAGCACTTGGGGGACATCAAGGCTCAATAAGCATTGGTGGCATCATAGTAACAAATCTACGCTTTGCTGATGACATCAACTGGCTAGCAGGAGCAGAGCAGAAACTATCCGACCTAGCAGAGCACCTTAACAAAAACTCTCTTGCAGTCGGCATGAAGATCAGCGCCGGAAAGACAAAACTTATGACCAACAACACCAACGGCATCCGCGCTAACAGCGCTATCAAGGGAGAAGAACTAGAGGCAGTTCTGAGCTTCAAGTACCTCGAGGCAATCGTTTCAAATGAGGGATCAAAACCTGAAGTGTTCTCCGAATTGCGCAAACGACAGCAGCGCTAGCAACTGTACCTCTGGAATGACAGGAACTCACATTTTTCAGATCAGAGTGAAGCGCTCACCTACCCAAGCTTCTAGTTCGAGAGAGGACTGATTGATTCTTGGGGTTGTGCTGATGACTGGATGAAGATTATGTGGGGGAGGGGACAGAAGTGAACTGACCTGGATGATTGGTCGGGGGGGGTCGTGGTGACTGACCTGCGATGATTGTTTATGTGGGGGGGGGGAGGAGCAGATGTGACTGAGTGGATGATTGGTCTGTGGGTGTGTGGTGACTGACCTGGATGATTGGATTCTTGGGGGGTGGGGGGGACGGGGACAGAAGTGACCTGACGTGGCTGTTTGGTCTGTGGGGTGTGGTGACTGACCTGGATGATTGATTTGGGGGGGGGGGGGGGAGGGGGACAGAAGTGAAATGCGGGATGATTGGTCAGTGGGGCGTTGTGGTGGACTGACCTGGTGATTCGATTCTGGGGTGTGTGGTGAAAGCCTGGAATGATGATCTGTGGGGTGTGGGGACTGACCTGGTTGATTGGTTCTGTGCGAAGTGTGGTGATGACCTGGATGATGATTGGGGGGGGCAGAAGTGACTGGACGTGGATGATTGGTCTGTGGGGTGTGGTGACTGACCTGGGATGATTGATTCTGTGGGGGGGAGGAGGGGACAGAAGGACTGACGTGGTGATTGGTCTGTGGGTGTGGTGACGACTGGATGATTTGATTCTGAGGGGGGGGGGACAGAAGTGACTGATGTGGATGATTGCTGGTCTGTGGGGTGTGGTGACTGACCTGGTCCCCCCCCCCCCCCCCCCCCCCCCCCCCCCCCCCCCCCCCCCCCCCCCCCCCCCCCCCCACTCGACCCCCCCCATGGTCCTGTTGGGTGTGGTGACTGACGTGGATGTTTGGTCTGTGGGGTGGTCGGACAGAGTGTGATGACCTGGATGATTGGTCTGTGGGGTGTTGTGGACTGACCTGGATGATTGCAGTCTGTGGGGGTGATGGTGTCTGACATGGATGATTGAATCTGTGGGGGGGAGGGGACAGAACGTGACTGACGTGGAGATTGTCTGTGGGTGTGGTGAATTACCTGGATGATTGATTCTGTGGGGTGTGGTGACTGACCTGGATGATTGATTATGGGGGGGGGGGGAGAAGTGACTGACGTGGATGGATTGGTCTGTTGGGGTGTGGTGCTGACCTGGATGATTGATTCTGTGGGGAGGGGACAGAAGTGATGACGTGGCTGTGATTGGTCTGTGGGGTGTGGTGATGACCTGGATGATTGATTTCTGTGGGGGGGGGGGGGGGCGGACGGGGACAGAGTGACTGACTGGATGATTGGTCTGTGGGGTGTGGTTGACTGATGCGATGCATTGATCTGTGGGGTGTGTGACTGACCTGGATGATGGATCTGTGGGGGTGTGGTGATGACCTGGATGATTGGTCTGTGGGGTGTAGTGACCTGACGTGGATGATTGGTCTGTGGGGTGTGGGTGACTGACGTGGATGATTGATCTGTGGGGTGTTGTGGTGACTGGACCTGGATGATTGATCTGTGGGGGGTGTGATGACTGACCTGGATGATTTTGATCTGTGGGGTTGTGGTGAATTACGTGGATGATTGTTCTGTGGGCGTGTGGTGACTGAGGTTGATGATTGGTCTGTGGGGTTGTGGTGACTGACCTGATGATTGGATTCTCGTGGGGATGTGGTGGACTGACTGGATGATTGATCTGTGGGGTGTGGTGACTGACCTGATGAATTGGTCTATGGTGTGTGGTGACTGACCTGGATGATTGGTCTGTGGGGTTGTAGGACTGACGTTGGATGATTGGTCTGTGGAGGTCTCGAGGTTTGGGCCTGACGTGGATGATTGAATCTTCCGTGGGTGTTGTGTGTGACTGACCTGGATGATTGATCTGTGGGGCGTGATGGACTGGTCCTGGAGGATTGCTCTGTGGGGTGTAGGTGACTGAGTGGATGATTGTTCTGTGGGGAGTGGTGACTGGGTTGATGATTGAATCTGTGACAGGGTGTGGTGACTGACCGTGGAGATTGGTCGGTGGGTATCGTGGTGAATGACGTGGTGATTGATATGTGGGGTCTGGTGACGACCTGGGGTGATGATCTGGTGGAGTGTGTGGTGAATGACCAGGATGATGGTCTGTGGGTTGTTGGGGGTGGACAGACATCAAGGATCAGCGGCTCATGTCGTGGAGTAAGGGCAACATGCTGACCTTGACCTGCTAACGCCACGGGCTCGACTACCCGCCCCGGCCCGGAAGTCTGGAACTGGTTCAAGGACGGCCTGAAACTGAATAACACACACGCCTTGCACCTCCTCAAAGATGTCAGTCTGTCTGCCTGCCTGCTGCTCGTCTGTCTGTCTGTCTGTCGGTCTGTCGGTCTGTGTCTCTCCGTGACTCTCTTTCTGTCTGTCTCTGTCTTGTCTGTCTCTGTCTGTCTCTGTCTTGTCTCTCTCTCTCTCTCTCTCTCTCTCTTCTCTCTCTCTCTCTTCTCTCTTCCTCTCTCTCTCTCCCTGCTTTTCTCTCTTCTCTCTCTGCTCTGTCTCTCTGTTCTGTCTCTCTCTGTCCTCTCTCTGTCTGTCTCTCTCTCTCTCTCTCTCTCTCTCTCTCTCTCTCTCTCTCTCTCCTCTCTCTCTCTCTCTTTGTTGTCTACCTGTCTGGCTGTCTGTCAGTCTGTCTCTCTCTCTCTCTCTCTCTCTCTCTCTCTCTCTCTCTCTCTCTCTCTCTCTCTGTCTGTATGTGTGTTGTGTGGTGTGTGTGTTGTGGTGTGTGTGGTGGTGTGTGTGAGTGTGTGAGTGTGTGGTGTGTGTGTGTGTGTGTGTGTGTGGGTGTGTGTGTGTGTGTGTGTGAGTGTGTGTGTAGTGTGTGTGACGGGGTCCTTTGTGTGAGGGTGTGTTGTGTTCGTGCTTCAAGTACGTATCTCATCAAAATCGGTTACCAATATTAGACGCCAGATAAAGAAAAGGGTTAAAATGTTTTACTGTGGGGGTGAGAGGAGGGAAGGCGAAACTGAGAGTGTAAGTATGGTGAATAGGGATAGGTATACATTACGCTGTAATGACATGTTGGCCTTGCGGTGTTAATTGGCATATTGGTTTGCGTGTAATTGACATATTTGGTTTGCGTGTAATTGACATATTGGTTATTAGCGTGTAATTGATATTGGTCATCTTCAGCCTTATTTTAACTTTGATTGGGGGGAACTGAAGTTTAAAGAGTTAAACCAACATAAAAAGAATCGCGGTATAGGCCCCCTAATCAGAGATAGATTCCTACTTGAAATGAATTTTTTGAATGAAAAAAAAATGGAAAACACACAAAGCTATGGATAATCATATACAAGACTTTCAGCAATATATGGCACACTGGTTAGAAAATCATGGTTTGCCTGGACTTTATTCAAGAATCTAGCGGCAGTACTCCTACGCAGTCCAAGAACTATGTGCTTTACCCCCCCGGTATTTACCAATCGCTGGATGTTTTCTGAAAATTTATCTCGAAAGCATTTCAAACGAAATCTATACTCAAGAGATTATAAATTAAGTCTGGAAAGGTAATTAGGATAAAGGATCAGAAAGGGTTTCGAATTGCAACATTTATTAGTTGTACACGTATTGCTAATACATTTGCCCTTTTGAAGCTTTATGCCTTCATCAGTCCTGTCCGACCACGTGACGCTTTCTCATTAAGTCTTATTATTCATGCAGATCTAACTGGAAAACGATAAGAGTTGGTTTGCGATTTGTTTTTCTTTTATTGTTTATTTTTATTTTTTTTTCTTTTTATTTCTTCTAGGGGTGGGGGCGGGGGGGGGGGGGGCTTTTGTTTTTGGCATGTTTGTTTGTTGTTTCTTTGTTTGGGGTTTTTGGTTTATGTTTGTTTTTTCGGTCCCCTTCCTTCTGTGCCACTTAGTGCATTGCACCATGCCGCTCATTCTGACCTCCCCGCCCCCCCCCCCCCCCCCCCCCCCCCCCCCCCCCCCCCACCCCCCCCCACCCCACCCACTCGTCCCATTCTACCGCTGCAGAAACTGACACCGGTCTCTACAGGGGAGCATGCAGTCAATGTCTAGTCGTCAAGAAGCAACCACCGGAACACTGCACTGCTGCCGAGTCACTTCCGTGGTGTTTAGTGGTGCATTTTTTGTTCTGAGCCTAACTTACGCGGACGGCACCCACTAAGGCCCCCTACTGACGACAATATTGGCGTAATGCGGAGCCCATAACTGACGACATAAATGGCTTAATAGCGGAGCCCGTACTGACGACACAAAAATGGCTTAATAGGCGGAGCCGCGTGTTGGCATGAGAGATGACGAAACCGACGTTTCAGTCGTTCGCAGCTCTTCCAACGGTCTGACCTACCCACTGACTGGAACTAATTCCACAGTGAGATCGCACCAGAAGAAAGCCACCACGTGTTACCCTCTCTAGGCAGCTATTGTTGTTGTTCTTTATTGTTTGTTGTGTACACTGCCTAAAAGACTCCTGGGATATCCGAACAGACCGAAGTAGTTGAACACTATGGTACAAATTGCATCAGCTGGGGATGAGAACATTACGTGTGTGGACCGTTTTTGATTACCTGCGCGTGGGCAGCCACCACTCCGGACTTCGGGGGATTTGGAGATGATAATGTTATGCTAGGTGCTTGTCACGACTCTGAAGACATCCCCACATAACTATGCCAGAGCAAACAACATTTTCAAGTAGTCTTGGTGTTCTAGACTATGTCAATGGTCTGACACAGCCTTAGGCCAAAGGCGGGGCGGCTAATGACTATATATGTTATATTCGGCGTCATTTGGGTCGTGTTAGGGATCTAAGGGCTGGGCTCTTCCACACTGCTAAGTTACTTACTTTAAACATGCATCCTATCGGAAGGTCTATATTGTGTTTCAAAAGCCAAGAAGTATGGCAACTTGTTCAGCGATTGAGTTTTGGCAACTTGTTCAGCGAGTATGAAAAGGAAAGCAATTTATGTGTGTGTGTGTGTGTGCGTGGTGTGTGTGTGTGTGTGTGTTGAGAAGAAGAGGAGAGAGTAGAGTAGAGTGAGGAATCTGATTGTATGCGGATAGCTTCTTGGCTTCCCCTTCACTTCCAATTCCTTTCCATTCCCTTTCTGCACCCTGTGGAAGAAATACATGGACTGGTCGTTCTTTGACATGGACTTTTCGTTATCTTGAATGCTGTTGCCCTGCCTGAAGAAACCAAATAGGTCGATACGCGTTGTGTTTGTGTGTGATTTCTTTGTTCTGTCTGTTGGGACACAATGATTTTTCTTTTTTCTTTCTGCGTAACGCAGGCTGATTACTCCTGCGGACACTCCCTGTATAGCCAGGCAGTGGTGTTTTGTGTGTACTGAACCCTTTTCTATGCCGCCTTTAAGGCAGCCATACTCCTTCTTCGGGGAAGGTGCATGCTATGTGTCACGTGTCAACCATACCAACGTCCAGACTGCCTTACTTCCCCCGAAAGTTGGTGATGGGAGTTTACGTGTGTGCAGCATGTTTGTGCGATGCGTTCACACATCGGAACCTCGGGTTATAGTTCATTCGAAGGACTGTGTGGGAGGGAATGGGTCAGAACCTTTGTTTAAATCCGAGGGAAAATCCCTATACAGAAAATTCGAACCGCAACCCCAGGATCCGGTCGGCGCTCTAACCACACCTGAGAGCTAAATTATAAATTAATTATAATAAAAAAAAAATAAAAAAAATAAAAAAAAATAACAAAAAATTTCCGTATAATATAGAATAATAAAAAAAAAAAAAATAAAAATTATATATTAATAAAAAAAATTGAATATTAAAAAAAAAAAAATAAAATTAATTAAAATAAAAAAATAAAAATATAAATAATAAGTATATAAAATATTCATAAATAAAAAAATAAAATATTTTAAATAATATATTACATTTATTTAATAAATAAAAAAATTTATTCTAAATTAAAAATATTCGCGGCCCTAAATAATTAAAAAAAAAAATTTAATGTAATAAATAAAAATATAAATAATTCAAAAAAATTTTTTTTTTTAAAATAAAAATTTATAAAAATTATAAATATATATAAAAACACAAACATAAAAAAAAAATTATAAAAATATTTTTGATAAAAAATATAATATAAATATCCAGGCTTACCAATTTCCCACTACCTTTCCCAATCCCTATAAATTAAACATTTTAAAAAAATAATTTTTTCCGAGGACCCAACAACATGATCTGTCTTTGTTCTTGGTTCATTTCTGCCTGAAGTGCTCCACTCTGAAACAGCCCCCATACTTGCTAAAAACACCGCGCGGTCACTCTCAAGTTCGCATATATAACTTTCTGTCTGTCTGTCTGTCTGTCTGTCTGTCTGTCAATCTCTCTCTCTCTCTCTCTCTCTCTCTCTTCTCTCTCTCTCTCTCTTCTCTCTCTCTCTCTCGCTGTGTCGTGTGTGTTGTGTGTTGTGTGTGTGTGTGTGTGTGTGTGTGTTGTGTGGTGTTGTGCTGTGTGTGTGTGTGTGTGTGGGTGTGTGTGTGTGTGTGGACAGAGACAGAGGAAGTGACAGCGAGCAGAGAGAGACCTAGGACAGACAGAGGAAAGACAGATAGATACCAAGCGAGAGAGAGAAAGAGAGAGAGAAGAGAGAGAGAGTGTGTGTGGTGTTTGTGTGTGTGTGTGTGTTTGTGTGTGTGTTGTGTGTGTGTGTGTGTGTGTGTGTTGTGTGTGTGGGTGTGTGTGACAGAGACAGAGGAGACAGTGAGAACCTAGACAGACAGAGGGAGACGCAGTCGGATAACAAAGCGAGAGTGAGACACAGAGAGAGAGTGAGAGAGAGAGAGAGGAGAGAGAGTGTGTGTGTGTGTGTGGTGTGTGTGTGTGTGTGTGTGGGTGTGGTGTGTCGGTGTGTGTGTGTTGTGTGTGTGTGTTCTGTCTGTGTGTGTGTGGTCTGTGTGTGTGTGTGTGTGTGTGTGTGTGTGTGTAGTGTGTGTGTGAACAGAGGAGACTAGACAGGACAGAGGAAGGACAGAAGAGAACAAAGCGAGAGAGAGAGAGAGGAGTGTGTATGTATGTGTGTGTGTGTGGTGTGTGGGTGTGTGTGGTTGTGAGTGTGTGGGTGTGTGTGTGTGTGTGTGTGTGTGTGTGTTGTGGTGTGTGTGTGTGTTTGAAAGTCAAAGTCAAAGTCAAAGTCAAAATTATATTTCAAGATGGAAAGTTGAATAAGCAGAGAAACCGCTTTTTTACATCAAGCCCCATTTACAACAGAGAACTTGAATATTGAAATATGAAAACGAAGAAGAATTACAATGAGTGAAAATCAGCGGAAAAGGGGCGAGGGAGGTGGGTGGGGTGAAATCTGATCTTGAGGGGATGAGGAGGGGGAGGAAATAGGGGGGGGGGCGGGGAGGGGTTAGGATGGAGAGGCGTTGGGATGGAGGGAGAGGAGTACAAAAAGATTCAAGCCATTATAATATTCATATCAAGAAGTAACAAGAGAGAGAGAGGAGTGAGAGGAGAGAGATGAGAGAGAGAGCGAGGAGAGAGACAGACAGGACAGACAGAGCAGAGAGGAGGTGTTATGTTTGTACAATATCAATACATTGTCTACAAAGCAAACACACGCATAAACAGACATGTACATAGGCATAAGCATTTTACACAAGGATACATCATGTAACAATCACTAAAGAGTTATTTCAAGTGGAAATTTGAAAAAAATATGATTGCTAAAACCATCCATGAGATGCTTTTTTTTCAGATTTTTTAAATGATTTTTGTTTCTTTATGTTGTTTTCAAAGTGATTGGTAGCTTGTTCCAACATTTCCTCCCGGAGTACAAAAGGACTAGATTTCTAAAGATTGTTTCTTGGACTTGGTAAAGGTAATAATACGACTATGTCTATAAGTGTTAGTTGTCAATGAATCTCTTATCTTTTTTTAGGTGCATATCAGTTTGTACGTTAATGAATGCATACTGCCTTGTTTGAACAAAAAGTACTGTTGTAGAGGGTTAACATATTAAGTTGTTTTTTAGGCTTCTGTTGTTAGGGTGCTTGATTTTAGTAATAATAATTTTAATGCTCTTTTCATACATTCGATGGAATATTTTCAAAGTTGGTTTCTGCAGGTTATCCCCATAGGGTTGATGCATAATCATGATTGATAGAATATGAGCACAGGAAAAAAAGAGCATTCGAGAATGGGTGTCCAGAGTTCTTACTCTAGGCTAATTGATAGTCATTTTTTGAGAGGACGTTTCCCCCATTGACCATTATGTTCCCTTTTTTCTTGGTCGGTCCATGTTAATTCTTTATCTAGTATTACTCCTAGTATTTTATGTGAGTCGACTCTTTTTTTTGGTCCGATATAAACTATGGTGGAAATTTTGTCTTCTTGCTTTTGTCTTTTGTGTTTCCGGGCACTACAAACCATGAACTTGGTTTTGCTTGCATTTAAGGGACTTATGGTTCAACGGAGTCCATTCGATACGTTTTTACATCATTTTAGAAGTTTACTAGACTAATCTGTATGGATCCTGATCACTGGGGAGCAATGAAGAGATGTATCTTCGGCAAACATTTCGCATTTACTTTCAAGAAAAGAAGTAAATATTGACGTAGACAGTAAACAGTAGAGGGCCCATTACAGAGCTTGTGGTACTCCTTATTTGATAGCATAAATTGACGTTCTCAATGTTGGATGTTAATGATGTTTCCTATTTCATAGGAATGAAGACATGAGATTTATGATTTGGATTAAATTTGTAGAGTTCCAGTTTTACGCAACAGGAGAGAATGATTGTTACATCAAAAGCTTTTTCAAAATCTATGAAAAAGAATACCAGTAAATTTATTTTTTCATTATACTACAATAAGAGGCTATCAATAAGCTGCACAAGGGTTGTATGGCAGGAAATGATTTTTTACGGAAACCAGACTGATTCGTCGTGGAGTAAATTGTTTTTAGTATGGTGAGCATAAAGAATATTTTGCAAGCTGTTTTTCAAATGGTTTTGATAAGCAGATAAAATAGAAATTGGTCTATAGTTTTTGATGAACTTATCGGGCCAGATTTATGAAAGTGGGATTACTTTAGCTTCCTTAAATTTCAAGGGAAAGAGGTTTGGGTTTCTCCATGCATAAATTGTCAAATATGTTAGTGTATCAGTAATTGTTGGACACGAAAGTTCTTTACGTATATTTTTGCATCTAAACCACTAAATCGCGTGTACTGATTGTTTTAAAGATTGAAATACTTGTACTAACGTCCAAATACAGTCATTGGTTGGAGGGTAAAGGAAAAGCTATTAAAATATCTTTTAAATCAAGGTATGTGTTTTAAATGTTCAAGGTCATTTTCATGGGAACCTATCATGTGATATAATTTTAGCCTTTGTTACTAGCAAAATGGTTGTTTAATTGATCTGCAGGTTACGTCTGTGTTTAAATTTCCGGATTTCTTTGAGATTGTTTATTATTCATCATGTTAATGGCTTTCCAAAAATCTGACAATGAATCCTTTGTAGAAATTAAATCTTTTGAAAGTAAATTACGTTAGTTTTGACGTTATTGAGTTTACCTTATTTCTTTGTTTTACGGATTCTTTAGCTGTTACGGGGGAATTGCCTTAAAAATGATCTTCTTTTGTTAATTTCAATTATCTATTTCTTTTGTTATCCACGGTGGTTTGCTTTTGTCTGACTTTTTTTTTTTTGAGAATGGAGCATGTTTGTTATACAACAGAAATAAATGTGTTGAATCCACAAACTTCCAGTTTGCTTCTCAGGATCTCTTATTTGGTATATATATTCCAATTGTGCAGTGGCAAGGTCTGAAAGGAAATCGGTCTTCCTTAAAGTTTCTAAAAGCTCCTATATTATATAATCTTGTGCCCTACTTTGGAATGTTTTTTATACGGTTTTTGAACCACGTCAGGGAACAAAAACGGGATTAGTGATCGATACATTTACATGGCGGAGAGGCATTAACTTCAATGATGGACTGTTTGTGTTTGTATATAAATCTGTGATTATTAAGCACTGGACTGTTAGTTTATAGGTTGGTATGTCAATTACGTGTTCAAGACGTTTGTAAGGTTTTGTAAGGTGTTGTTTTGATGCACTTGGGTTTAGGTTTATTAGATCTAGATTTTAAGTCTCCAAAAATAATTGTTTTCAAAGTTAGCAATTGTTACTCTCATCCATGAGAACATGAAATTTATCTTGCCAGTCAAAGTTGCAATGGTTTCTTTATAAATTCCTTATAATAAGTGGTTTATTGTTTTTAATTACTGACTTTCAATCCATACAGATTTCAATTCCCATAGTTTTCTCAAGGCTTAGTTTTAGTTTTTTTACAGTTTAATGAAGATGCTAGGTACAAATGTAGGCCTGCTCCCCCTGTGTTGCACTTCTTTTAGGTTTTACACGGATCAAGTTCTGAATTATTTCATATCCCGGTATGCTAATTTTAAGCATCTGTTATTTCTGAGGAGACCCAAACGGGTTTTCCGCCAATGCAAAATAAATGAAAGCTGTTACCATGTTACGAGAATAGTTGCAACAGATCGTCTTTTTTTTTTTTATTTTCTTGATGTTGTTTGTTGATATTAAAAAATAGCCTATTCGAGTATGTCCCTGTTTGTAGGCATGTGTCCAAAGTTTAAAGACATGTTGACAGTTAGATTGTGGGACTTAGTGGGATAAAAACAGTTTTCTTAAATTTTATATATATATATACAAATGTGAAATGGAATTTTTAATGAATATATATATATACTTATATATATATTTATTTATATATATATATATTTAATATATATTTATTTATATATATATATATATTACTCAGAGGCATAAAAAATGCCGAAAAAATAGAGGACAGTGCACGACGATTGTTACATTTTGTGAACAGGACGTAAGCAATGTCCGTTGGCTCGTGCAACATTAGCAGTACGTGGCTGTCTTGGCCGGTTGTAACTCCGTAACAGTGGTGTGAATGTTGCAGGCGTCAGCGTTTTTGGACGAGGAACGAGGAGTGTGCATTTGCCATGTGGCTACCGACGCCACGTGCATCTATGTGTATGAATTGCAACTCAATGTGGCCCCCCATCCATTGTGGGGCTATAAAATAAATTTCCTCCAACCCCCAAAAGTTATTCAAATCATCCCTTCCAGAAGGCGCCTAACATATAATGCGAGACTTTCTCGTTAAGATCGTGGCCATAGCAATGGGGCAGGCCGGGCAACTGCAGGCCGGGGTTCCCTATGAGGCAGGTCCTATCGCATTCGGAGAGTCCACCTTTCACCGTCTATCGCCTTCTGGACCAGCTCCTGTTCAAGCAAGATCACACTGAGGACCAGACAGAGGAGCTGGCAGCACAGACGGGAGTCACCACAGCAGCCCATGGACCCGCCGTCTTCTTCGTCAGCATCGACGGGAGAGCCTTACCAAACCGCTGCCCAACACAGCCAGGACACCGTCGGCAAACCAATGGCAGGCCAATCAGCAACAGGACCGTGCGTCGCCAAGGAACACAGTTGGTCTCCATTGCAGGCCGTCCAGCCGGCGACCTATCCTGTCACTCAGGCATCGCCCAGACTACCGTCTGCAGTGCACAGATCCACGTGCATTGGGCATGGGACTGGGCCGAGTCCTCTTCAGAGTGATGAAAGCGGTTCTGCGTCTTTCGACCCAGGCGATGGCCGCATCCGGATCTGGGAAGTGCGGGGGAAAACGCTTCACGGATTCCAACTTCACCGACAAGGGACCCATGGGGTGGTAGTTTGAAAGCATCATGATCTGGGGGGGCTATCGGCATGAATCGCCGTATTGGGCCAGTCATCTTCCAGAGGGTGGGTCCAGGTCGTGGTAATCGGGGGTCACGGCTGTTCATTACATCGGACCAAGTTGAGGCCCCACTCCTGCCGCATTTCCAGCGGGCACCATCAGAAGATACCTGTTTCAGCAGGGACAACGCAAGGCCGTCCAGCCACATGCCCGTGCTACGCAGAACTTCCTGAGTGCCAGAACAACATTCAAGTGCTGCCTCACCCTGCACGTTCTCCGACCTTACCCAATAGAGCATTTCTGGGATGGCCCTTCAGAGGCAGTTGAACCAAGCAACCCCAGACCCCAGACAGCAGCTCAGCTTGCTGTTGCTAGTGGGCCAGGTGTGGTGGCAAGTCTTCCCAAGGCAGACCACACTATACGGTGCGCTCGAGTACGCAGGTGCAAGCTAGTGGATCAATGCTCGAGGATGTGGTCACACGATACAGATATATTGCTGTGAACACAGGGTCAAGGTCAAGTTCATGGGGACCTTATTATTTTCTACCAGAATGAACTTTGAAAGGACACTTTTTGCGGTGTTACGATTGCTTTTTCTCACTTTCTATTCCAGTTCAAAGGAAATCGGTAGCCAAAAGTCAAAATTTTCTTATTACAGTTTGGTTTTCGCGTTTTTTGCTCTGTGTATATATTATATATATATATGTGTGTGTGTGATGTGTGGGTTGGTGGTGTGTGTGTGTGATTGGGTGTGTGTGTCGTGTGCTATATATCAACATACACACACTCGCTCGAGCCCTGAGCAAAGATACCAAGGCCTTGAGCACTCTGTTTAGTCAGTCTCATAGTCAGTCAGTGATGTGTGGGTGTGTGTGTGTTGTGTGTGTGTGTGTTTGTGTGTGTGTGTGGTGTCGTGTGTGTGTGTGTGTGTGTGTGTAGTGGCGCGCGCGTGCGTGTGTCTGTATTTCGTCTGTCTGTGTGGCTTATGTGTGAAGTCATTTCATAATCTCTCTTCTCTCTCTCTCTCTCTATCTCCTACTCTCTCTCTCTCTCTCTACTCTCTCTCTCTCTCTCTCTCTTCTCTCTCCTCTCTCTCGACAAGCATTTATTCCAAGTAACAAAGATTTATCAGTGACACGATGTCTGCAGATATATTTTTTCATTTCATTACTAGAAAGAAAAAAGGTCTTAGCATTTTCTCACAGTTGGCTGGATTTCTTGCCTGCAGAATGTTGTCGGCATCTCTTCAGACAAATGGATACATGATTTATATCGACAGAAAATCTGCGAAAAGTGGTGGCATCTTTAGGGAGTGGGTGTATAAACACTAGGTTAAATAAACGATGTCGCAGATAAGGAAGTAAACTCATTGATTTCATATTTCCTCATCTTCTACGCATTCTGTTTTTGCATTTATGGCCAAAGGCCAATGTACTATCTAACTTTTCTGAAGTCCTGAAACTCTCTCTCTCTCTATCTCTCTCTCTCTCTACTCGCTTCTCTCTCTCTCTATCTCTCCTCTTCTCTCTCTCTCTCTCTCTTCTCTCTCTCTCTCTCTCTTTTGAGCTCATCGTAACATTTACGTAATCCGTTGCAATTGTATGCTTCTTTGCAGCATTAAACTTTCTGTTTTCGGCGCTGCAATATTAATGTACACCCCTTGACATAAAGGCTATGTAAAGCCATGTAAATAAAAACGTAATCTGAAGCGTCCCCTGAAGAAGCATCCCTCTCTCTCTCTCTCTCTCTCTCTCTCTCTCTCTCTCTCTCTCTCTCTCTCTCACTCTCTCTCTCTCTCTCTCTCTCGTGTTTGTTTGTGTGTTGTTTGATGTGTGTGGGTGTGTGTCTGTGAGTGTGTGTGTGTGTGCGTGTGCGTGCGTGCGGTGCGTGTCGTAGCGAGCATGCGTGCGTGCGTGCGTGCGTGCGCGCCGCGCGCGCGCAATGCGTGTGTTGTTCCGTTGTGTGCGCGCACGGGCATGCACGCTGTTTTTTAAGAAAGAGTTAATCGAAATACCGAAGTTATATCAGAGAGAAAAACCAGCAGCCACTGTTAGCTGGAATTCAAATATGTTTGGGAAAACGTTCTGGCAAATTG
>CM031608.1:3888776-3898776 GCA_018398815.1 Conus ventricosus
TTTGCCACATCAAGAAAGAAGATCTTTGCCACATGAACAAAGATCTTTGCCACATCAAGGGAAAAAAAACTTTGCCACATCAAGAAAAAAGTAATCACAAGAACTTTGAAAGCCGTAAAGAATGAAGTGTGCTTATGACTCAGCGAAAAGATTTCCACAGTAACATTTAGATCTAGAGGTAACTCTGTGGTGTGTGTGTGTGTGTGTGTGTGTGTGTGTGTGTGTGTGTTGTGTGTGAATTTTTGCACTTGTGTGAGCATATGTCTGTGTCCCTCGATGTGTGCTTTCATTCAGGAGCGTATGTACTTGTCTCTGTGTTGATGTGTATTCTTGATTATTCCATGACAATTGTCTTCCAGTCAGTTCAGCTCAAAGCACCATACAGTGCCATTGTGTCTGTCGTTCTGTTTAGGTGTCTCTGGCGGACAAGACCATCGTCAGCAAGCTGCAGGTGTCGCGAGCCGCCATGGAGGACGCCGGAACTTACGTCTGTCGTGCGTCAGATATGCAGGTCACTTCCGTTAAGGTCAACGTTCTCAACAGTGAGTTCCCCTGTCGATCCTTCGTTTCTGTAGTCTCACGGGTTTCTAATCGAGTTAAGAATACAAAGGTTCATAGCACAGATTTTGTTTTTCCCCTTTTCAACGTTCTCTTCATCTTCTTCTTCTTCTTCTTCTTCTTCTTCTTCTTCTTCTTCTTCTTCATGGTAAAAAGCATCTTCTTGCTTATCCGTTGCCCTCGGAAATAAAGATGTCAACCAACGTCTCTCTCTTCTCTCTCTCTCTCTCTTTTCTCCTCTACTCCTCTCTCTCTCTCTCCTCTCTCTCTCTCCAAGGTGCTAACTATAAGAACGTCCACTCAAAAAGATGCCATAAGCTAGCATTACATCGCTGTGAGTCTATTGGTCTTGGTGATCCAGGCTGCAGTCTTTCTTTGTGACCGAGGTTGTGACTTTATACACTGAGCAAGCTCAGCAGCAGACAGAAAATGGGACTGGTTATCAGTCCTGATGGTGTGACTTTATACACTGAGCAAGCTCAGCAGCAGACAGAAAATGGACTGGTTATCAGTCCTGATGGTGTGACTTTGATACACTGAGAAGTCAGCAGCAGACAGAAAATGGGACTGGTTATCAGTCCTGATTGTGTGATTTACACAGAACAGCTGGGAGCAGAATGAAAATAAGGATAGTTTGTGTGTGGTGTGTGTGTGTGTGTGTGTGTGTGTGTGTGTGTGGTGTGTGTGTTTGTGTGTGTGTGTGCGTGGTGCGTGCGTGGTGGTGCGTGCGTGCGTGCGTGGTGGTTGTTGTGTGTGTGTGTGTGTGTGTTGTGTGTGTGTGTAGTGATGTGTTGCTCATGGTAATGTTCTTTTTTTCTGTTCAGCTGGCGAACGAAAAGAGTAAATCCTCAGTACTCTCTCTCTCTCTCTCTTCTTTTTCCTTCTTTCTCTCTCTCCTCTCTTTTTCTCTCTCTCCACTGCAAGTACGTTTTTCCGATTACGCCAATAATGAACAATCCATTGATTCGGTTGTGGTCTGATCAAGACGAATACAGTGAGACGTGGCAAACCAGATACTATGGAACCCAATGCCACAGAGGCACGCCAACATCTGAAGCGGAACAGAACCATTGGGTGATTGGTTATCTGTCCTTTAGTAGTCATCATAAACCCAAGCACAACAGGGGGATGGTTTCGTCTGTTTTGGTTTTCCCCCAAACAAAAAAAAAAGGGGGCGGAACTGAGGTGTCCCGAGCGCCAGGGGAAAGCGAAAGGGGGCGGTTTCGTCCGGTTTTTTAAATGCAGGGGAAAAAATGTTTAAGGTATTTGTTTGGGGTTTTTGGTGTTTTTTTTGGGTTTTGGTTTTTGGGTTGTGGTTTGGGTTTTGTTTTTTTTCCGTCTCTTCTTCTTCTTCTTTTTTTTTTTTTTTTTTTTTTTTTGGGGTTGGGCTTTTGTTTTTTTTTCCCTTTTCCCTCGGAAAAAAAAGAGGTAAATCCTCTTCTTTTCCCTCTCCTCTCTCTCTCTCCTTCTCTCTCTTTCCCCTCTTCCCTTTCCCCTTCTCTCTCTTTCTCCTGAAGTATTTTTTGTTTACCCCTTGCCCCCTTTTTTGTGCTTGTGACGTTTACATGAGAAGTGGAAAAACCCAAAAAATATGGAAAACCCCAACCGAGGGCCCCCAACACAAAGAGAAATGGGGATAGTTTTGTTGGTTTGTTGGGTTTTTGTTTGTTTAAAAAGGGTTTTTGTGTTTTTTTGTTTCCCCGTCCTTTCCCCCTCTTTGCCAAACCGTTGTTTTTTTTGTTGGGTTGTTTTTTGTTTGGGTTTTTAATTTTTTCCCCCCCTTTTTTCATATTTTAAACAAAAATTTTTCCCCTCTTTGTTTCCCCCTTTTTCCTTTTTTTTTTTCCCCCTTTTTCCCCTTTCTTTTTTCAAAGGAAACCTTTTTTCCCCAAAATTTTTTAAAACACCTGAGGGTTTTTTTTTTAAAACAATACCGTTTTTTTTTGGAAACCAAAAACTTTGCCCCCTTTTTGCCCAAGCAACCTTTTCCCTTTTTTAACAACAGAAACCTTTTTATTTTTTCCCGGCCGTTTCCCCTTTTAAAGCTGTTCCCTCAATTTACCACAACGTAACGTTTCCCTTTATTTTTACACACAACGCTCGTTCCCTCATTATTTAACAAAACGCAACGTTTCCCCATTAGTTTACACAAAACGTAATTTTTTCCCCTAAATTTTTACACACGCAAACCGTTTCCCTTTTTTTCCCCCCTAACGTTTCCTCATTGTTTACCAAACGTAACCTTTTCCCTTTTAAATTTCATGACAAACCTGTCAGCAAAATCAATGGTTCCAAAAAAAAGCCTCACGAAAAGCTATAAAAAGTGTACTTCGTACTGTTTGTGAGCAGGTTGAGTCTTAGGTCAAAAATTAGTGGATTTTTAATTTATCTTCGTTTGTTATTTCTGTCTTTGGCGGGACAATTGGTTCGTTCGCCTTATTTTTTTTTTTTTTTTGTTTGTTGTTGGGTGTAAGACAGGGCCTGGGGGGGGGGGGGGGGGGGGGGGGGGGGGGGGGGGGGGGGGGGGGGGGGGGGAGGGGGGGGCATGGCGAAGTTGTAAGGTAAAAAGGGTGGGGGTGCGGTTGGTTGGTAAAATTTGGGGAGACGAAAATGACAGATTTAAAGTGTTTGCCCATGTGTGTAGTAGTAGTAGAGTATCAAAAATTCCCGACTTAATAAGGATTTTATTTAAAAATTGGGCCCTTGGGGACATTTTAAATTAGTGGGGACATTAGTAAAAATTTTGGAATTGGGGTAGGCCGCTTAATTTAAGACTGTGATTAAGATTAGGCTTTGATATTGGGTTAGGGCATTCGAAATTGGGTTGGGCTTGTAAAACTTAGGTTGGCATGGTATTGGGTTGGGCATTGTGTACTTAGGGGGCATTTGATATTAGATTAGGCATTCTGAACTTATTTAGGCACTGTGATCTTAGGTTGGGATTGTGATTTTTTGGTTGGGCATGGGTTACTTAGGTTAGGCATGGGTCTTAGGTTAGGCATGGTGATAATTTGGTTGGCTTGGATATTTGGGTTAGGCTTTGTATATCGATTGGGGCATGTGATCTCGTTTTCCGGCGGGTGATCGTTAAATTAGGCATTGGAAACCAGACCGGGCATTGTGATACTAAAACCGGCATGGTGATCGTTACATTAGGCATTGTGATACTCGACCCGGCATTGTGTATAGTTCCGGCTGGGGTTCGTTACATTGGCTTTGGATACTCAGACCCGGCTTTTGTGTCTTACTTTAGGCTGGGTTACTTAGGTTTAAAAGGGCATTTGAACTGATCCGGCATTGTGATTAAACGGTTTTTGATTTTCACACTCCAACACCCCCTCGCCCTTTACCACCCACCCCCGCCGCTCCCGCCGCCGCGTCACCTTGTGACGTCGCCTGACCCGCTTAACCCCTTCCTTTCGTATGGGCATTTTGGGGGGTTTTCGTGAGGGACCCGCGTTTGGGTAAAAGGGGGCAATGAAAGCCCGGACCTTTTTTTAGGGGGCAGTTTTGGGGGGGGGGGGGGGGGCCCCCCCCCCCCTTTTCCCCCCAAAACCCCCCCCCCCCCCCCCCCCCTTCCCCACCATCACCACCTTTCTTTGCGTGAAAAAGGACCTCGTTTGGGGGCACAAAATTTGTGTGTTTGCCTCAGCGGTGAGTGTAAGATGAGCATCCAGAGACTTAGTGTCGCAGCGATCGTGTGGTGACCCACTTCACCGCGAAGTGGAAAGTGGAAATAAGCAGTGATCTTGACGCCAGCCCGCGAGCGATACATCACCCATGGTCAATAAACCCCTCTTGCGCGTCCCACAGTCTGACGGTGGAGGAAAGACTTCGATCCCTCATCTAGGAAAAGTCGCAGGGGAAGGGTCGGAGGGGTGGGTGAGGGGGGTGGTGGGTACTTTGTTTATGATCGGGGAGGGAAGGGGTTGAAAAGGGAAAGCGCGGGGGGAGGGGAGGGGTAGGGTGCGGTGTTGTGGTCGTAGAAAGGGGGGAGGGGTTCGATAAAAGGGGGAACAAGCTTTCGGAGGACCCAAAAAGGGGGGCGATGTTTTGGGAGAGGAGGGGGGGGGGGGGGGGGGGGGGGGTTTGGCAGGAGGGAGATGAGGGCGGCGGTAATTGGCCCTGGTTCAGATATTGAAAACCTCCCGTGACCCCAAGGAACTCAAAGGAAAAGGGAGGGCTGCGAAAAACGATTCAAGGGATACGATATTTTTAAATTTATATATTATATATATATAATATATTATATATATAAAAATAAAATTTATATATCGCTAAAAAAAACAATCAAAGTGGAAAAAAAAAGGGGGGTAACTTTGATGGTTTTTTCCCTCCGATCCAGCCTCAGGGGGGTAAATGATCATCAAATTTAACTTGCTAGGCCCCCTTCCCTTTCCCCCCCAAAGGGGGGGCGGGAACAGGGGCAAAACAGAATGAGTCATTACAAATTTGGGTATGTGTGTATTGATTTTTACGAAGCTGTGCGGGACACGGTAATTTTTTTTATCACGCCCAAAGCCAGGGATTTTTATTGGTTACGGGTTTTTTTGTTCTGGGTTTGGCTTAGTCTGTTGTTGTTTGGGTAAAGTTTACTGTTTTGGTCCAGTATAGTCAATTTTATGGGAAAATTGTTTTTGTGTACTTTACTTTGTTTATGCCAAATTTGTTTCGCTTTTGGTAAGCGATTTTTTTGTAACTTTAAAAGGTATAAATTCGCTGCCTTTAGTTACAATTGCTTTACGTTTTTGTTTGTTTTTTTTTTAAAACCTTTTCTTTTTATTTTTGTTGTAATTTGTTCGGAATTTTCGCTCTTTAAAACATGGATTTTGTAAGCATATAGTTGGTTTCCTTTGGTTTCCCGTTTGACGCTTATTGAGTAACTTTGTTTGATGTTACCTAAAAATAGTGCCTCACGTTCTGTCACGAAGATGTTGGTTTGATGGGAAAAACCTTTGTATAGAACCCAAGGTATTGAGGACAGAACAGAAAAAAGTCGGTGGGAAGAGCCCCCACGGGAAGAGATGGTCAGACACTTTTGATTTTGACGGGAAAGATGGTCAGGCCATTGATTTTAAGGGGATGAGGCAGACACTATTGATTTTGACAATAGGGTCAGGCCCCTTTGATTTTGACGGGAAAATAGAGGGTCAGGCATTTATTGATTTGACGGGAATAAGGGCGGGACACTATTGATTTTTGACGGAATAGGGGTCAGGCCCCTATTGTTTTCACAGGATAGTGGTCAGACAATTGATTTTCACTTAATAAATGGCAGACCTATTGATTTTGAAAGGAATAGATGGTCAAACTATTGATTTTCACAGGTGTGGTCAGTCTATTGATTTTGACGGGAAATAAATGGTCGACACTTTGATTTTCACGGGGATAGATGGTAGAACTATTGTTTTTATTTAAATAAATGGCAGCCCATAGTTTTTGACAGGAATAGAGGCAGGCATTTTGTTTTTGACAGGAATAGATGGTCAGACACTATTTTTTTGAAGGAATAGTGGTCGAACTATTTTTCCAGGGAAAGATGGTCAGCCCAATGATTTTCACTTAATAAATGGTCAACACATTGATTTTGCGGATGGGGTTTTTTGGTTTTCGGGGAGGGAAAAACTTTTGATTTCACGGATAAATGGTCAGATACATTGATTTTGCAGGGGGAGGTCGGACACATTGATTTTACGGGGGAAAAATTAGCTTTTTTTTCAAAAAATTGAAATTGTTTTCCTTGGTAGCTTTTTCCCCCCGCCTCATCCCCCGCCCTCCCCCCCTCCCCCCTTCCCACCTTTCCCTTAGGGGGAACAATTTGACGATGCTATTTCGAAAATCAATGACAGGTTTGGAATTTTCCGGCCCTGTGCCCTTGCCTGTGCGTGCCCCCCTGGGGCCCGCGCGGCCCCAAGGGCGGTGGTGCGGGATGCTCCAGTGGTTTGTTCGGCAGTTGTGGAACTATTTTGGTTCCTACCCGCCCCTTAAAGTGTATCGTTCTCTTTTCATTAAAATCACAAAAACCTTTTCCTTGGGTTTTCCCCTTTTCCTCCCCCCCCAAAATCCTCACCCCCCCCCCCCCCCCCCCCCCCCCCCTTGCGCCACTCCACCTCCTGCCCCCACCTCCCCCACCCCCACCTCTCCCACGTTGTTTTTCCCCGCTTTTTTTTGGGAGAATTTGAAATTTGGGGGTAGACGTGACAAGGGGTGTTCCCCGGGGGGCATAGAGGCCCAGATAAACCCAAATCACCCGGGGGGGGGGGGGGGGGGGGGGGGGGGGGGGGGGGGGCAGTTCATCGTGGGGGGTCGCGTGCCCCAGTGTTCTCCTGACCACCAAGGGTCAAAGTGCAATGGCATTTTTTGTTTTTAAACAGATCACCAACCTCCAGGCCCAAAAAAGCCAGTTATGTGTGAACAAAGTGAACTGACCCCCAACGAACGTGAACGAGTGAATAATAAAAAAAGAAGTAATCATTAGAAAAGGTTGTCTGACTGTTTAATTTTATTTACCCTTATCCCACGTTAGTCTTCCAAGTGGGGCATCTTGCAATAGTGGGTTTCTTTAGCTCGGTCTGACTGTACGGGGTGTATTTCCCAAAGATGGAACTTCCAGAGAAATTGGCGGCTCGTTTTGAAAGGGTTTCCCAAAGACTTCTCTGCACATTTCCCTCAAGATTCTCTGCAATCCCGTCAAAAAATTCTTGCACCTCCTCGTCAAAGACTTCCTGACACTCTCGTAAAGACTTTTCTGCAAACGCTTTCGTCCGTGTTGACGCGGAAATTTTCAGGGGGGTAACGAAAAAAGGGAGTTCCCCTTTTGTCGCAGTGTCAGAGGAAAGTCTGTGGTGAACCCCGCAAAAACTGTGGGCCAAATTGAAAATTTTTCAGGAATTTCTGTGGTGACTATCCGCAAGAATTTGCCGATTGAACAACTGAGGAAATTTTTTTGGGGGTATCAGCAAGAATTGTGACCGATTCGAACAAATTTTTGCGGAATTTTCTTTGGGGAATATCCAGCAAAATTTTTGCCGATTCGAAAAAATCTGCAGGGGTTATCTGTGGTGAAATATCCACAAGAATTGTGCACGATTCGAACAATTAGGGAAATTTTCTGTGGGAAAATCCAGCAAGAATTGTGAACGATTCGAACAATCTGCAGGAATTATCTGTGGGGAATATCCGAAGAACTGTGACAGGGGTTTTAAAACGACTGCAGGAAATCTGTGGGGACATCCAGCAAGAATTTTTGAACGATTCAACCATTGCAGGAATGAAAATCGTCGACTAAAACAGGGGGATGGGGCACCACTCTGACCTTTGTCTCTACCCTGAGGCCCCGCGGGATCAGGAATCCCTCGTTTATTCCATTTTGGTTTTTTTTACAGCTTTTCAGATGGGGTGTGGGTGTACGGAACAGCCACGCGCAGTGATGTCTTTTCCCGGGAAAAGGCTGTGATTGTTTCCGTTTGTGGGAGAAAACCCGACCCCAAAACCGTGTTGCCGGGGGTCCTTCCCCCACAGTGTTGAAGCAGGACACCCGACTACTGGCCGTTTGACGAATGCTGGCGATTCACTGTGAAATGGTGTAGTTTTGATCTAATGGCAGACACGGTGCTCATGAGTACACCCCGTGCATTGAGAAAAAATTTAATAGCAAGTTTGTTTTTTTTTTTCCCAATGTGTGGCAAGCCCTTTTACCTTAACAAAGTTGTTTTGAGGGCGTTTCATCTGTAGCCGTCGTTAAACACACGAAAATTTTGGAAAAAACCATTTACCTTAACGAACAGAATTTTTAGCAGTGTCGTTTAAAGTCATGTCAGTCGTTTTAAAACACGAATTGTGGGAAGCCAATTTCCTTAACGAACAGATTGTTAGCAGTGTCGTTATCATCTGTCATGTCAGTCGTTAAAACAAGAATTGGAAGCCTATTACCCTTTAAAGACAGTTGTTAGAGTGTCGTTTCATCTGTATGTCAGTGTTAAACAACGAATTGTGGCAAGCATTTCCTTAAGAACAGTTGTTTTGCGTGTCGTTTAAACGTCAGTCATCGTTTTAAACAGGGGAATTTTGGGGGGGGAAACCCTTTAAATTCTTTGACGGGGGGTTTTTAGGAAAAAAATTCTTCAAAAACTGGTTTTAGGAAAACAGGGTTTGAAAAATAAAAGACATTTAAAACCCCTGCTTTTTTTGTATTGTGTGTTTTGGTTTGTGGGTTTTTTTGTTGGTGTGTTTTTGTTTGTCGTCGGTCGTTGGGGGGCGGGGGGGTTCCTGCTGGGGGCGTGCGTTTATTGTTGTGTGTTGGGGTGCGGTTTTTTTGTTGTTGTTGGGTGTGTTTTTGTTTTGTGTTTGGGGGTGTGGCCGTTTTCTTTAACGTTTTTTAGGTGTTTTTTCCCGTTCAAACCCGTCTTAAACACCGATTTTTTCAGCCATATTAAATTAAAGAAAGTTTTTTTACATTTAATTTTTTATCAAAATTTTTTTTCCTTTTGTCGGCCGTTTTTTAAAAAAAACGGAAAAAATTTTGCGCCATTATTACAATTGTTTACGTTTTTTTAAAACGATTTTCCAATTTGTTAAAAAAAAAGATTTTGCAACCTTTTGAAGTGTGGGGGTTTTTTTTTATTGTCAAAAGTCTTAAAACAGAATTTTTTCAAGGGGCCATTTTTCTTTACAAAAAAAGGTTTTAGTTGGGCGTTAAAATTTCTTTCAAGTTTACCCTTTCAGAAAAATTTAAATTACGAAAGATTTGGAGTTTCTTTTTTCCCTTTTTTGGAATTTTCGGTTTTTTTTGTTTCCTTGAAGTTTTTGGGAATTTGCAAAAATTTCATGCATCTTCGATTTATTTTCCTCAAATTTCATTTCTTCTTTTTTGTGTGGGGGTTGTTTGTGGGTTTTTGGTTTGTTGGTGTGTTTTTGTAGGAGAGAACAGGGCAAAAAGAAAGGGGGAAAGGGGGAAAGAAAAAAGAAAAAAAAAAGACAGAAAAAAAAGAAGCCAAAAAAAAAACGAAAGAAGACGACTAAAAAAAATTTTTTTGGGAAAAGGAATGGGGGAGGGGTTTTGGCATTCCTTTGCAGTGTCAGATGGAAATCTGTGGTGACTATCCAGCAAGAATGTGGCACAATTCGAACTATCTGCAGGAATTATCTGTGGTGACTATCCAGCAAGATTGTGACACGATTCGAACAATCTGCAGGAATTATCTGTGGTGACTATCAGCAAGAATTGTGACACGATTCGAACAATCTGCAGGAATTATCTGTGGTGAATATCCAGCAAGAATTGTGACACGATTCGAACATCTCAGAATTATCTGTGGTAAATATCCAGCAAGAATTGTGACACGATTCGAACATCTGCAGGAATTATCTGTGGTGACTATCCAGCAAGAATTGTGACACGATTCGAACAATCTGCAGGAATTATCTGTGGTGAATATCCAGC
>CM031608.1:3906276-3932444 GCA_018398815.1 Conus ventricosus
ATCTCCACAAGTTAATCATCACACTGAATCGCCATCTCCACAAGTTAATCATCACACTGAATCGCCATCTCCACAAGTTAATCATCACACTGAATCGCCATCTCCACAAGTTAATCATCACACTGAATCGCCATCTCCACAAGTTAATCATCACACTGAATCGCCATCTCCACAAGTTAATCATCACACTGAATCGCCATCTCCACAAGTTAATCATCACACTGAATCGCCATCTCCACAAGTTAATCATCACACTGAATCGCCATCTCCACAAGTTAATCATCACACTGAATCGCCATCTCCACAAGTTAATCATCACACTGAATCGCCATCTCCACAAGTTAATCATCACACTGAATCGCCATCTCCACAAGTTAATCATCACACTGAATCGCCATCTCCACAAGTTCATCATCACACTGAATCGCCATCTCCACAAGTTCATCATCACACTGAATCGCCATCTCCACAAGTTAATCATCACACTGAATCGCCATCTCCACAAGTTAATCATCACACTGAATCGCCATCTCCACAAGTTCATCATCACACTGAATCGCCATCTCCACAAGTTCATCATCACACTGAATCGCCATCTCCACAATTAATCATCACACTGAATCGCCATCTCCACAAGTTAATCATCACACTGAATCGCCATCTCCACAAGTTAATCATCACACTGAATCGCCATCTCCACAAGTTAATCATCACACTGAATCGCCATCTCCACAAGTTAATCATCACACTGAATCGCCATCTCCACAAGTTAATCATCACACTGAATCGCCATCTCCACAAGTTAATCATCACACTGAATCGCCATCTCCACAAGTTAATCATCACACTGAATCGCCATCTCCACAAGTTAATCATCACACTGAATCGCCATCTCCACAAGTTATCATCACACTGAATCGCCATCTCCACAAGTTAATCATCACACTGAATCGCCATCTCCACAAGTTCATCATCACACTGAATCGCCATCTCCACAAGTTAATCATCACACTGAATCGCCATCTCCACAAGTTAATCATCACACTGAATCGCCATCTCCACAAGTTCATCATCACACTGAATCGCCATCTCCACAAGTTAATCATCACACTGAATCGCCATCTCCACAAGTTATCATCACACTGAATCGCCATCTCCACAAGTTAATCATCACACTGAATCGCCATCTCCACAAGTTAATCATCACACTGAATCGCCATCTCCACAAGTTCATCATCACACTGAATCGCCATCTCCACAAGTTAATCATCACACTGAATCGCCATCTCCACAAGTTCATCATCACACTGAATCGCCATCTCCACAAGTTAATCATCACACTGAATCGCCATCTCCACAAGTTAATCATCACACTGAATCGCCATCTCCACAAGTTAATCATCACACTGAATCGCCATCTCCACAAGTTAATCATCACACTGAATCGCCATCTCCACAAGTTAATCATCACACTGAATCGCCATCTCCACAAGTTAATCATCACACTGAATCGCCATCTCCACAAGTTAATCATCACACTGAATCGCCATCTCCACAAGTTAATCATCACACTGAATCGCCATCTCCACAAGTTAATCATCACACTGAATCGCCATCTCCACAAGTTAATCATCACACTGAATCGCCATCTCCACAAGTTCAATCATCACACTGAATCGCCATCTCCACAAGTTAATCATCACACTGAATCGCCATCTCCACAAGTTAATCATCACACTGAATCGCCATCTCCACAAGTTAATCATCACACTGAATCGCCATCTCCACAAGTTCATCATCACACTGAATCGCCATCTCCACAAGTTAATCATCACACTGAATCGCCATCTCCACAAGTTACATCATCACACTGAATCGCCATCTCCACAAGTTCAATCATCACACTGAATCGCCATCTCCACAAGTTAATCATCACACTGAATCGCCATCTCCACAAGTTAATCATCACACTGAATCGCCATCTCCACAAGTTAATCATCACACTGAATCGCCATCTCCACAAGTTAATCATCACACTGAATCGCCATCTCCACAAGTTAATCATCACACTGAATCGCCATCTCCACAAGTTAATCATCACACTGAATCGCCATCTCCACAAGTTAATCATCACACTGAATCGCCATCTCCACAAGTTGAATCATCACACTGAATCGCCATCTCCACAAGTTAATCATCACACTGAATCGCCATCTCCACAAGTTCATCATCACACTGAATCGCCATCTCCACAAGTTAATCATCACACTGAATCGCCATCTCCACAAGTTAATCATCACACTGAATCGCCATCTCCACAAGTTAATCATCACACTGAATCGCCATCTCCACAAGTTCATCATCACACTGAATCGCCATCTCCACAAGTATCATCATCACACTGAATCGCCATCTCCACAAGTTATCATCACACTGAATCGCCATCTCCACAAGTTCATCATCACACTGAATCGCCATCTCCACAAGTTAATCATCACACTGAATCGCCATCTCCACAAGTTAATCATCACACTGAATCGCCATCTCCACAAGTTAATCATCACACTGAATCGCCATCTCCACAAGTTCATCATCACACTGAATCGCCATCTCCACAAGTTAATCATCACACTGAATCGCCATCTCCACAAGTTAATCATCACACTGAATCGCCATCTCCACAAGTTAATCATCACACTGAATCGCCATCTCCACAAGTTAATCATCACACTGAATCGCCATCTCCACAAGTTAATCATCACACTGAATCGCCATCTCCACAAGTTCATCATCACACTGAATCGCCATCTCCACAAGTTCATCATCACACTGAATCGCCATCTCCACAAGTTCATCATCACACTGAATCGCCATCTCCACAAGTTAATCATCACACTGAATCGCCATCTCCACAAGTTCATCATCACACTGAATCGCCATCTCCACAAGTTAATCATCACACTGAATCGCCATCTCCACAAGTTCATCATCACACTGAATCGCCATCTCCACAATTCATCATCACACTGAATCGCCATCTCCAAAGTTAATCATCACACTGAATCGCCATCTCCACAAGTAATCATTACACTGAATCGCCATCTCCACAAGTTAATCATCACACTGAATCGCCATCTCCACAAGTTCATCATCACACTGAATCGCCATCTCCACAAGTTAATCATCACACTGAATCGCCATCTCCACAAGTTAATCATTACACTGAATCGCCATCTCCACAAGTTAATCATCACACTGAATCGCCATCTCCACAAGTTAATCATCACACTGAATCGCCATCTCCACAAGTTAATCATCACACTGAATCGCCATCTCCACAAGTTAATCATCACACTGAATCGCCATCTCCACAAGTTAATCATCACACTGAATCGCCATCTCCACAAGTTCATCATCACACTGAATCGCCATCTCCACAAGTTAATCATTACACTGAATCGCCATCTCCACAAGTTAATCATCACACTGAATCGCCATCTCCACAAGTTCATCATCACACTGAATCGCCATCTCCACAAGTTAATCATCACACTGAATCGCCATCTCCACAAGTTCATCATCACACTGAATCGCCATCTCCACAAGTTAATCATCACACTGAATCGCCATCTCCACAAGTTAATCATCACACTGAATCGCCATCTCCACAAGTTCATCATCACAAAAATTGGGTTACAAAGGGAGGAGACTGCGGGCGAAACAGAAACAAACTTAAAAGAAGATTTACTGTTCCGCCGAACGAAATATACAAATTATAAAACAAACGCGACTCGTTTCGACCTCTTGGTCTTCTTCAGGCAAAACAAACAACATTCAAAACAATGAAAACGAAGAACGACCAATCACTTGTCTCTTGTTTTCATTGTCTTGAATGGTGTCTGTCTTGCCTAAAGAAGACCAAAGAGGTCGAAACGCGTCATGTTTTGTCATGTACTTTCTTTGTATCTTTCGTTCGGCGGAACAGTGAATCTTCGCGTAAGGTTTTTTTTTTTACATTTTTTTACATAAAATTATTATTGTTCTTTTTGGTATATATTCGCGTCAGTAAAACCATCTTTACGTGCAGAGTTATCAACAAAAATCTTGCACCGCGCTACTTCTGCGAGAATTCTGAATTAATAATATTGAAAACAAAAGTACCATGTCCATAACCCCCGAAAAGATTCGATTTCTGACATGTTCGGCCGCAACACTCTGGAATATTGTCTCGAACCTTTCAAATAAGAAAAATGGTTGAAAACCATTTCAAATATTACACCACAATTATCGTTTTGAACATTTATTATCTTCTCAGATCATTTTCTTTTCCTCTTTGCTTCAAAAAGAAAAAGAATAGTTATACACTGCTACATCTGTCTGTCTGTCTGTCTTCTCTGTCTGTCTTCTGTCTCTCTCTCTCTCTCTCTCTCTCTCTCTCTCTCTCCTCTCTCTCTGTATGCGTGTGTGTATGTGTGTGTGTGTGCGTGCGTGCGTGCATAAGTGTGTGTGTGTGTGTTGTGTGTGTGTGTGTGTGTGTGTGTGTGTGTGTGTGTGTGCTCTAGTGTGCACATTTTGATCATGTCCAGTTGTTCACTTGTCCATGTGCGTATAATTATGCGGTGAAGGTAGGAGTGGGAAGCGGCAGTGACAGGATAAATGTGGGGGAGGGAGGAGGGGCGGGATGTCCCATCCTTTGTTATGACATTCATGTTGTGTACTTTCCGAGTTTGTAGGGGGTGGGGGGGGGGTGTATGTGTGTGTGTGTTGTGTGTGTGTTGTGTGTGTGTGTGTGTGTGTGTGTGTGTGTGTTGTGCTCTGCGTGTGTGTGTGTGTGTGTGTGTGTGTGTGTGTGTGTGTGTGTGTGTGTGTGTGTGTGTGTGTGTGTGTGTGTGTTTGAGTGTTGTGGTTGTTATTGCTGTTTATCATTTGTTCTTTTCGGAAGTCATTTTCTGTGAACGTTTTGAATTTTTTTTCTCGGCCGCAGTTACGAAAAATTCAGAAGTGCATGATATGTGTATTCCGGGTTTTTTTGTTTTTGTTGTTGTTGTGTTGTTGTTGTTTTTTTTGTTTTTTTTTGTTGGTTTGTTGTTGTTGTTGTTGTTTGTTTGGGGAGGGGGGGGTTATTTTTGTGTTGTGTGTTGTTTTTTTTGTTTTTTTTTGTTGGTTTGTTGTGTTGTTGTTGTTGTTTTGGGGGAGGGGGGGTTGTTTTGTTTTCGTACTTTTTTTTCCGAAACAGCGCATCAAAGTTCCTCGATTGATATAGTTCGCTTCTTTTAGCAGAATCTACAGCAGCATTAGAAAACAAGGACGTCATTCATTTTCCCCCCCCCCCCCCCCCCCCCCCCCCCCCCCCCCCCCCGAGTATAACAGGAATTTGCTGAAGACATGAAACAGTCGCGTCTCTATCTGTATCTGTGGCTGTGTGTTCTCTCGCCCCACCACGCAGTTGTTACTAAAAGTATACTTGCTCCTTTGTCCTGTGTCGGCTCTGTTCCTTCCTTCGCTTCCTTCCTTCCTGGGGAGTTCTTCATGCCCCTGACTGACCTGTTTGTCTCCCCTGATGGTTATTGTAACCTGGACTCCATTATTTCAGCTGAATGGCATTCAGTCCCCTGATGGGGGAAAGGGAAATGGTTTCCCCCCTCCCCACCCCTCCTCCCTCCACCCACACTACCACTACCACACCGCTACCACCACCACCCATCCTCTTTCCACCATCCAACGACGAAGCCGGCGCTGCTATCCAAACAGAGCTGGAACGTAGGTCATGAATTACTCAGGGGGTTGAGCGTGGGATGCGCTTAATTAGGATTATGTCTGCTTCCTTGAACCCAACCGTCTTCCAGAGCCTGCCCTCTCTCTCTCTCTCTCTCTCTCTCTCTCTCTCTCTCTCTCTCTCCTCTCTCTCTCTCTCTCTCTTCTCTCTCTCTCTCCTCTCTTCTCTCTCTCTCTCTCTCTCTCTCATTCTCTCTTCGGCCCCTAGGTCATTATGGGCTTGGTCTGACTGACTCGAGACTCAGCAACGAAACTCCTGCCTG
Source organism: Conus ventricosus (assembly GCA_018398815.1). Lineage (NCBI taxonomy): Eukaryota > Metazoa > Mollusca > Gastropoda > Neogastropoda > Conidae > Conus > Conus ventricosus. The sequence goes on from CM031608.1 coordinate 3,912,315, forward strand.
CCATGACTGCAGCGAGGTCAAAAGTGCGTATCGCTTGAAAAGGTTGACTGACACGTTTCACTGGCATTTTTTTTCTCTCTGTCTCTCTGTTTGTCTGTCTGTCGCCAAGATGGTTAGTGGTCTCCTGAGCACAAAAAAAAAAAAAAGAAAAAAAAAAGAAGAAAAAAAATCTGCTGTACCCAAAATCCTGCGACTGATGCTCATTTGACGCGGTAAGCTTTTGAGAGGTTCTCGCTGGAGTTTCTCGGTTTCAAAGCAAGAGAAATAATATTACTTATAGCCCAGCCGACCACCAAGGGCCATATCAGGACTGTCACTGCGTTGAAGTCAACTCTCAAGTCATTAAAAAAAAATCCTCCACACAACACATTAAAATACACCTTCGAAAAACATACAGGAAATGTTGTCAAAATCTTTCTTCCGTTAAAAATCTTAGATCAGATGAAAGTATTGATCCCTTTCAGAAATGTACAGATCAAATCGGGTGTGACATCTCTGCACAAGGCTTTCATGATTCTGCTGTAAAGTGTTTAAGTTCACATCACGCAAGTCCCAACACAAAACAAAGAAACAAAGGAAGCATTATGTACAGTAAACAGACACATGAAGCCTTGGACGAACTCTGCACCCAGCGTTTGACCTTCCCCCCTCTCCCACTCCTACCCTTGTCTGCCCCGTCAACACCCTTCCTTCTCCTCTCTCCCCCTATTTCTGTCATCTGAATGACCCTGCCTATCACACTGTATTACGAAAGTAGTTACAAACTCAGAATCAAAAAACTTACTTGGTGAATATTTTGATTCTGAGTCTGTAACTTCTTTCCTAATGTCGAATCCAGAATCCAGAAACCTATATTCTTATTTATCACACTGTAGGGCAAACGCTCCCCCCTCCCGCCCCCCCCCCCCCCCCCCCCCCCCCCCCCCCCCCCCACACACACACACACACACACTTCTGGATCGACCTCACCCGTCACCATCAAAACCGAAACAAGGTTCCTCCACACACACCTGACAGAAATCCGCGACAGTCAATTGGGAGTGTGGGATCTTACACTTCTTTCTCAAGATCTACGGGGATTGGGGGTGGGGGTGAGAAGAGGGAGAGCTTCAGCAGGTGTGAGGTGTGGAGGGGGCGAGGAGCGGGGGGGGGGGGGGAGGAGAGGGGAAATAACTCCCCCCTCGCCCTTTGTCACTCTGACCCGGAACTTGTGGCCGCGTTGTTCCTGACGAGGATTCCATTCCATCAACCCATGCCTGCCTGACTGTTAATCCCGAAACAACATCAACAACAAGGCCAATGTCAGATGTGTGTGTGTGTGTGTGTGTGTGTGTGTGTGTGTGTGTGTGTGTGTGTGTGTGTGTGTGTGTGTGTGGTCTAGCCTAGCCGGATTGTCACCATGCTCCCGTGGAGCGAATGTAAGGGCGCTTGCTCACGTGTTCGCACGAATCACTATAGGACTGAGGCAGATCCGTTCTGCTGTGTGTGCTTGAGGAGATCCGTTCTGCTGTGTTATAGAAGAGATCCGTTCTGTTGTGTAACATAGGAGACCTCTTCGGCTGTATTGTAGAAGAGATCCGTTCACTGTTTGATTGAGAAGATCTGTTCAGATGGAGGAGATCCGTTCTGCTGTGTGATTGAGAGGATCCGTTCTGCTGTGTGTGATTGAGAGGATCCGTTCTGCCGTGTGTGATTGAGGAGATCCGTTCTGCTGTGTGATTGAGAGATCCGTTCTGATGTATGATTGAGAGATCCGTTCTGATGTATGATTGAGGAGATCCGTTCTGCTGTGTGTGATTGAGTAGATCCACTCAGCTGTAAGATTGAGGAGATCCGTTCTGCTGTGTGATTGAGGTGATCCGTTCTGCTGTGTATTATTGAGGAAATCCGTTCTGTTGTATATGACTGAGGAAATCTGTTCTGCTGAGTGATTGAGGAAGTCCGTTGTGCTCTGTGATTGAGGGAGATCCGTTCTGCTGTGTGTGATTGAGTAGATCCACTCAGCTGCACGATTGAGGAGATCCGTTCTGCTGTGTGATTGAGGGAGATCAGTTCTGCTGTGTATGATTGAGGAGATCCGCACTGCTGTGCGATTGAGGAGATCCGTTCTGCTGTGTGATTGAGGGAGATCCGTTCTGCTGTGTATGATTGAGGAGATCCGTTCTGCTGTGCGATTGAGGAAATCCGTTCTGCTGTGTGATTGAGGAGATCCGTTCAGCAGTATGATTGAGGAGATCCGTTCAGCAATATGATTGAGGAGATCCGTTCAGCAGTATGATTGGGAAGATCCGTTCAGCAATATGATTGGGGAGATCCGTTCAGCAGTATGATTGGGAAGATCCGTTCAGCAGTATGATTGGGAAGATCCGTTCAGCAGCATGATTGAGGAGATCCGTTCAGCAGTATGATTGAGAAGATCCGTTCAGCAGTATGATTCGGAAGATCCGTTCAGCAGTATGATTGATGAGATCCGTTCAGCTTATGATTGAGGAGATCCGTTCAGCAGTATGATTGAGAAGATCTGTTCAGCAGTATGATTGGGAAGATCCGTTCAGCAGTATGATTGAGAAGATCCGTTCAGCAGTATGATTGGGAAGGTCCATTCAGCAGTATGATTGAGGAGATCCGTTCAACAGTATGATTGAGAAGATCCGTTCAGCAGTATGATTGAGGAGATCCGTTCAACAGTATGATTGAGAAGATCCGTTCAGCAGTATGATTGGGAAGATCCGTTCAGCAGTATGATTGAGGAGATCTGTTCAACAGTATGATTGAGGAGATCCGTTCAGCAGTATGATTGATGAGATCCGTTCAGCAGTATGATTGAGAAGATCCGTTCAGCAGTATGATTGAGAAGATCCGTTCAGCAATATGATTGGGAAGATCCGTTCAGCAGTTTGATTGAGGAGATCCGTTCAGCAGTATGATTGAGAAGATCTGTTCAGCAATATGATTGAGGAGATCCGTTCAGCAATATGATTGAGGAGATCCGTTCAGCAGTATGATTGAGAAGATCCGTTCAGCAGTATAATTGGGAAGATCCGTTCAGCATATGATTGAGGAGATCCGTTCAGCAGTATGATTGAGAAGATCCGTTCAGCAATATGATTGGGAAGATCCGTTTAGCAATATGATTGAGAAGATCCGTTCAGCAATATGATTGGGAAGATCCGTTCAGCAGTATGATTGAGAAGATCCGTTCAGCAGTATGATTGAGGAGATCAGTTCAGCAGTATGATTGAATAGATGCGTTTAGATGTGTAACAGAAGAGATTCGTCAGACTGTATGATTGAGAAGACAAGTTCAGCTGTATGACTAACGATTATAATCGTACTTTTACTACGAGAGAGAGAGAGAGAGAGAGAGAGAGAGAGAGAGAGAGAGAGACAGAGATCTTTTCCCAAGTTATGCCGACAAATTAGAAACTTACATCTCCTAAAAAGAAAGACACAAGATCAAAGATGTAGAATTCAAAAATGGCTGCAGTTGACAATTGAGCTGTGCATAGAATCATAGCCCAAATGTGATGATAAATGCAAACAGAGCCACTAGTATGTACACCTCTAATTAGACAACACCAAAAACTCTGAGCGCTGTTCGCTCAAAGTCAGCATGCTAGACATCCAACTGCTGCACAGACGTTCATGGCACGCGGACAGACTGTCTTATAAGCGCTGTCTGTCTGTCTCTCTGTCTGTCTGTCTTCTTGCTCCTTACACAAAGCTTTCGTCTGATCTTCAGTTTTGGCATGATGACTTAGAAGCCCACCTGGGCAGATAACGAGTGACTCGCTTTTTTTTTTTTTCTAGACAGTCACGTATGTCACATTGTCATGTGACAAGACGGCAAAGCGAAGCGACACAAGGATTCAGGCGGGTTTAATGGAAATAACTGTGACCACAGGACGGAGGAGGGGGGGGGGGGGGGGGGGGAGGGGGGATGAGACAAGGGCTACGAGGGAGACGTGGAGTAGAGGGGACGGGTAAGAGGGGTATGGGGAAGGGGACGGATAAATCAGCAGGTACTTTATAAATAACTCCGAATTCTTACACACACACACACACACACACACAGAGCAGGTGCTTGATCAGCATGGCAGCAGAGTTGGAACTGGAAGCGATGGAAGATATCCGTTGAAGTCACCGGCACTTAATGGGAGATAATCACAGTGACGGCATTGTTCACTGGTCTCCCCTTGAATATCCAGCTACATGGTTTCACGGGTTTGATCCCATGAGTTTTGAAAGCACGAGGTTCGAATTTCCTTGCGCAACAGTTTTGAAACGGTACGTGTCACTGCACCTTAAGCACGTCGCTACATATACCTTAGACACTTCAGCCAGAGATAGTTAAACAGAGAGAGAAGAGAGGAGAGAGAGAGAGAGATTAGCCAGTCACGCTAAATTACCGACAGGATCACGACCTCCGGGGATCTGCAAAAAATGATTACAAGCTCAGTGTCTCTCACTCTCCATGTCGTCCTGACACGGTCGTTTTACATCGGATTCCTTCACCCTTTTCATCACTGTGATGAACTCCGGCCGACACCCTGGGTGAATCAGAAGATAGGAATTGCCAACTATTTCAAGGATTGTACCCTCCAGTGAGAAGCATACCCAATCTGACGTGGTAAATGAACCATTATTGTGGTAAACATAGGCCTCAGTATCATATGATAATACAGCTAGTTAACGCTGCGCCTTGATCATGTCGTAACAACAGCCGAACACAGCGACAGAAATAGTTCTCCTCTAGCAGGTGCCCATAATAGATACGCTAATAATGGCTCGGTCCTGATTGCCGGCGCTGGGTTATCACAGGAAACACGCTGATGTGGCTGTGTAGGTTATGGGGGGAGAGACAGTGACGCTATGGAGAAAGTGCAGAAGACCGGACGAGCTAAACATGATTGAGTTATTGAATGAATGATGGAATATATCAGTAGGTTGAAAGGTAAAGAAGCTCCGTGGTGCATGCCATGTCATGTACCACTCACAGTAAAACATGTTCTTTTAGAGTGTCAGGACTTGCATGATGTGAGACATACACACTTTACAGCAGACTCCATGAAAACCCTGTCCAGAGATGTCCCGCCTGGCGTGATCTTTGAATTTCTGATAGAGATAATCGTTTTTCATCTGATCTAAGAATTTACAGACGAAAGACTTTTAACAAAATTTCCTGTTGTTTTTAGGTGTATTTTATGGGTTGTGTGAATGTAGGTGTATTTTATAGGGTTGTGTAATGAATGTGTGTTTTTTTGGTTTGTGTGAATGTGTGGGTTTTTTTATAGGGTTTGTGGGAATGTAGGGTGATTTTTAGGTTTTTGTGAATTGTTGTGTATTTTTTAATTGTGTAATGTAGGTGTATTTTATAGGTTGTGTGAATGTAGTGTATTTATGGTGTGTAATGTAAGTGTATTTTATGCGTGTGTGATGTAGATGATTTCATACGTTGTGTGAATGTAGGTGATTTTAAGGCTGGTGAATGAGGTATTTTATAGGGTTGTGTGACATGTAGTGTAATGTCATGGGAAAGCTTGTAGTGTATTCTATAGGTTGTGTGAAGTGGTATTTTATAAGGATGTGTGAAGTAGGTCATTTTAGGGTGTGTGAATTGTTCTGTATTTTAGTTTTAAGGAGGTTATTTTAATAGTATTGTGAAGTAGTTTATTTTATAGCGTTGTGAAAAATAGGTAATTAACGGTTGTAGAATGGCTGTATTGATAGTTGTTGAATGAGGGATGTTTAGGGTTAGTGAATGTAGGTGAATTTAAGGTTGGGGTGAGGAGGTGTTTTACAGCGTGGAAGTAGGCTATGTTTAGGGTGAAATTAGGTGATTTATAGGTTTGTGATTAGTGTATTTTATATGGTTTTTGTATTAGGTGTATTTTATTGTTGTGTTATTTTGTTATTTTTTAGGGTTGTTGCTGGTCCACGATGTTGTGCATGTAGGTATGGTTGATAGGGTTCTGTGATGTGTGTTTTTTAGGGTTGGTGAATCAGTGTATTTTATAGGGTATAGTGGATGTGGTGTATTCTTAGGGTTTTGATTAGTATTTTAGGGGTTAGTGAAGTTTGTGTATTATGGTGTGTATGTATCATCTCCTGTTCCGCCCCCCCCCCCCTATCCGGTCTGTGCGTAGGCGCTTTTGCGGTGAGTGTCTGGTTGGTGTGGGTGGTTTTTTGGTGTTTTTGTTGGGGGGGGTTTGTCTGTATGTTGTGTTGCTGTAGTTTTTAACGACTTGTAAGTTGACTTCAACGTGGTGACACCCGTCATGCCCTTCGGCGTCCGGCTGGGCTATAACAACATGACCTTACCTTACCGTTCATGTGAACCCGAGATTAGACCCACCACTTGCTATGTAAGCACGCGACAGCCTGCCCCTGTGACCTGAACAACGCACTCTGTATTTCCGTCAGTCAGAAGCCAGCAGGACAACGCTTTCTGTGACATCCATCACGCTCTTATCTAGCGCTGGCTCAACAGAAACAGAAGTGATTAAACGCATGGCATTGGGCAGAGACCTCTGTCTTCCTGTCCTTCTTTCCTTCTTCATAGGCGAGAGCTCTAAACTTAACACTTCGAAATTTTTGAGTACTGACCCGTTTATAAAAAAAAAACTAACTCACCGCTCAGTACCACAGTCCGCCCTCGGGAATGATGTTCACGCACAGCACCAGCATGCGTTTCAGGAGAAGGAAGGGGGTAAGTAAGGGAGGTGGGGGAGGGAGGGGGTCCTCCATCCACCAGCACACGATGGCCAACTGTTCTGCGACGGACAAAATGGGATTTGAGCGTTCGGTTGTCTTTTGTTCTTTTTCATTTTTTTTCTTTATTTTCTTTATTCATTTATTTTTGTTTCTTTCTTTCTTTCTTTCTTTCTTTCTTTCTTAACTGCCTGCGTCCGCACACCGCACTTCAGTTGCCATCCTATCAGAAGCGTATGGACTCTGAAGCGACAGCCTCCTGTCGCCTTGTTTCTCAAGAGGGGATTGAACCCAATATCATCAGGAAGACAAAGCCTCCTGTCACCTTGTTTCTCAAGCGGGGATTAAACTGAAGGTCTTTGCTTCAAAACACTGCTGTGTCCACAAACCCAGCCTCCCCCTCCCCCCCCCCCCCCCCCCCCCCAACCACCACTCCCACCCCCTCCTTCCGGTCGTTCTCTGAATCCAGGTGAGGAGCAGCAGCCAGGCAAACGATCTTTGTTGTTTCGCTGCACGCAAGGTATGACCTGAGAATGTCACTATATACATTTTAACGCTATGTTGAGAGCTGAGTGTGCCTGCTACACTGAAGACCACTGACCAGTAACGGAGTGCCTACAGTGCAAGAAGAAGAAGAAGAGAAGAAGAAGAAGAACAGCAGTCCCATTGTGAACGGACAAGGCGGGACAGAACTGATGTCAAAGCGGGGAGACTGCAGGTGTAACTGAAGCAAAAGAGCCAAAAGGTTTCACTGAAAGCCAAAAGGTTTAACTGAAAGCCAAAAGGGTTAACTGAAGCAAAAGAGCCAAAAGGTTTCACTGAAAGCCAAAAGGTTAACTGAAGCAAAAGAGCCAAAAGGTTTCACTGAAAGCCAAAAGGTTTCACTGAAGCAAAAGAGCCAGAAGGTTTCACTGAAGCAAAAGAGCCAAAAGGTTTCACTGAAAGCCAAAAGGTTTAAGTGAAGCAAAAAAGCCAGAAGGTTTCACTGAAGCAAAAGAGCCAAAAGGTTTCACTGAAAGCCAAAAGGTTTAAGTGAAGCAAAAGAGCCAAAAGGTTTCACTGAAGCAAAAGAGCCAAAAGGTTTCACTGAAAGCCAAAGGTTTAACTGAAGCAAAAGAGCCAAAAGGTTTCACTGAAGCAAAAGAGCCAAAAGGTTTCATTGAAGCAAAAGAGCCAAAAGGTTTAACTGAAGCAAAAGAACCAGATGGTTTAACTGAAGCAAAAGAACCAGATGGTTTAACTGAAGCAAAACAGCCAGAAGGTTTAATTGAAGCAAAACAGCCAGAAGATTTAATTGAAGCAAAACAGCCAGAAGGTTCAACTGAAGCAAAAGAACCAGAGGGCTTAACTGAAGCAAAAGAGCCAAACCGGGCCGCGAAATAAATAAAACATGTTTCATCTGGCGGTCCCCGTCGCTTTCCTTTTTCCGACTGTGGAGACGGAGCCGATAACAGCATCAGTCCAAATCCGATGGATCATTTACGGAGACAGACTATGTTGCCTATAGCCCAGCGGACTTGTAAAGGTCTTCTTAGGGCAGTCACCACCTCGTTGCAATCAACTCTCCGAATCGGTTGAACCAGCTTAAATTGAATTAATTTTTTTTTAAAGACTAAGTGAACGAGCTAAAATGTCTGTGATTTTACAATGTCCTACTGAATGGAAAACGAAAAACACAGCTGTTCCTCCTCATGAAAAACAAACTAACTAAACAGGTAATTATAAAACAAACAAATAAAAACAAAACAAAAATTAAAAAATAAAAAACGGTCAGTGGTGGAATGAAAAATAAACTAACAAACATTTTTTTTTTTAAAGCGACAAACATTAAAAACAAAACCGGACTTTGGTGGGATTAAGAATAAACTAACTAAACAAGCAACTGCGCCCAGCAGCATGGACGAAGGAATCACAAGACAAAACACGACGCGTTTCGACCTCTTAGGTCTGCTTCAGGCAAGATAAACAACACTGGGACAACGAAAATGAAGAAAGAGTCCCATTCAACACCCACGGCCACCTTGGGCCGAATTTGACACAATAAATAAGTGATTGTTCATTCTTCGTTTTCGTTGTCCTGAGTGTTGTTTATCTTGCCTGAAGACCTAAGAGGTCGAAACGCGCCGTGATCTGTCTTGTGATTCGTTTGTCCATGTTGCTCGGCGGAGTTGATTTTAAATACTTCTTTTTTTTTAGAATTATTCAGATGCCCGCCTGCAGTCGCCTCATTTTGCTACAAAAAGAAAAAAAAAAAAGAGAAAAAAAAAAGGACTATGCCGAAGTTAATGAGAAGATCAAGTTTCCATGGGAGCATGATGCTTTGTTCAGAAGAGCCTCCCCGGCAGCTTCTCTTCAAGGGAAACACGTTCGTGGGACTCTGAACACACCCTTCCCATGGGAAACTATAATTGTCTTACTCTTCACGAGTTTCACAATTACAGCTTCATCTCCATCTGTTCGTTTTGAAAGGCGAATCGCAAAAAAAAAAAAAAAAAAAAAAAAAAAAAAGCTGTCTGCTTGTCGGGATCATTCTGCAGTCTTGCAAATACGACATTAAGAATGAAAGTAAATGTATCTGTTACTGGGTCCCAACGCCAGATTTTCATACAGATTTGTAAGCTTCTAGGTCCTAACACCATGTTTGGTGTAAATTTGTAAGTTACTAGGTCCGAGAAACCATATTTTCATAATAGTTTTGTAAGTTGCTAGAATTTGTAAGTTACTAGGTCCGAACACTATATTTTCATATAAATTTGTAAGTTACGAGGTCCGAACACAATATTTTCGTACAATTCTTTTTTAAATTACTAGGTCCAAACACTTTATTTTCACATAGAAATTTGTAAGTTACTAGGTCCGAAACTATATTTTCATAATAGTTTTGTAAGTTGCTAGAATTTGTAAGTTAGCAGGTCCGAACACTATATTTTCATATACATTTTTGGATAACTAGCTCCGAACACCATATTTTCATATACATTTTTAGATTACTAGCTCCGAACACTATATTTTCATTTAAATTCTTTAAATTACTAGGTGCGAACACTGTATTTTCAGATGAATTCGTAAGTTACTAGGTCCAAGCACTGTATTTTCATACAAATTTGTAAGTTACTATCTATGAACACCATATTTTCATAACATGGGCCAACACGACGCACGCTCACACCCCATGTGCATCAGTTTCAGTTTCATCAAGGAGGCGTCACTGCGTGCGGACTAGTCCATAATTATACGCTACACAACATCCGCTAAGTTTTGAGACCACACTGCGCATGATTTTAAGCTGATGGATAAACGAATTAACAACTAAGATGAGAGAATTGAAGAAGAGGGTCTCTTGGCTACGACGTAGCAGATGTCTGACCTACGCATTAGTCCAACGCGCTGGTCAGACCTTGAGTGCCTACCTAGCATTGGTTGTCCATGTGCATAGTTTTCCGAAGACTTCAGACAACTTTATTATCTCTTGTTAAAAGAGAAATTACATTCGTGACCGCTGCCCTAAAAGTTAAGACATACACATTTATAGTTACAAACATGACACTAAAATTAAAATTACTTGCAAACAATAAAACATGCATATATCACAAAAATGGGAATCTCAGTCTTTCTCCTTTTTTTTGGTAGTGCAAAAAAAAATGCACTCAGCCACACATAAATATATATATACATACATGCGTGCCCTCATGCATGAGAAAGAAAGAGAGAGAGCAGAGAGAAAGAAGTGACGGGCATACGCATACGATTATCACGACTATGTATCATGTGTGCACACTGAGATCTGACACAGACGCAACGGCCCTTACGAACGTAGTGTGTGTAGCTATCCAACGCAAAACAAGGCGCTGAACGGAAACAAAAGCCTTCGACTGCGCATGTGTTTTTGTTGAAAACGAGGCTGGAGAGGAAACCATTGGCAGACGACATTGTGCAGACGGCCTGCGACGTTAAGTCGTTAGTCAGCCCGCGCACACCAACCGCCGGCGTGAATCAGCGGCAGACAAAAGCATTGCACCCTCGGTGAGCGGTTTTATCTTCAGGGCCTGAGGAGGCGTGGACTTCGTGGGGGCTGTGTTTGTTGGTTTGTTTCGGTTGCAACACAAAAGACGACTCATCCTTTCGCCTCAGCGGAGCGGCGCTTCCCCCGTCCTCTGTTGTTGGCTAGGCCGAGCTTAGTGGCGGTGGTGGTGGCAGGCGACAGTTCACACCAAGTTGAAGAAAAGTTTGTAGTGCAGGTAGTGGTTTTATAAGACGGTCCTGTCTGACAAGATTCCGTCAATGAGTTTTACTAGGGGGAAAAGGGAGAGGTTGTGAGAATAGTGCAGCTCGTTCAGGTCAAAACAGAAAGAGGGCGGGGGGAGGGGGGGGGGGGGGTATTACACCCCAAAAAGACGCCCGCCCCAAAAAGACGCCGGTGTCTTTTTGGCCCCCTTCATCACACCCCAAAAAGACGCCCGGAGGACCGGCGTCTTTTTGGGACTGTGCTGTCGATATTTTCATTTCATGACCAACTTTTCACTTATATTTTTATACGAAGCTGTGTCCCAGTCTACTCCCGTCTGATCGATGATCTCATCAAAATAAAGGCCGTAGCGAAGCTATGGGGTTGATGCCGAAGGCTGAAGAAACGTAAGCCCGAAGGCTGAGAGAGTGCTCACACATCACTACGAGGCATCTTTTTGGGGTGTGATGTCGGGGGCCAAAAAGACACCGGCGTCTTTTTGGGGCGGGGGATGAGAAAATGTGTTTTCTGAAAACTAACGTTTTCTGCTACCTAGAGGTACAAACACCACATATTGTATTTCAGGTGTCTCTTAAATGTGCTCAAGTTTCTCAGTCTTCAGTTTTTCCAATTCCTAGGTCTATAAAATTTTAATGATGAGAAAATGTGTTTTCTGAAAACTAACGTTTTCTGCTACCTGGAGGTACAAACACCACATATTGTATTTCAGGTGTCTCTTAAATGTGCTCAAGTTTCTCCCTGACCACAATGATGAGACCAAGCTGCTCAGTCTCGAGTTTTTCCAATTCCTAGGTCTATAAAATTTTGCACTGAAACATTAATGGAAAAACTGGAATAGATTTCTGGCAATTCATGCACTGGATGTTCTTAGAGTCTGAGCTAGTAGAGCTGTACGCTGCTGTTCATATAACTTTTACTGAGATACGGATGACCCAAAAGCTCATGATGAAACCCATTTTGATTATCAGCAACTGTTTCTAGACTTCAACCCAGAGGATAGCTGCACCTGATTGAAATCCTGATTTTTTTTTCATTGAAAACAAGGGTTGAGGGTTTTTCCCATTAAACTTGACTGTAAGGTGACAGCATTTAAGTTTAGACTCGCTGACTGTTATCAAAGTCTTTCTGACTGATCAAATACATATGATTATATACTTCTCCTTTCACATCGTTTAAGCGCTTTTTTCCAAATGCAAAAAAAAAAAAAAAAATTATAAATGAATAGATAAAAAAAATAAATACTAGACATATATACAGTGTAATTTTTATAGGTCCACACTTTCGGTACGTTACGGAGACAAAATCAGGCAACACAGAGCATGAATAATTTTATAAATGAATAGATAAAAAAATAAATACTAGACATATATACAGTGTAATTTTTATAGGTTCACACTTTCGGTAAGTTACGGAGACAAAATCAGGCAACACAGAGCATGAATAATTTTAAACGAACAGTTTAATTTTCAGAATGATATCACTCGACTATGTTTTGAACGTATGCTTTCACGATTACTTTTTTTTTTAATTGGGGGGGGGGGGGTACAGTAAACACTCAAGTGAATTTCAGTGATAACTAAGTAGCCTAGGCTACTGTTATAGAATCAGTCTGTTTGCATAACCCTAATCAGTTATAGTTATACAGTTCGGATAAAATCAGTCGGTTGTAAATACAGTTAACTTGAAAAAAAAGGAAAGCCAATCGCTTTGAAATACAGCCAACTTTACAAAGTCAATCAGTTGCACATACAGATAACTTGACCAAGTTAAACGGTTGTTAATTAAGTACTGTTAATTAAGTACCGTTAACTTGACCGAGTCGCTCAACCAGCGTACTTTCGGACTGTCGTCACAGGGTCAGCGGAAGATTATATTTCAAGCAGTCGGCGTCAAAGGAAGTGAGAGAGAGAGAGCTCGTCATCCGAGGCTGACGCACTCAGTCGTTTGGTTTCCCAGGCAACGGAGCTGGTCACTGGACCGAGAGGAAAAACCACGAGCACTGACCACACTGGACGCACGACTGGCAGCGGTCAGTCCTTGGTGGAAGAGCGAGCAGACCGAGTCACTCTTGAATGAACCTGTGTCACCCAGTACAGAGATCCACACGGGAAGAGAGAAGCCGATTGTTGACGTGTGCTGAATGTCCGGTGTGTGTGTCTTGAGTGATAATAAGAATAATCGTAGCAGTTCAAGGGAGCAACTTTCTGAGCAGACGTGGAGAACAAGGGACGCTTTGCCGTTATAGGGGGGTGAAAAGGGAAGAAAAATAGAGGAAAAGAGAAGAAAAGAAAGACGAAAACAATTTTTAAATTAAGAAAAAGAAAAGAAAGAAAAAAAAAAGGTTCAGATCTTAATGATGCCGGGCACTGGGGGGCAACTGTGCTACTTGCAGTTCTACTTTCTCAGGTGAGTTTAGTCATCATCTCTGTCTGTCTCTGTCTGTCTGTACATCTGTCTGTCTGTTTCTGTTAGTCCTCTCTCTCTCTCTCTCTCTCTCTCTCTCTCTCTCTCTCTCCTCTCCTCTCTCTCTCCTCTCTTCCTCTCTCTCTCTCTCTCTTCTCTCTCTCCTCTCTCTCTCTCCTCTCTCTCTCTCTCTCTTCCTCTCTCTCTCTCTCTCTCTCTCTCTGTCGTTCTCCATCGGTTTGTTTTCCATCCCAACCTCCCACCCTTTTACACTCTCTCCTTCTCTAATTACATTATCGCATTATTCATTCTGAATTGCTATGTTGTATTTTTGTTCATATTCAGTTCTATGCAATTGTTTTCTTTCATATATTTAGATACCTTTCCTTTGTTTGAGGACTGGATGGGGAAAAAAGCCACTGACTTGTGCTTATTCCTTTCCCTCAATAAACATTTCGTTCGTTCGTTCTCTCTCCCCCCCCCCCTCTCTCTCTCTCTCTCTGTCTCTCTCCCTGTCTCTCTCTCTCTGTCTCTGTCTCTCTCTCCTCTTTTTCTGCCTGTCTGTCTGTCTGTTTGACTGTCTGTCTGTCTGTTCTCTCTCTCCTCTCTCTCTCTCTCTCTCTCTCTCTCTCTCTCTCTTCTCTCTCTCTCAGTGAGCGTCCGTTCGCGTACGCGCGCGCGTGTGTGTGTGTGTTTTGTGTGTGTGTTTCCCTCTTGTACGTTTGCCTGTGACTCAAACACATTGAACAATAATGTGATTTGCAGTAAAGTTAAAAATTATAGCTCCTCTGACAGAGAGAAAGAGGCCGAGATACCCAGATGGCTACTTTGTCGAATGAGATTGGTCAGTACTAAACAAAAGCTTCATACGTGGACATTGATGAATTTAAAGAAAAGTCGATGTTACAATTTGCATTGAAATAATAATGTGTGCGAGTGCATGCGCGAGTGCGCGTGCGCTTGTCCCCTCGTGCATGTCGTTGTGTAGGGCGTTCATGTCAGTGTGAACGCGCTTCTGAGTGTGTGTGCATGTGTGTGCTTGTGCGTGTGTGTGTGTGTGTGTATATATATATACGTGTGTGTGCGTGCGTGCATGCGCGCGCGCGCGCGTGTGTGTATGTGTGTGTGTGTGTGTGTGTGAACGCATGCCAAAACTGCCTTTTGTCTGTCCTGTCAGGTGGGCGGGTTAAAATCTGCCGAGAGTTTTACTGATTTAGCACATTAATCTGATACAGTGCAGGTATGCCAACCGCCAGCGTTGGCAGTGAGGTGCTAAGCCCGGCAAGTCATCCAGACCAACACTTTATCCAAACAGTATGATCCAAAAGTAACAAGCCATGTACTGCACGCAGCAGAGAAGCCAGACAAACTTACTGCAGGGGCAGGTGATATAAGCGAAACGGGGTTGGGGAAGTAGGGGGGGAAGGGGGGGGGGGGGGGGGAAGGGGGTGGTGGACGGAAGGCTGAATCAGGGGAGGGAAGGGAAGGGAGGGGGCGGAGGGCTATGGTATAACTCTTGAAAAAAAATTTGCAATTTGAGGTGATTGGATTACGGTCAGTACAACGGTTGCGTTCTCGTGGTTTGCTGTACTGCTCGTGCGCACACAGTATGTACGGGAATAAGAACATTCAGTAACACGAAGAAAAGCATATACACACAAAAGCAAGAGAGCGCGCGCGCGCGCGCGCACGCACACACACACACACACCACACACACACACACACACACACACACACACACACGCACGCACGCACGCACGCACGCACACACACACACACACACACACACACAAACACACAAACACACACACACACATACATACACACACACATTATACATATATACTTGCACACACAAAGACATACAAAAACGCATGTGCCCGCACGCACACACAGACACACACACACACACACACACACACACACACACACACACACACACACACACACACACACACACACACATATATACAAATAGTCAGTATTACCGGCACTGTGTACAAGTAAAGAATGCAGCGAATCCGAAATCCTTTTTAAACAATTTATCTGTAATGCATTCCAGACATGTTATTAGTTTGATGTATAGGTTCCGATTAAATGCTTTTAGAACAAAGTACTCTAAAAATATGCATTGCGTATGTGGCAAACAAATAAGTGTAAACCACCTACTTCTTCACTGCCCAGGAGTTAGGCACTTTGTTCCTAAGATAAAGTTAACAGATCAGTTGTCAGCCAGTGCACCAGTATCCACTGAAAATATTTTAAATAATCACTCATTACTTTGCGTGTTCTCTGAAATCTTTAATTCCGGTCCACTTGGTATCTATCTCTGATGTACTTTAAACTAAAACTGTTGTGTTGTACGACATTGATAAAAAGAGTTACGATTATGTGATATATATGGTCATCCCCCCACCCCCACCCTCCCACTCCCTTTCTCTATCCCGTCTTCCTTTCCACCCTGATGACCCCCATCCCCACCCGCAAATGTTCTCCTCCCCCACCCATCCCCCTGCATTATGCTCCAATTCTACTAAACTTGTTTCATTTGATATACTTTAATTCCCCCGATCAACATACACTAAAGGCTAGATAAGTAAATATCTACCTATCTTACCACCCATCCCAACCTTCCCCTCTTGTCCCTAACACAGTCCTCTCTCTCTCTCTTGCACCCCCTCCCCCCCCCCTTACACACACAGGCACACACACACACACACACACACACACACACACACACACACACACACACACACACACACAGAGAGAGAGAGAGAGAGAAAACACACACACTCTCCTCTCTCACACACACACACACACACACACACACACACACACACACACACACACACACACACGTACACGTACACACATAATCATATGTTTTTTTGGTTTGTTTTTTGTTTTGTTGTTGTTGTTTTTTGTTGTTTTTTTCCCCGTCTAATAACACTTATAGTGAATAGACGTTAAACTAAAGAAGAACACACAATGTATGCGTTTTTACGTGCGTGTGCACTGTCCGCTTGCACATGTAATGTCACCGTAAGTTTTACTCGTTATCGTGTTCTTTGAACCAGGCCATTCGCCTCTGTTTAGATCTGCAAACTGCCCATTCGTCTATTCCTCTGTGGTTCTTTCCTCCCCTCTCTGTTTATTTACTATATCATTTATCTACTGTTCCTCTCTATAAAGATACACCGAACTTTGAGAGAGAAGAGAGAGAGAGAGAGAGAGAGAGAGAGAGAAGAGAGAGAGAGAGAGAGGGGAGTAGATACATTGAGAGAGAGAGAGAGAGAGAGAGAGAGAGAAGAGAGAAGAGAGAGAGAGAGAGAGAGAGTAGATACATGAGAGAGAGAGAGAGAGAGAGAGAGAGAGAGAGAGAGAGAGAGAGAGAGAGAGAGAGAGAGAGAGAACAAGCGGGGAGGGGGAGCGAATACGAATAATTCTATTCACATTAAGCCTAGGCCTTTTATGAAAGGATAAGTGTACAAATAATGATGTAAATACTATTTGTACAGTTTTACATGAAATCGGTGAAGAATCGTTTAAATCAAATAACAAACTGAAAAACAAGGAAACGGTAATCTTGCACATTATCGTTTAACGCCATTGAAAAATGTCAACAACAATTAAACAATTGAAATAACTGAACGATTGTCAGCATTCATGTCTTATGAACTGAAAATGGAACAAATACACCGTCTTTTCGAGAAGACAACAACAAACATAACTGAAAGGCACATGGATGTCGATAGTATTTCAGTGGAATTAATTCATATTCAGTGGAATTCATTTGTGTCGGATTTGATTTCCTGGATAGCTGGACGACAGACGCAAAATGAAATAATAATCCGTCTTCTTTAAATTCTTCATATAATCGACAAGTAAGATTTATCTCACTGGATTTTCTTTAACGATCTGACACTCTCGACTTAAATCTAGTTACATGTTTGAAATGCATATTTTGTTTTATACAAAAGATATTTTTATCATCGTAGTATTGCAATTCTCTGTATGTCAAATTTGCTACAGTTTGGGATACGTTTATGGCATTTCTGCCAATTTTTTTTTACAGTTATCTGTTATCTAACCGTTGACGAAAAATGTGTTTACATTCGTTGACCATGACTCGCTCTGATTTAGCCACACTTCACCAGATCTGTGTTTACGCTGACAATTACGTACATCCGACACGCAGTTCTTCTGCCCACATAGCATCATGTTCATGCGTAATGTCATTACACCTTTTCAGGTCAACTATGTTCCTCCACTGGCAGTAATTCAAACTGGTAACGAACACATTGAACAGCGGGGTTTATCTTGGATAGCCGTTAGTTTCACCGTACACAAGATCGTTAGGTGTACACGTAGTAATCCCTAGCTCATTAACGCAAATGGATGTACAGACTCACAACATTGAGTCGTTTTGTTCATTCAGTCCTCACAAACCACTCAACAGACTGTACTACGCTCTTTATCAGTCACAGTGATTCAACGCACGTGAACTAGACCTTTAACAAGCTACCCCACTTGTTATTGTTTAGACCTTTAATTCAACGCCCACCTTGCGCCGAATTTGAGAAGATTAGCGATTGTTCGTTCTTCATTTTGTTGTCCTTGGTGTTGTTTATCTTGCCTAAAGAAGACCTAGGAGGTCGAAACGCGTCGTGTTTTGTCTTGTAATTCGTTTGCCCATGTTATCTGGAGGAGTTAATTCCAATGCTCATTAAAATAGACCTTCAGTGTTTTGTTATCTGGAGGAGTTAATTCCAATGCTCTTTAAAATAGACCTTCAGTGTTTTGTCAGATCGAGGAATTAATTCAAATGCTCTTTGAAATAGATCTTCAATGTTTCGTCAAATCGAGTTTATTCCCGTGCCTGCAAGCTGTCCAGCCCTGTATCTTTACACCTGTCCAACCCGGTATCTTTACACCTGTCCAACCCGCTATCTTTACACCTGTCCAACCCGCTATCTTTACACCTGTCCAACCCGCTATCTTTACACCTGTCACCCTCCAACCCCTACTGTCCAACCCGCTATCTTTACACCTGTCCAACCCGCATCTTACACTTTACACACCTGTCCAACCCGCTATCTTTACACCTGTCCAACCCGCTCTATCCCTTAACCCATCCCTGTCCAACCCGCTATCTTTACACCTGTCCAACCGCTATCTTTACACCTGTCCAACCGCTATCTTTACACCTGTCCAACCCGGTATCTTTACACCTTTCCAACCCGCTATCTTTACACCTGTCCAACCCGCTATCTTTACACCTGTCCAACCCGCTATCTTTACACCTGCAACAACACCGATCTTGTTTACAAAGAATGTTTCTTGCGTCACGAACATGTTGTTTTGTGAGTAGATACTTGCATGTTATTTGACACCTTAAAACCTTAAAACCAAGGGCTGGCGAAATACTGATTAAGATCTTGTTCCTGTTCATATCTCTCTCTCTTCTCTCTCTCTCCTCTCTCTCTCTCTCTCTCTCTCTCTCTCTCTCTCTCTTTCAGTCATGAACATATCTTTGGTATGCATTTACTTGTTATTTGACCCCTTAAAACTAGAGGCCGGTGACATACAGATTAAGATTTTGTTCCTTTCCATGTTCATGCTCACATTCTCTCTCTCTCTCTCTCTCTCTCTCTCTCTCTCTCTCTCTCTCTCTCTCTCTCTCTGACTAGATACACGTTGATGTTCCACTGACTGTACATAGACGTTAATCCATTGACTGTATATAGACGTTGATCCATTGACTGTATATAGACGTTGATCCATTGACTGTATATGGACGTTGATCCATTGACTGTATATAGACGTTGATCCATTGACTGTACATAGACGTTAATCCATTGACTGTATATAGACGTTGATCCATTGACTGTACATAGACTTTAATCCATTGACTGTATATAGACGTTGATCCATTGACTGTATATAGACGTTGATCCATTGACTGTACATAGACGTTGATACTTCACTGACTGTATATAGACGTTGATCCACTGACTGTACATGGACGTTGATACTTCACTGACTGTATATATATATATAATATATATATATATATATATATATATATGTGTGTGTGTGTGTGTGTGTGTGTGTGTGTGTGTGTGTGTGTGTTGATCCTTCACTGACTCTACATAGACGTTGGTCCACAAACTGTACATAGACGTTGATCCTTCACTGACTGTGTATAGACGTTGATCCTTCACTGACTGTATATAGACGTTGATCCATTGACTGTGTGTAGACATTGATCCTTTACTGACTGTATATATATATATATGTTGATCCTTCACTGACTCTACATAGACGTTGGTCCACTGTATATAGACGTCGATCCTTCACTGATTCTGTATAGGCGTTGATCCTCCACTAACTCTATATAGATCCTCCACTAACTCTATATAGATCCTCCACTAACTCTATATAGATGTTGATCCTTCACTGACTTTATAGACGTCGATTCTCTATTAACTGTGTACAGGTTTGATCTGTACTGACTGTTTAAACAGACTTTGATCCTATGCTGGCTGTTTAGACGTTGATCCTCCGATGACTGTATAAACGTTTATCTTCCTCCACTGACCTGTAAACGTTAATATTCCTCGAACTGTGTATACGTTGATCATCCGCCGATGGTGTGAAAACGTTGATCTTACACCGACTGTATTCAGACGTTAATCCTGTACGAGCTGTCTACAGCTAGCTATTTATTCTCTACTGTATAAGGACGTTGGTCATCTACTGAATGTGC
>CM031608.1:3932544-3942725 GCA_018398815.1 Conus ventricosus
TTGTGACCTACTAGCTACATGTAGAATGCCTTCTGCCTTCACACAAAATACGTAATTTAGGTTTCTTAATAACCTATCGCTGGAAATGCTTAACAGATATGATTTTTTTTTTAATACGAAATGAACTACATTAGATATTTCCATACAAAACTATCGTCAAAGGGTACCTAGAAGCAGTGAAGTTGTTTTGTTTATTAATTTAAAAAAGCCTGTAATAGCGCAAAGGTTTATGGATCGATATTTGGACCATTAATGACGGATTCTGCAGTTCTTGTGTTTGTTTTAGAAAAATGATATATTCAGGGCTGCATGAGATTATTTTGTGGATGTTTATTTGTGATTTAGTTATTTATTTTACTTGTAGACTTTCTCGTAACAAGAACTTATGCAAAGAAAAGTAGAAAATTGCAGTATATAATCTCCTTTTATTCCTTTTCTTACCATTCGGTTCTCTCTCTCTCTCTCTCTCTCTCTCTCTCTACTCTCTCTCTTCTCTCTCTCTCTCTCTCTCTCTCTCTCTCTTCTTTTTCTTCTTCTTCTTCTTTTCCTCACCTCTACTTCGAATCTCTCTCTCTCTCTCTCTCTCTTCTCTCTCTCTCTCTTCTCTCTCTCCTCTCTCTCTCTCTCCCGTCGTCACTCCCTCCTCCCCCCCTTTTTTTCCATCTCTCCTGTTTTTGTCAGTTTGTGCTGCCAGTATTGAATGCCCAAACATTGAAAAACCCTCAATGCAGCAACTCGCTGCCCACACACACAGGTGCAGTGTGTCAGTATTGAATGCCCCCAACATTGAAAAACCCTCAATGCCAGCAACTCGCTGCCACACACACAGGTTGCAGTGTGCCAGTATTGAATGCCCCCAACATTGAAAAACCCTCAATGCCAGCAACTCGCTGCCCACACACACAGGTGGCAGTGTGCCAGTATTGAATGCCCCCAACATTGAAAAACCCTCAATGCCAGCAACTCGCTGCCCACACACATGGTGGCAGTGTGCCAGTATTGAATGCCCCCAACATTGAAAAACCCTCAATGCCAGCAACTCGCTGCCCACACACCTCAGTGCCAGCAACTCGCTGCCCACACACCTCAGTGCCAGCAACTCGCTGCCCACACACCTCAGTGCCAGCAACTCGCTGCCCACACACTCACTGCCACACACCTCACTGCCCACATACCTCAATGCCAGCAACTCGCTGCCCACACACCTCAATGCCAGCAACTCGCTGCCCACACACCTCAATGCCAGCAACTCGCTGCCCACACACCTCAATGCCAGCAACTCGCTGCCCACAAACCTCACTGCCCACACACCTCAGTGCCAGCATCTCGCTGCCCACACACCTCAATGCCAGCAACTCGCTGCCCACACACCTCACTGCCCACACACCTCAATGCCAGCAACTCACTGCCCACACACCTCAGTGCCAGCAACTCGCTGCCCACACACCTCAATGCCAGCAACTCGCTGCCCACACACCTCACTGCCCACACACCTCAGTGCCAGCAACTCGCTGCCCACACACCTCACTGCCCACACACCTCACTGCCCACACACCTCAGTGTCAGCACCTCGCTGCCCACACACCTAAATGCCAGCAACTCGCTGCCCACACACCTCAATGCCAGCAACTCGCTGCCCACACACCTCAATGCCAACAACTCGCTGCCCACACACCTCACTGCCCACACACCTCACTGCCCACACACCTCAGTGTCAGCACCTCGCTGCCCACACACCTCAATGCCAGCAACTCACTGCCCACACACCTCACTGCCCACACACCTCACTGCCCACACATCTCAATGCCAGCAACTCGCTGCCCACACACCTCACTGCCCACACACCTCACTGCCCACACACCTCAATGCTAGCAACTCGCTGCCCACAGACCTCACTGCCCACACAACCTCACTGCCCACACACCTCACTGCCCACACACCTCAATGCTAGCAACTCGCTGCCCACACACCTCACTGCCACACACACCTCACTGCCCACACACCTCAGTGCCAGCAACTCGCTGCCCACACACCTCAATGCTAGCAACTCGCTGCCCACACACCTCACTGCCCACACACCTCACTGCCCACACACCTCAGTGCCAGCAACTCGTGCCACACACCTCAGCTGCCCACACACCTCACTGCCACACACCTCATGCCACACACACTCACTGCCCACACACCTCAATGCCAGCAACTCGCTGCCACACACCTCAATGCCAGCAACTCGCTGCCCACACACCTCACACTGCCCACACACCTCACTGCCCACACACCTCACTGCCCACACACTCACTCCACACACCTCACTGCCCACACACCTCACTGCCCACACACCTCAATGCCAACAACTCGCTGCCCACACACCTCACTGCCAGCAACTCGCTGCCCACACACTCACTGCCAACTCGCTGCCCACACACCTCACTGCCCACACACCTCACTGCCCACACACCTCACTGCCCACACACCTCACTGCCCACACACCTCAATGCCAGCAACTCGCTGCCCACACACCTCACTGCCCACACACCTCACTGCCCACACACCTCACTGCCCACACACCTCAGTGCCAGCAACTCGCTGCCCACACACCTCACTGCCCACACACCTCACTGCCCACACACCTCACTGCCCACACACCTCACTGCCCACACACATCACTGCCCACACACCTCACTGCTCACACACCTCACTGCCCACACACCTCAATGCCAGCAACTCGCTGCCCACGCACCTCACTGCCCACACACCTCACTGCCCACACACCTCACTGCCCACACACCTCACTGCCCACACACCTCAGTGCCAGCAACTCGCTGCCCACACACCTCACTGCCCACACACCTCACTGCCCACACACCTCACTGCCCACACACCTCACTGCCCACACACATCACTGCCCACACACCTCAGTGCCAGCATCTCGCTGCCCACACACCTCACTGCCCACACACCTCAGTGCCCACACACCTCACTGCCCACACACCTCAGTGCCCACACACCTCGCTGCCCACACACCTCAGTGCCCACACACCTCGCTGCCCACACACCTCAGTGCCCACACACTCAGTGCCACCACCTCACTGCCCACACCCCTTGCTGCCCACACACCTCAGTGCCCACACACCTCAGTGCCCACACACCTCACTGCCCACACACCTCACTGCCCACACACCTCACTGCCCACACACCTCACTGCCCACACACCTCACTGCCAACAACTCCCTACCCACACACCTCACTGCCCACACACCTCACTGCCCACACAACCTCACTGCCCACACACAGGTGGCAGTGTGGACGCCGGCCGGAGGACAGAGGCGGGCGGCGGGCAGCACGTGCGAGCAGTGCGAGGGTCGTCCCGACTCGTGCCGGCGGCTGGCGGGGCTGTACACGGTGACGGTGCTGAAGCAGGGCGTCTACAACCCGGTGGTGGAGATCCCCGCCCAGGCCTGCAGCCTCAACATCACCGAGCTGGCCCCCAGCAACAACTATCTGGGTGAGTGGTTCTTGGTGCTGTTGTTGTCGTTGGTGGTGGTGGTGGTGGAGATCCCCGCCCAGGCCTGTTGTTATAGTAAAATGCAATTGCCCTGTGGCTTTTGTTGCCGTGATTGGTGCTTCTTTTCGTCATTGTCACCCCAGGGTGTTGTGATCGTTCCTGTGATAATATCATTCACATCATTGTTGTTCTTGTGGATGGTGGTATAGTGGTACTGTACTTTCTGTTTTCCTCTGTTGATTCGTTTGTTGATGCTTTTGTTATCAGTGCTTGTTGTGGTTGTTTCGTGACGTTTTCTTAATCGTTTCATTTCTTTCTGATTTGTGTGTCCGTTCACTGCCGTGGTACCTGCGTTGCGGTGACACCTAGTATCGAGTTTCTTTGTTGCTTCGTCATTTGTTTGAGAATTGTTGAAACTTATGTTGATGTTGTTGGTTACTCACTTTTTTCTTTTGGATTTTTGTTTGTTTGTTCATAGACTGGTTTTATTAAATTCATCCGTTTCATTGGGCACTGCCTTTTACTTATGTTGATCTTTCCTGATTTTCTTTCTTAATAGATACACGAACTGTCTCCCACCCACCCCCACCCCACACCCCCTCGTCTCCCACCCACCCCACCCCCACACCCCCTCGTCTCCCACCCACCCACACCCCCACACCCCCTCGTCTCCCACCCACCCCCACCCCCACACCCCCTCGTCTCCCACCCACCCACACCCCCACACCCTCTCGTCTCCCACCCACCCCCACCCCCACAACCCCTCGTCTCCCACCCACCCCCACCCCCACACCCCCTCGTTCCCTCCCCTTCTTAACCCCACCTCCCCTCTCCGTCAACGTTCCCCCTACCCCCTCCCTCCACTCTTTTTTTCCCTTAGACCCGCTTCGAATCTCTCCCCCCCCCTCTCTCTCTCTCTCTCTCCCTCTGCCCCCCCCCCCCCCCCAACTCCTCCCTACAAGCGAAAGGGTCAGAGGAAGTACAGTGACTCATGTGCCTTTTGACAAAGGTGCAGTCTCACGCTCTCGGAGAAAGAGATTTTTGGAAGCAGTCATGTAAAGCACGGGGGAGACAGCGCAGCGTGCACCACCTCTGCAGCTCTGGTCAGGAGATGTAGCCATCCATGGAGCCTGTTGCTGCTTCAGTTCAGGCCAGGTCCAAATCACTGGAATCAGCAAGCCTGCACTTTTCTTCCTCCGTGATTTCCTTTGAAGCTGGGGGAGGGGGGGGGGGGGGGGGCTCTCATTTGTTCCTGAAGAGAGGGAGGCGGAAGAAAGGAGAGAGTTGGTGGGCATGGGGGCAGAAGACAGGGGAGGCTGAGCGAAAAGCTGACCGACCCCCCCCCCCCCCCCCCACACACACACACACACACACGCACACACACACGCATACACACATACGCACGCACACACACACACACATACACACACACACGCACGCGCGCGCGCGCGCACACGCACACACACACACACACACACACACACACACACACACACACAAAGCACGCTCGCATCCACCACACACACACACACACACACACCCACACACACACACCACACACACACACACATTGGAACACAGAGAGACAGACAGAGAGACACGAGAGACAGACAGAAGACAAGAGACAGACAGACAGACAGATGGTCCCAAAGGTCATCCAGGGTTAGGCGTCTGCGGTATTCCTCTTCAGAGCCCTCGGAGGCCCGTGCAGCAGTCCGACGCCTGACGTTACATCACACGGACGGTCCCATGAGGCCTGACACACTGACTTGCTCAGCCGGCCATGCCGGCTCGATGAAGGACCTCACATCTCGCGGTCACGGTGCTGTAACCGTGAGACATCAAAAGGACCCACCCGGAGAAACCCTTGACAGCTTCGTCACCGTCTGCTTGGCTGGGTTTGGTGGTAGTGGCAGGTCCATAGAGCCGGACGGAGAGGCAAGGCCCCGGCGATGAGTCAGCCAGCGGAGGGGTCATTGACATCGTGCGCTGGGGACTGAGACCTCGCAGGGTTGGTGGTGGGCACGTCTTGATAGTGGGGGTCCTGAAGTCAGCCCTGCTACTTGAATTCACAAGGAGAACAAAACGAAATGTACTTTTTGTTTTCAAGTGTTTGGCCTTTTGGCGGTCGGCTGGGCTATAAGCAACATTAATAGTTTCAGAGTTTCGTTTCTTTCACTTTAATTTCGTTTGAGCTTATCGAAACATCGTTTCAGTGAAGAGAGGTCGGGGTGGGGAGGGAGGGAGCGAAGAGGTAGGGGGGAAGGGGATTGGCGAGTAGAGGGAAGGAGGAGAATCTCCGAAAAAAAGGAGTTGAAGTATAATGTATTCGCTTTCCATCCGTGCTTGTCTATGTAAGTCAGAAAGACACTGACGAAAACAGCCTATTTCCCGAGAAGTTAAAAAAAAATGAATGGCGATCTGTTGGCACGACGCGGTGAGTATGTTTTTGGTTTGTTTCTCTTATTCATTCGTTTCTTCCTTCTTTCTTTAGTCATTCAGCCAACGGCAGATACTAGCACAGAACCTTCGAAGCATCTCTTTAAAAGTGTTTGAAATAACTCCGCCAAGCAACATGGACAAACGGATCACAAGACAAACGATGACGCGCTTCGACCTCTTAGGTCGTCTTGAGGCAAGATAAACAACACTGGGGACAACGAAAATGAAGAACGAGCAATCCGTTTGAAGCATGGTCTAAAATAGTGCTCAACGAGTCAGCAAGGACACAAGAACATAATTTATGATAACACAGATGTTAATGTACGAATGAAAATGAGTACCACGCCAGTTAGCCTGTTACTATACCGCACAATTTGTTCAACGTAGTAATATCGCTCACTTGTGTAACGTAAGGTGTGCTTTTTTCTTCCTCGAGTTTCTGTCTATAAAAAAAAATGTGGAAAAGTAGTCACGGACATGGACTGATGAACAAATCTACAGATACTGACAGTGACGGTTGTGTGGGTGTTACAGTAGACAGGGTCAGATCAAAGGTCGTGTGGTGTACGATCCTTTTCTGCATTTAGCTTGCAGGACAGGAAGACAGACAAGTGTTCGGACATGACTCATTCCAGGATTGGGGCACACATGGTACAAAATCAGCCAGGGCAGACAAGCACCGTTTATGCCAGGGCAGCATTAACAGTTTTTAGGGAAAGTGCGCACACAGGCGCGCGTGGGTGTGCATGTGTGTTTCTCTTACGCACGCGGGGGCGCGCGCACATACACGTACACACACGTGCGTGTGCACGCGCAGACACACACACAAACACGAACACACACACACGCACGCACGCACGCACGCACGCATGCACGCACACAGACACGCACACAGACACACACACACACACACACACACACACACACACACACACACACACACACACACACACACACATACATACATACATACATACATACATACATACATACACGCGCGCGTTCGCGTGCACCCGCAAAAAACAAACAAAAACGAAATTTAAAACACACGCCACACACACACACACACACACACACACACACACACACACACCACGCACGCACGCACGCACGCACGCACGCACGCGCGCGCGCGCGCACACACACACACACACACACACACACACACACACACACACCTAAGGAAAGGATGCAGACCCTGCGCCTTAAACTATGCCTAAATGCAGAAAGAAAATCGTAGCGGTTCCCAAGTTTCCTGTATGTCGTTTGTGTCGTCCCTACAGACCTTGACCTCTGACCTGCTGGCCATGCTGACCTTCAGACAACTTTGTCACACAGGGCGACGTTCTGCCTGACACACTGTTCTGCTTATCTGGCGGACACAAGACTCACTGTCCCCATTGTCTGTAGACGTTGTCTGCGTGCAGGGTAATCAGGTATTTCCATCCAAACAGCACTATTATTGAGCGTAAGTCAAAAAGGACAAGTGTGGCATCGTCTCGAAGTTCAAATTTTAACCCCAAAGAGAGAGAAGAGAGTGTGCATGTGTGTGTGTTGATAGGTATTTTAGATTGTTTGGGGGGTTTGTTGTTGTTTTTTTCATCGCTTGGGCAGTTTCTGATCTGTTTTTATTTACGTTTCTGTTACCACGTGGCTACTATACTTGATTTCAGCTGAAGCGAATAACGAGTTCGTGGTTTCAGTTCTGAAATCCAAATGGGATCATTGATGATCAGCCTGACGTGATGCAAAGGGTTCACCAGGGCACGTTCAGGTTTTTGGTCGCACGCAGGGATTAAGATGCCATGTGAGGGCCTTGTCTTTCGCTGAAAAGCCCTGTCGGCGCCTTTGACTCGAAAACTTTATGTTTTACTTTTTTTATTCGTGCTCTTCAGCATTCAGATTTTCGCCTTTGGGGTTGTCATTGTGACTTTTCACGGTTTGGAGGCGTCTTGGAATTTGTAAATGCGAAACGCTATTGACCTGTAAGAAGATATGTACGGTGGGAAGAAATTGTAGGGGAGCTTGAGAATAGAAGGTCTTCAGAGAAGAAATCCCACTCAAACAAGTGTTTCGGCCCTGAACTCCTTACACCCTAAGGATGCCGGGACGCATTCAGGTGATGACTCCCAGATGCCCTTCTACTGTCAGCTTTGTTTTTTATTATTTGTTTCCTGGCGCTGCCGAGGTTGGAACTTGCAACTTTTGGATGGGTGGGCATCTCAAGGCGTCCCTCTTTAGACGAATGTCATTCCCCACTGCTAACGGACACCTGTTCTAAGTTGGGGAATTTAAGCCTTTTGAAGTTCACTTTTGTTCCTCCTTGACCAGATCCAGCTGGAACTCTTTTCAGCTGCCTCTGCCATTGCCTTCAGGGTTCTGGTCCTCTTCTTACCTGAAATCCCGGGCTGTTTCATGAGGTCATAGGCTGATTAGCCAACAAACCCCCTTGTGCGAACTTTTATCGCGACGACCCGGACCTGGAAGCCGGATTCTCTCAATCAAGCTGCTCGCTAGACTGGCATACTTCTCAGTCTTGTAGAGGTGCGCTTGTTCCATTCTGCTTTCCTGTGTCACAATGAGTTCGATCAGAATTTCCTTTAATGAACCTGAGTGGAGAAGAATATCCGGTCTCTTGCCTTTGTCCCTTGGTATTTCGTTTCAGTCATGGGGGGACCCTGTTTGGTTGGCTGGGCTAAAGTACAACTGAAACTGAAACAGACGTTTCATTTCATTGCCTCCACATGGAACCTGATAGAAAGCTGATACTTCTTTTCACTGGCCCATCTTCTGTGCCATGTTAATGGCAGTGCACCCACGCCGCTCATTCCGACTCTCCCGTCCACAGCCACACCCACGCCGCTCGTTCCGACTCTCCCGTCCACAGCCGCAGCACCGGCACCGGCAATCCACAGCCAGTGTCAAGTGGTCAAGAGGCAACCCACCGGAGGAGACACTGCACTGCAGCCGAGTCACATCGGTGGTGTTCAGTGGTGCCTGTTCTGATCCAACGTACACGCGTGTCGCCACCTACAAAGCCCCATACTGACGACAATAATTGTTCAGTCGCGGAGCCGGCGTAAATGAGCTCTTCCGCCGGAGGGCGCCACCACATCCATCCGACAGTCCCCATAAATTCGCCGATATCGGTGATCCCGACGGAACCAAACCAAGGCCATAGACGTGGAGGGAATATTGAAACTGAGGTCACCATGAGTGCAGGGCATAAAGGCAACAGAATTTGAGACTTTTTTTTTTTTTTTTTTTTTTTTTTGCTGATTCTTCGACCAAATCAGTATACCTGGTAAGAGTTGCTTCCCTTTTCATTCTTGCTGTCATATTTTTTCCTTATCATGCGTTGCTACCCAGCCTGACTGACCATCATGTAAGACGTGACCTGATGTCCTGCAGTAGTGAAAATGGGAACAGTGTCCTCTGACAAGTTGTTAAGGGTTTGTGTAGACTTGGTTTTTGACAACAGTTTTAAACTTGTCTTGGCCAAGACTGAGCAGGGCTGTTCCTAACAGGGTAGTAGCCCTGACGTTGAGCAGGGCTGTTCCTAACAGGGTAGTAGCCCTGACGTTGAGCAGGGCTGTTCCTAACAGGGTAGTAGCCCTGACGCTGAGCAGGGCTGTTCCTAACAGGGTAGTAGCCCTGACGCTGAGCAGGGCTGTTCCTAACAGGGTAGTAGCCCTGACGCTGAGCAGGGCTGTTCCTAACAGGGTAGTAGCCCTGATGCGACTTCTGCGCTCGGCTGGCCTATCATTACTTTGACATGACGGACATATTTAAAAGAAAAAAAAAGATTATATTATTCCGCCGGATAGAAGGGACATCGACAAGCAAATCACAAGACAAAACGCGGCGCGTTTCAACCTCATTGGTCTTTTTCAGGCAAGATAATCAGAATTCAGAACAATGAAAGACCATCACTTCTCTTCTCAAATTGGGCTCAAAATGGTCGTTGAAACATACATAGCTCTGAAGACTCTTCTACCCCTCTCCACCCCTATCCCCTCTCCACCCCTATCCCCTCTCCACCCGTATCCCGTCGCAGCTCCTGTATGCCTCTCTGCCCTTCGCTCTTTGATGTGACCTTTTCATTTCAATTCGAGTTTTTCAAAGCCGAGCTGACCACGAGAGACCAATATCGGGGATCGCCAAGGTCAACTCACTACTATGAGATTCCCAGTCGGCTGGACTAGAAGTAAAAATCAATGAAAGGAAATCGATC
>CM031608.1:3946028-3951028 GCA_018398815.1 Conus ventricosus
TGTACAAAATCTTTCTGTTTTTCCCCCAAAGATATTTTGACACAATAAACGGCTGATTATAGTTCTATGTACAAAATCTTTCTGTTTTTCCCCCAAATATATTTTGACACAATAAACGGCTGATTATAGTTCTATGTACAAAATCTTTCTTTGACAGATCATAAAGAATGAAGAGCTGATTATAGCACTATGCACAACATCTTTTCTAACAGATCAGAAAAAAGGTTGAAAACTATGACCACCTTTCTTAAAATTATTATGTCATAAAGGTGTTGTACAAAATCTACTAGATGATGAAGAATGAAGTTTTAAAACAATTACAAGCTTTTTGTAATGTCATAAATCTCTTATTTACCATGCTGTCTGAATTAGTTTATAAAGTGTTAAAAAAAAGGGGGGGGGGAGGAGTTGACAAGTCATTACTAACACCGTCACCATCAACAACAGCTTCTGTAACAGTGGCTCAAAAAAAAAGTCACAGTATCCTATCAACCAGCAATTAAGGTGGTAAATTTAAACGCCACACTCTCACACTAACTGAGCTAGACTAGACGTGATCAACATCACTCACAAACACAGAGGCATGTACACAGATACTTCCCGTATGCAGACTGACCACAGAGAGACCCCCAGGTATGATTTGCCTCTGTGTGTGGTGGTGTGTCTGTTGGACAAAGGGAAGACTGTCGCGCAGAGGACAAGTTGATTGTTCAGCGGAGAGCCCAGCCTGATTCATGATGAGCAGCTGTAGCTGTACTTAAGAACGTCATTCCTTTCATGATGAGCAGCTACAGCTGTACTTAAGAACGTCATTCCTTTCATGATGAGCAGCTACAGCTGTACTTGAGAACGTCATTCCTTTCATGATGAGCAGCTACAGCTGTACTTAAGAACGTCATTCCTTTCATGATGAGCAGCTACAGCTGTACTTAAGAACGTCATTCCTTTCATGATGAGCAGCTACAGCTGTACTTAAGAACGTCATTCCTTTCATGATGAGCAGCTACAGCTGTACTTAAGAACGTCATTCCTTTCATGATGAGCAGCTACAGCTGTACTTAAGAACGTCATTCCTTTCATGATGAGCAGCTACAGCTGTACTTAAGAACGTCATTCCTTTCATGATGAGCAGCTACAGCTGTACTTAAGAACGTCATTCCTTTCATGATGAGCAGCTACAGCTGTACTTAAGAACGTCATTCCTTTCATGATGAGCAGCTACAGCTGTACTTAAGAACGTCATTCCTTTCATGATGAGCAGCTACAGCTGTACTAAGAACGTCATTCCTTTCATGATGAGCAGCAACAGCTGTACTTAAGAACGTCATTCCTTTCACTAGGAGCAGCTATAGCTGAACTTGAGAACGTTGTTCCTTTCCCTATGAGCAGCTGTAGCTGTACTTAAGAACGTTGTTCCTTTCCCGATGAGCAGCTGTAGCTGTACTTAAGAACGTTATTTCTATCACGATGAGCGGCTATAGTAGTACTTTAGGGCGTTCTGTCTGTCACTGTGAGCGGCTATAGTAGTACTGTAGGGCGTTCTGTCTGTCACGGTGAGCGGCTATAGTAGCACTGTAGGGCATTCGGTCTGTCACTGTGAGCGGCTATAGTAGTACTGTAGGGCGTTCTGTCTGTCACTATGAGCGGCTATAGTAGTACTTTAGGGCGTTCTGTCTGTCACGGTGGAGCGGCTATAGTAGTACTGTAGGGCGTTCGGTCTGTCACGGTGAGCGGCTATAGTAGTACTGTAGGGCGTTCTGTCTGTCACTGTGAGCGGCTATAGTAGTACTGTAGGGCGTTCTGTCTGTCACTATGAGCGGCTATAGTAGTACTTTAGGGCGTTCTGTCTGTCACGGTGAGCGGCTATAGTAGTACTGTAGGGCGTTCGGTCTGTCACGGTGAGCGGGTACAGTAGTACTGTAGGGCGTTCTGTCTGTCACGGTGAGCGGCTATAGTAGTATTTTAGGGCGTTCTGTCTGTCACAGTTAGCGGCTATAGTAGTACTGTAGGGCGTTCTGTCTGTCACAGTGAGCGGCTATAGTAGTACTGTAGGGCGTTCTGTCTGTCACGG
Organism: Conus ventricosus; assembly: GCA_018398815.1. Taxonomy (NCBI): domain Eukaryota; kingdom Metazoa; phylum Mollusca; class Gastropoda; order Neogastropoda; family Conidae; genus Conus; species Conus ventricosus. Next base: position 3,948,100 of record CM031608.1, read on the forward strand.
TGAGCGGGTACAGTAGTACTGTAGGGCGTTCTGTCTGTCACGGTGAGCGGCTATAGTAGTACTGTAGGGCGTTCTGTCTGTCACGGTGAGCGGCTATAGTAGTACTGTAGGGCGTTCGGTCTGTCACGGTGAGCGGCTACAGTAGTACTTTAGGGCGTTCGGTCTGTCACGGTGAGCGGCTACAGTATACTGTAGGGCGTTCGGTCTGTCACGGTGAGCGGCTACAGTAGTACTGTAGGGCGTTCTGTCTGTCACGGTGAGCGGCTACAGTAGTACTGTAGGCGTTCGGTCTGTCACGGTGAGCGGCTACAGTAGTACTGTAGGCGTTCGGTCTGTCACGGTGAGCGGCTATAGTAGTACTTTAGGGCGTTACGTTAGGGCGTTACGTTAGGGCGTTACGTTAGGGCGTTAATCACAGGCCCATAACTCCAGACGAATGCTGCAGCCTGGCACTCACGGACGAACAGTGCAGCCTGGCACTCACGGACGAACAGTGCAGCCTGGCACTCACGGACGAACAGTGCAGCCTGGCACTCACGGACGAACAGTGCAGCCTGGCACTGACGGACGAACAGTGCAGCCTGGCACTCACGGACGAACAGTGCAGCCTGGCACTGACGGACGAACAGTGCAGCCTGGCACTCACGGACGAACAGTGCAGCCTGGCACTCACGGACGAACAGTGCAGCCTGGCACTGACGGACGAACAGTGCAGCCTGGCACTCACGGACGAACAGTGCAGCCTGGCACTGACGGACGAACAGTGCAGCCTGGCACTCACGGACGAACAGTGCAGCCTGGCACTGACGGACGAACAGTGCAGCCTGGCACTCACGGACGAACAGTGCAGCCTGGCACTCACGACGAACAGTGCAGCCTGGCACTGACGGACGAACAGTGCAGCCTGGCACTGACGGACGAACAGTGCAGCCTGGCACTGACGGACGAACAGTGCAGCCTGGCACTCACGGACGAACAGTGCAGCCTGGCACTCACGGACGAACAGTGCAGCCTGGCACTGACGGACGAACAGTGCAGCCTGGCACTCACGGACGAACAGTGCAGCCTGGCACTGACGGACGAACAGTGCAGCCTGGCACTCACGGACGAACAGTGCAGCCATGGCACTCACGGACGAACAGTGCAGCCTGGCACTCACGGACGAACAGTGCAGCCTGGCACTCACGGACGAACAGTGCAGCCTGGCACTGACGGACGAACAGTGATCTTAAAGGAAGCAGGGAACAGTGAGCACTGACGGACGAACAGTGATCTTAAAGGAAGCAGGGAACAGTGAGCACTGACGGACGAACAGTGATCTTAAAGGAAGCAGGGAACAGTGATCTTAAATGAAGCAGGGAACAGTGATCTTAAATGAAGCAGGAACAGTGATCTTAAAGGAAGCAGGGAACAGTGAGCACTGACGGACGAACAGTGATCTTAAAGGAAGCAGGGAACAGTGAGCACTGACGGACGAACAGTGATCTTAAAGGAAGCAGGGAACAGTGATCTTAAATGAAGCAGGGAACAGTGATCTTAAATGAAGCAGGGAACAGTGATCTTAAAGGAAGCAGGGAACAGTGATCTTAAATGAAGCAGGGAACAGTGATCTTAAATGAAGCAGGGAACAGTGATCTTAAAGGAAGCAGGGAACAGTGATCTTAAATGACGCAGGAACAGTGATCTTAAATGAAGCAGGGAACAGTGATCTTAAAGGAAGCAGGGAACAGTGATCTTAAATGAAGCAGGGAACAGTGATCTTAAAGGAAGCAGGGAACAGTGATCTTAAATGAAGCAGGAACAGTGATCTTAAAGGAAGCAGGGAACAGTGATCTTAAATGAAGCGGGGAACAGTGATCTTAAATGAAGCAGGGAACAGTGATCTTAAAGGAAGCAGGGAACAGTGATCTTAAATGAAGCAGGGAACAGTGATCTTAAAGGAAGCAGGGAACAGTGAGCACTGACGGACGAACAGTGATCTTAAATGAAGCAGGGAACAGTGATCTTAAATGAAGCAGGGAACAGTGATCTTAAAGGAAGCAGGGAACAGTGATCTTAAAGGAAGCAGGGAACAGTGATCTTAAATGAAGCAGGGAACAGTGATCTTAAAGGAAGCAGGGAACAGTAAATCTTAAATGAAGCAGGGAACAGTGATCTTAAAGGAAGCAGGGAACAGTGAGCACTGACGGACGAACAGTGATCTTAAATGAAGCAGGGAACAGTGATCTTAAATGAAGCAGGGAACAGTGATCTTAAAGGAAGCAGGGGAACAGTGATCTTAAAGGAAGCAGGGAACAGTGATCTTAAAGGAAGACAGGGAACAGTGATCTTAAAGGAAGCAGGGAACAGTGAGCACTGACGGACGAACAGTGATCTTAAAGGAAGCAGGGAACAGTGAGCAGTAAGGAACAAACAATTAGGGAAACTCTTGCTCTCATGATGAAATAGGTACAGGTCTACAATTCTAAGCGAATGCTGCGAACGACACCAAATTGCCTAGTGGAAAAGACAACACAGAACAAGCAAGGAGACATCCCCCCAAAAGCATGTTTCAAGCTGTAAGTCAACATAACATGAGCGAATGACGATGGTCAGAACAGGGATTCGATGGTTCCATGCCAACACGAAGCCAATACAATTTTTCAATGATCAATCTAAAAACACAGTCTCTGACAAACCATGGAACATAGTATAAATTTTCGAAGATTCACTAGTGTGGGAAGTTACACTGGAATTCAGATGCGGTAGTCTCACACAGGTCAACCTACAATCACATTACAACAAAAATGTTCTCTGCTAGCCTGTCTATGGTGCTGTGTATGCCAGTATCACAGATGCTCGTAATCCCTGCAGGACTGCCCATCAATAATTTGATGCTGTTCAGATAGAGTAGGATGCACTTCATATTAATGGCACTCTCAGTCACACT
>CM031608.1:3956028-4025937 GCA_018398815.1 Conus ventricosus
AAAAAAAGAAAAAAAGAAAAACCTTGATCATCTTTCGACCCAGAGAAATTTTATGCTGTTCAGAGCAAAGGAAATTTTTTTCCCGACTTCTCCTGTCTCCGTGACTGCTTTCCATTGAGTCCGTGAACTTGCCAGAGCTCCGTTGTCTATGCTGCAGCAAGGAGATGAAATTCTAAGGAGGATTAATCTGCATCATTTTTGTCAAGCGGGGTCGCCGACAGTTGTCAAACCGTTCTCAACATTATCCTTCCGAGGGCCCAGTTCTTCCCATGTGCTCGGATTGCCTGGCATGAACAATGGAACGCTGCTTGACCCGCGCGCAGCATACCATGATCCTCGTTCTGATTGGTCAAAAACCCGGTTTTGTCAACATCAAGACCCATCTTTCCTTTTGCAGTTTCCGCGCTATGGAGTTGGGTATGTCAGTAGGCATGGCCTTGACACCCTTCAGAACTATTGTGGCCACACGCCACAATTAGGATGTTGCACTAAAACACTACATAGTCCATGTAAGCGTTTTGAGGCTTGCCGTAGATTTCAGTCAGCATTTAATGTTAAACTGATAAAAACTCCCCACCAGTTAATTCCCTTGTTTGGGGGGATTTTCATCGATGAAATCACAGTCTTCAAATGTATGACCTTCCCCTTAGTTGACGGCATATTTCAGGCCTTTGCATTCGCCTGTGAACCTATCGTTGCGCCATCTTGAAGCGCCCAGATAGTCCCATTCCTTTGGTTTGAATCTGTCTGCTTGGAACCACCTGGCTTGTACCGTGATGGCCATATGAAAGAAAATAGAGAATATCAACTTCCAAATACAATAAAAAAATTCTCAATAAATCGCGCCAGTCTATAAATACTCGACTCCTTAAGCAAGGCCTTGGCGCATTAATTTTTGGTGTATAGCCTGTGAATGAAACTTGACAGTTGTTAGCTGCGAATGTAGTGTGAGGAAGCGAAAGTGGTCTTGGTGGAGTGAGTGTGATGATCAAGGACTCCGAAACAAAACGCTGCGCGAGAAGATCGCTCCTTCTGGACTTTCCTGGCACGTCTGGTCCCCCCCCCCCCCCCCCCCATCCCCCCACTCACACACAAACACACACACACACACACACACACACACACACACACACACAACCACAATCCCCATCTTTCCTTAAAAAAAAAAAAGAAAATAGCTGTCAGGCCTGGTCGCCGAAGGCCCGTGGCTTATTGTCCTGTGGTTGTTGTTTTCGTTGGTTCAGTTTCACTGTTGTTGCATGTGGATTGAGAGCCTCTTTTCAGTCCTGCGCAGCGGCTAGTGGAGTGAAAGCCAACCCAGTCCCTCCATCGCCCTCAGAGCATTGTCTTCCTCGTTGACCATGAAGGAAAACCTGATGTGTATTCAGAGAGGAAGAGAGCAGAGCATTGTCTTCCTCGTTGACCATGAAGGAAAACCTGATGTGTGTTCAGAGAGGAAGAGAGCATAGGCTCAGCCCAGGGCAGTAGATACTACGGCAGCAGCTATGGGTCCCACACTCTTGGAGGACGTGGTCAGAGCTACACCAGCCTCAACACCAACGACGTGGACGACGACGACGTCGACGACGCCAGAAACAGACCCAGCGTGGATGAGCGCACCTTCGGGGCCTCTTCCCGGAGACCTGACAGTGGCAGCAGAGACAGGCCGTACAGGTGAGTGCACTGTTATGGCAGTTCTGTTTTCATTTGTTCGTTAGTGTGTGTGCGTGTGTGTGTGTGTGTGTGTGTGTGTGTGTGTGTGTGTGTGTGTGTGTGTGTGTGTTGGTGGTGGTGGTGGTGTTTGTTTGTTTTTTGGTGTGTTGACTGATTTGTGTATTGTTATCGGTTACTCCATGCTGGGTCAGGAAATCAGACAACGAATCACTCAAAAATGGCAAAGTACATCTATCAGCATGTAAGTATTAACCAGTTAAAGAAATAAAGATGAAAATAGAAACTAACAGAACTGTTACTCGCGCGCTTTCATTTTCAGCAGCAGCAGCGGCGGCAGCCGAGGTGGTAGCAACTTCTACCGCAGACCTCCCTACAACAGACGCCCCACCTCCTCCTCCTCCTCCTCCACCTCCTCCTCCTCCTCCTCCTCCTCCCAGAGAGAGCGGTTCCCCTCGTCCTACCCAGGTCGCCAGCAGACCCCTCAGCGACATGGCCCCGCCCACGACAACAACGACCGCGGCTTTCTGACCTCCGCCAGCTCGTCCAGCAGAGGCAGTCTGGTGGACCGGAGCTACTCGCGAGCGGTCAACGAGCCGGACAATCGTCTGCACGCGTTTGAACGGCCGCTGGAGCGGAGGCCTGCCTTGAGCATCGGCATCGGGGCAGGAGGGAACGACTATGAGTGGGTCATATCGGGCCTGAGTCCGTGCTCTAGGACTTGTGGTGGGGGTAAGTGTTGGGAGCGGGGGGATGGGTGTTCGTGCGGGGTGGGTGGGTGGGATGTTCATGTGTGTGTGTTTGTGTGTGTGTGTGTGCGCGCGTGTATTCGTGTTCGTGTCTCTGTGTGTGTGTATGAAATGGGTGTTTTTATGTGTCAAATAGACCGCTGTTTGTGTGTCATTTAGTGCGCGAGCATACTAGAATAGGCATAATTATAGTTATCAAAATACAAACCCACGCAGCATAGAAAACTATGAACTTTCATGCAAGCAATAGTTGAATTCCTTTAAATCTTATCTTTCTATTTTAATGTCGGGCGTGCGTGCGTTTGTGTATGTGTCTGTCTGCGTGTGTGTGTTTATACGTCTGTGTTCACATGATGTGTGTTTATGTGTGATACAGAGAGAGCGAGAAAGAGAGAGATAGAGAGAGAGAGAAACATGAATTTCGTTTATTGCGAATTAACTCTTGGCTCGCTCGTGTAAACACAATGAAGTTATGTCTTCATCTTGAAGTCAGTTTGTACGTGTGTCTGTCTGTATGTCCTTAGGTATTTCAACGCGGGCATTTTCCCGGCAGCTGCCAGAACCTGATTTATCGTCACAATGGATGTTGCTAAAGCAAAATAAGCTGTCGTAGACAGGGAGATATTCAATGAGTGAAAGGCCATCACTGATTAACACATTTTCATAAGTATTCTTACGTCAGTCAGAACATGTAGCTGTTTTAAGCACTGACTACATGAGTAAATTGAGAGAGAGAGAGAGAGAGAGAGGGATCTCCCGTCTTCCTATTTATAGTTGTAGCTTTTCTGTCTATTGATTCTGTGACTTTGTGGGTTGTGAACAAAAATTCAGATCTCAACTGTCTGAGCTGCCTTAAAGTTCGTTGTAAAGAAATGGGAAAGTAAAGCGTATGAGTACAGTAATGTGTGCTATATCGGCTTATCTTTAGAGTTGATTGAAACCATATCATTGAACTTTGATAAGATGCATTGATTCTAACTCAGAAAGCGTCCGATTTTTAAAGATAATTATTGTTCTGCGCAGTTTGAATTCTTAGAAGGAAAACGCATTCTTACTCTGACCATGGTGATTTGGAAAACATCGTTCTGTGTAGATAGAAAGAATATCAGGCAACCTTCGACGCTATCAAGACTCTGTCAGTATGATTGAGTGGCCTCAGTATGTTCTAGATGAAATGAAGTTTCCACAACGAAGCCCGAATCTGACTTCCTTTTATCCTCTTGCCCTCCAAGGAGATCGACTCTTACCCATTGAACTTACCTCCAAGTTTTTCTTTTTTCCCCTCGCAACGAAGGTTCTGTTTCCACTTCAAACATGTGATACATCAACAACATCATAACACACTCAGTAAATGTACATACATTAGCAACATCATAACACATTCAGTAAATGTACATACATTAACAACATCATAACACACTCAATAAATGTACATACATTAACAACATTATAACACACTCAGTAAATGTACATACAGCGCTATCAACAACATCATAACACACTCAGTAAATGTACATACAGCGTTCAGTGCAAGACGTAAAAAAAAATCATTTAAAGATATTCCCTTCAAGTTTTTTTTGCGCGCTTTGCAAATCTCAGGAACCGCATACCACGGAATGTCTTCGTAATGGGAAAACAACTGCTGGAACTGAATCTATGGTTCGATTGAGTATATCTCTAAATTATTGACAATCGTAGCACTTTAGAGGCCCAATGACGTCTGTAGGAGCTCAGGAACGATAACTCGAGAAAACTAGAAAGAAAGAAAACCATGGCAGTTAAAAGTAGTACCATTCACAAAAAAAATTTCACCTCTTAATTCCTCTAACGCTTTGCCAGTGAATACTGAAAACCCATTCACCCTTCATCCCAACCGCTAAACGTTGAGTCTGAAGATGCTTTGGGGGGGGGGGGGGGGGGGGTTGTTTGTTTCCCCCCCCCCCCCCCCACCCCCACCCCCCCCTAAAATGCCAGACTGTGTGCATGTTTTCCCGTACTGGCGAGAGCATTGTTTGGTGCATGTCGGTAAGATATATCGCCAGCAGGCATGCTCCCTCAAGAAGCAATTTCAAGCAGTACAGATGTGAAATGTGCTGTGTGCGGCTATGACCAGCAGATAAACGGACAGGAATAGGCGTTGCTGTCATGCCGGGTTTATCAGGAACAGGCGTTGTTATCAGGCAGGGCTTATGGTCGGGCAATTCTTCAAGTGCTGTTCCATTATTTCTTTGCAGAAAACAGAGAGATGGAATCCTGGGAGGATTGGTGGGAGGGGTCGGGTGGAAAGATAATGACCGTAATAGACTGACTCTCTCTCTCTCTCTCTCTCTCTCTCTCTCTCTCTTACCCTTTTTTTCTCTTTCCTTTTTTCCTCTCTCTCTCTCTCTCTCTCTCTCTCTCTTGTCCTTTTATCTTCCTTTTTTCGTCGTCTGCATGTCTGCCCGTAGCCCGACTGTAAACAGCAGAATGAGGAAGGCACTCCAAACATTAATTACAGGAGGTCTGATGCGACAAAGGCGACGTCCGGTTTTTCTCAAGCTGGCTTATCTATGAGAGGGAAAGCTTTGACTAGGATAGTGTGTGATAATTTAGATGGGGCGTGGAGACTATTGTGGAGTTAAGACGTTGACGCATATAGTCTATCTTTGAGGGTGTTCATCAGATTACCAATAGTAAAAAGAAAAGGAAAACCAGAACGGAAGACATCAACGTTTCCGGTCAACGGCCGTCTTCGGCACTGAGACATCAAATGAAAGACAATTAATACGTGTAAATAATGACGTATAGAAAAATATACGTAAATAGACGAATACGTGTCTAAGGGGATGGGGGGGGGGGGGGGAGGATGCGTACGTGCGTGTGCGCGCGCGCGTGTGTGTATGTGCGATGGAGAGAAGGAAAATGAGAGGCAGATTAAGGGAAAACCAAACAGAAATAGAGACAAGAGAAAAAGAAAGGGAGAGAGTTGTAGAAAAAGATTCTTATGCTTGGAAATGTTGTATCGGTGAAAGAGAAGTTCAAAGATCGCATTAGGTAGGACATCTCTGAAACAAGTTTTTCATGCAGTCTGCTGTAAAATGTTTATTATGTCTCAAATCATGCAAGTCGCAACACCATAAAAGAATAGATTTCACTGCGAGTGGTACATGATACTAATGAACGCAGAACTTTGTGACTTCATCACGAACGAGCACCGCCATAAGAGACGATAGCCATGACCTTGTGATGAGTGTACCATGATGACGACAGGCACCCAGGAGACGGAAGTGGTGTGTGTACTGACCAACTCGGCCACTCAAGTGGTGGTCACGCCGGAGAACTGCGAGAACTCACTGAAACCCCGCGTCCAACGAGTGGCCTGCAACAACATGCCTTGTTCTCCAGGGTGAGGTCCTTAGCCCTGCCCCTTTTTGGGAATGACCTCTTGCTTGTGTGCGTGTGGTGGTGGAGTGGGGTGGGGTGGAGTGAGTGTACGGAAGGGTATTGAGAGCGAGTGGGTTGTGTGTTGTGTGTGTGTGTGTGTGGGGGGGGGGGGGGGTTGGGGAGTGGTGTCGGTGGAGGAAATGAAGGAAAGGGGATGAGTCGTGGGAGTGTTTGATGTGTGATGTATGTGTATGTGTGTGGGCGTGGGTACTTGAGTGCCATACGCATCCTTATTTCAGAGTTAGTGGAAAATCGGAAGCTTCATCTTAGCGGCAGATGTAACTGTTGATGTGTTTGTGGAAAACTGAAGTTTCACTTTAGCGGTAGATGTAACAAGTGATGTTTTTTTTTTTTTTTAAATCGGGTCAGATTCGTGTTATGTGCCTGAAACTGCTACCTAACCAGATGAAAAGACCATGCAAACACAAACACACGCATGCACACACGTGCACGCGCACTCACACACACACACACACACACACACACACACACACACACACACGCACACGCACACACATGTACACACACACTCGCGCACTCACACTCACACACACTCAAACACACACACACACACACACACACACACACACACCACGCACGCACGCACGCACGCACGCACGCACGCACGCACACACACACACACACACACACCACACACTCACACACACACACACACACACACACACACACACAGATGTCCAGCGACACTGAATTAAGAGGCGCTGCTCCCTGTTCATTTCGACCGACTGTCCCTTCAGTGACAGCCAGAATTGTCCCGTCACAGCCCCGGCACGGGCAATCCACACAGGGCTGTCGGCATCAAGCCGCCAGAAGGCAACCTCCCAGAGGAGACCGGTGTTGTGCTACTGCCGAGTCACCTGGGTGGAGTTCAGTGCTGCCTGGTCTGGTCCAGCTGCACATCATCACGCAATAAGCCCCTACTAACATGAAATTCAGTTTCAGTTTCATCAAGGTGCCGCTGCGTGCGGACCTCCGTTAAGTTTTGAGACCACACTGCGCATGATTTAAAGCTGATGGATATATTGATTAATGACAAAGATGGGAGAATTTAATTAAGAAGAGGGTCTCGTGGCTACGACTTAGATGTCTGACCTGCGCATTAGCCCAACGCGCTGGTCAGACCTTGAATATCTACCTAACATTGGTTGTGCCATTATTACCATGGTATATGCATATTATATTATGTGTGTTGTGAGTGTGCACATGTGTGTGTGTGTGTTGGTATGTGAAAACGAGCCCGTGTGTGTAAAACGGACAATATAAGAAAGTAGTATTACGATAGAATTTCGTGTAAAGAGTCACCAGATTTATTTGTTAAAAATCGATTTTTAACGAGGTCTCATCGTACAAATCGACAGACTCAGATTGATGCGATTTCTCCTCCCCACACCACGCTACCCTCGTTCGCCCTCCCCGTTCATCCCCCCACTCCGCCCTCTTCCCCTCCTTCAGACCCAAAGAGAAAGTAGGAAGATGGAGACTAGGTAGGTACCGAAGTTTTCCGTCCTCCGACAGGTGGGTGACAGGGGAGTGGTCGGAGTGTAGCGCCACGTGTGGAGGGGGCACGCAGTCCCGCCGCATCGAGTGTCGGCAGCGCTTCTCGGCCGCCCTGGACATCAGCGTGTCGGCCTCCCAGTGCCAGCAGGCCACCAAGCCGGCGGTGTCCCAGCAGTGCAGCAACGACCCGTGTTCCCAGTGGACCGCCGGGGAGTGGGGCAAGGTAGGTAGCTGCCGTCACCTTTGGCGTGTGTGTGTGTGTGTGTGTGTGTGTGTGTGTGTGTGTGTGTGTGTTTCCCCATAATAATAACATTGCACTCTTGTGTTTACGATTGCGACAGTCCAATGTGCGGAACACACAACTCTTCAGTCTTGAAGATCGTGGGTTTGAGCCCAGCAGTGTCTGGCAGGTGAAGAGTGGAATTGGATTTCTGTGTGTTGAATTTGCACTGTAACTATTTTTCAGTCACAGGAATGCAACTGTGGTGTCCAATAGATTTTGAAGACAGCACGGACAATTAGAAGATCGCAACAAGTGCGCTGTTTGCTCTGTGCATGCCACTTTGACTTTTTGGCAATTTCCGTAGAAGCGGCTGCCCAAATCCAAAATGTCAGGGAAACAATCGGGCAGCATAATAGATATTCAACAGACTTAAGAGTCTGTGTTATGATGATGATGATGATGATGATTATCATCATCATGAAGAGTACTGATATAGCGCCTATCCTCGGTTAGAGACCAAGCACTAAGCGCTTTACAATCCACGCTCTCATTAACACAGCAAGCTGCCTACCCAGGTAGAGCGACTGAAGAGCTGCCTGTATGGACGTTACATTCTGTCGTTTCCCGTGTCATTCAGTCGAAAATCAGTCACTCGGTTTTTCGTTCATTCTTCGTTCATTATGGGATTTTACGTGTGTGCAAGATGTTATGCATGCATTCACACACACGGAACCTCAATTTATAGCCTCATTCGAAGGACTTTTTTTTTTTAGAAATGGAGTCAGAACGAATGTTAACTCACCACCGAAAAATCCGCCTCTACCGAAACGACCGGTCGAGATTCGAACCCCGTAGCCTCAGGATCGCGAGCCTGGCGCTCTACCAACGGAGCTCTTCGGGTTTTCCAGTGTTTTACAAGACCGCATTGGTGTCTGTCCTCTGCGCCGTCGTCAGTGCACGCCAGCACTGTTCTACGTGTCGGGTACACTTTATGGCCGGATGGACGGGCGGCACGAAGTTGTTTGCGGGGGTGCCAGTGACCTACTTGGAACAAAATTATCCATTGTTGTTTGGGGGAGCAAAACAAAGGGGCGGAGGGACTGGGGAGTGGGATGGAAGAATGGAACAGCGTTGATGAGTGAAGGCCAGTATTGCATAACTGTGCGACGTCTTGTTTTACAGCGGGTTGTTTCACCGTTACAATGGACCACATAAACGTTTCCTCGTCTGTACTGGACTTGAAAATTTGCGATAGTGTACGCGCGCGGTGTGTGTGTATGTGTGGTAGGTGGGTGCGTGCGTGCGTGCGTCGCTCTCCCTCTCTCTCTCTCTCTCTCTCTCTTCTCTCTCTCTCTCTCTCTCTCTCTCTCTCTCTCTCTACTCTGTGAGTGTGCCAGCCGTCCCCCTTCTCCCTTCCCTCCTTATATATCTATGTCTGTCTATATATCAATAAATCTGTCTGTCTGTCTGTTCTGTCTATTCTTCCTTTGCCAACCGTCCCCCTTCTCCCATTGCCAACCGTCCCCCTTCTCCCATTGCCAACCGCCCCCCTTCTCCCCTCCTTTTGCCTAGGACCTTTTTCGAATCCTGGGGGAAAAGCGTCGGAATCCGGGATGGAATCAGGGACAGTAGATCATGAGTCCAGCGCTCTCCTAACTAAGCTAGCACGATGGTTTTAATCTGTGCGACTTTCTAGCACGAAAGTGGTTCGCTCTTGGCCTGTCCAGTATGTTGGTGAGGCACACTGCCAATTTAGGGAGCAGAGAAAAACTGTGGAATTATATCAGATGCAACACGGGCAGACTTCATTTAGCCAGGCAGACAAGCAGACAAGCATATAGACAGACAGAGGTACGTAACAACGGGTTTTATATAATAGATGCGTGTGTGTGTGTGTGTGTGTGTGTGTGTGTGTGTGTGAGGGAGACAGACAGAAAGAGAGACAAACAGACAGACAGACAGAGAGCAAGGTCGTTGTGTGATAAGCCACGTCGTCTTCTCATGCACTCCGTATTTGCAGTGTCTTTTTATTTCATCATTTCCACGCGTTCATGCTTATATGCTCTGGATTGTAATGTTCTGTTTGTTGTATCGTTGTCATCATGCTCATCGTCATCACCACCGTCATAGTCGTGGTTATGTCGGGTGTGGCTGCACACCAAAAATTAATGCGCCAAAGCCTTGGTTAAGGAGTCGAGTATTTGTAGACTGGCGCAGTTAGATTGTTTTGAGAATTTTTATTGTGTCTGCAAGTCGATTCTCCTCATTTTCTTTCATATGGCCATCAAGGCACAAGCCAGGTGGTTCCAAGCAGACATTAGAATCAAAGGGATGGGGATTATTTGGGCGCTGCAAGCTTGGCGCAGAGATAGGGTCACGGGAGAGTGCAGAGGCCTGAAATGCGTCGTCAACTAAGGGGAAGGTCACGTATTTGATGATTGTGATGTCATCCGTGAAAATCCCCCAAAACAAAGAGGGGTGGGGGAGGGATTGGTGGGGAGTTGTTCTTTGATCAAATGTCAGTTTAACATTAAATGCTGCGTCAAATTTATGGAAGGCCTCAAAACGCTCGCATGCAGTTTTGGTGCAAACTCCTAACTGGCGTGTGGCCTTTGGTGCAGTGCTCAGCTCCCTGCGGGGGAGGGGAGAGAAGGCGCACGTGCGCTGTGTGGACGAGCAGGGCGACCAGATCCCCACCGCGTTCTGCCCCCAGGACAAACCGGCGGACAGCGAGCGGTGCAACACCCAGTCCTGCAGCTCCCAGTGGTGGCACACTCACTGGTCGGACGAGGTGAGCCGGGTGATGGTGGACTGCTTGCTGTGGTGTGTGCAGATTGTATGCACACTGTAGGTGGTTGTAGGTAGGTTAGATAGCTATTAGTACAAGGGGTGGGGGAGGTGATGGTGGTGGTGGTGTGTGCAGATTGTATGTACACTGTAGGTTGTAGGTAGGTTAGATAGCTGTTAGTACAAGGGGTGGGGGAGGTGGTGGTGGTGGTGGGGGGTAGTTGAGGTTCTGAGGCTGAGATGTATGAGCGGGCAGAAGACAGAGTTGGTGCTAAAAAGCAAACGGCCACATCTTTAATTCTCTCATTTTCCTCTCTGTGTCTGTCTCAGCCTGTCTGTCTGTCTGTCTGTCTGTCTCTCTCTCTCTCTCTCTCTCTCTCTCTCTCTCTCGCTCTCTCTGTTCTACAATATCAACGTTTGGTTCACGTCGGAAGAAAGCGACGTCGTTTTTCAACGATGACGTATTGAGTTCAGAAGTCAAGTGCAGTGTTGTTCAGGTCATGCTGATCTGCCACACATCATGGAAACTCGGCTACAAGGAAGACGGCGGGGGGGGGGGGGGGGGTCAAAGGGCGTCGAGCTGGCTCCTTTCCGGTAACAGTGCCCTTCCGTATGTGACAGTCATCCACGTGACACATTTGAACCCTGTATGCCTTTTCTCGGCCCCATGAAAGGTCACATATGGGACGTGACCGTGGATGTTTGGGGGTCACTTCGCTCACGGTATCACTCGTCTTGAGCAGTTTTGATGACTGTGCTCCTTGACCTCAACACCGGTCGCCGCAAGTGGGACTATGAGCCATGGGATCCGTTCATTCTGGAATCTGTCAACCCGAAGATTGCGTGAAGCCGACCCCGGCCTTTTTCATGGCCTCTCCCCAGTCCTGAACTTCAGAGGGAGCGAGTTGTGAGAAAGTTCAGCAGGCATCGAGATGGTGTCAGGATGGCAAGATGCGTTTGGCACTGAAGAATGGAAACGAATGATCGCGTGAGAAGAAATCTCGACAACCGGCTTTTTCAAGCAAAGGGATACAACTCCTTTCCTACCTTCTGTTCTCAGTTGAGGGAGTCTCTCTCTCTCTCTCTCTCTCTCTCTTCATCAAAAGACGGGAGGGGAAGGTGTGGGGGATAGTAGTATGTTGTAGTGTCTCTTTTGTTTTTCAGACGTAGAGACTTGGACCACTTCACCTGCCAGTCTAGAGGAAGTACTATTGCTGGTGCAGGTTCAGTGTCAGTTTCATCAAGGTGTCGCTGCGTGCGGACTAGTCCATATAGGCCTACGCTACACCACACCCGCGAAGTTTTGAGACCACACTGTGCATGATTTAAAGGAGATGGATAAATGAACTAATAACTAAGATAAGAGAATTTAAAAAGGTCTCGTGGCTGCGACTTAGCAGATACATGTCCGACCTACGCATTAGATCAACGCACCGGCCAGACCTTCAGTAGCTAACTTAATGGGTTGTGCCATTATTATCATTGTAAGTGTGTGTGGTGAGTGTGCACGTGTGTGTGTGTGTGTGTGTGTGGGGGGGGGGGGGTGACCACGGGCCCATGTGTGTCTGCCAGTGTATGCAGTGTGCGAGCGCAGGTGCATGTGTGTATGATTTGTGTGCATGTGTGTGCGTGCACCCTTGTGTGTTTATGTTTCCGCGTGCGTGTGTTGGTGCGCACTTGTGTGTGTGTGTATGTGTGTGTGTGCGCACGTGTATGTGTGTGTGTCCTTGTCCTTGCGTGTGCAGACGTTCAAGTGTGTGTGTGTGATTTATGGGCTCGTGTAAGCCTGCTCCTGCGCCACGAATATGCACATGTATGTGTATGATGTGTGTGTATGTGTGTGTCCTTTGTATAAGGGCGTATACGCATGTTGGGTGACACGGCGTGGGAAAAACGTATGGAGGAAAATTGAGATTACCGGGCGTTACATTCTGGGCCGTAGATTCGGGCGTTACTTGCTGGGCTGTATTGTAGGCGTTTACCTTCTGGCCGGATTACGGCGTTTACCTTTTGGGGCCGTAGATTACGGCGTTTAGCCTTGCATGGGCGTAGTTACCTGGCGCTTACTTGACGGGGGTTCCGATTTCGGCGTCGTACTTGCTGGGCCAGATAAACAGGCTTGACCTTTCAGGCCAGCTAGTTAAACGCGTTTAGCTTTGCTGGGGCCGTAGATTTACGGCGTTTCCTGTTGCTGTGGGTAGATTACGCGAATAATTTATAAAGTCTTCAGAACATAAGCTGTTTAAAAACTCAGGTTTTGTTTTCCTACCTTTTTTTTGTTATAGTCTGATAATAGTCTGGTTACCAATGTCGCCGAATTTTTATAAGTTTTGCGCAAAAGTGTAGCTGATAAGACGACAATCCACATTTTGCTAGCTTTTTTGTTGGAAAAGCAGTAAGAGATATGGTGACAAAGTGATGGTATCTTGTCATTATTGCGTGTCCACTGTACTGCTTGAGAACCGCTCGTGAAAATCTCACAGAAAAGATGAGTATCAGCGTTTTTCCCCCCATGTCATCAAACAAGATTTTTCACCACCGTAGAAGTAGGATTTTACATGCTTGACTCTTCTTTTACAGCAAAACTTCGGAGCGGAAAAGAAACCAGTGAGCCAACGAAACTTGTGAATGAATGTACAAACCTCACACAAAATTGATGTCGTTGCAGTGTTCCTCCGACTGTGGTCCCGGCGTGACGTCACGTCACGTGCTGTGTGCCGACAGTTCCGGTCGCGCGGTGTCGGAAGAGCGCGTGCGTGAGGGAGGAGCGACCGCAGGACACACAGCGCTGTCAGAGCAGTGCTGGCTGTGGGACTGTGTGGTTCACGGGGCCCTGGAGTCAGGTGTGTGTGTGTGGGTTGGTGGGTGAGTTTGTGGTTTGTGTGTGTGTGTGGGTTGGTGGGTGAGTTTGTGGTGTGTGTGTGTTTGTGTGTGTGTGCGAGTGCGCGCGTGCGCGTGTATATTTGCAGTTTTTGGATAGCTACAGGATCATTGAGCAAATGTAGGTCCAGGATAACCTGTGTGTGTGTGTGTGTGTGTGGGGTGTGTGTGTGTGTGTGCGTGCGTGCGTCGTGTGTGCATGTGCGTGTGTGTGTGCATGTGTGTGTGTGTGTGTGCAGTGTTCGGACAGCTGTGGCGCTGGGTTCAGGAGCCGACAGGTCATCTGCATCCGGAGGGAGGGAGAAGGGGGGCGTACGGTGAAGGCGGTGCCGGAGGACCAGTGCCCCCCGGACAGCAAGCCCCCAGTCAGGAAGAGTGCCTGACAGCGTGTGCGACAGTCAGTACTACATGACCGCCTGGTCCAAGGTCAGTGTATGACCACGCCATGTTCCACATAGGCATGGACGTCGCTCCGTAAGATGGGACGTGGGTGGTATTCTGATAGAAATTGTAGCTAACGACTGTGGGTCAAATTGTAGCTAACGACCGTGGGCCAAATTGTAGCTAACGACTGTGGGCCAAATTGTAGCTAACGACTGTGGGCCAAATTGTAGCTAACGACTGTTGGCCCTTACGCTGACAGCCATGCAGTAGTCTCCCTTGCCGATGTAGCCTACTCATTCTTTTCCCACAGCCGCGCGCATGGCACGTGTTGTCCGTTACACCAGTACCAGCTACTGCGCGCCTTCAGCAAAATTCTCATGTGTAAAAGATGCATGCGGGCTCTCTCTCTCTCTCTCTCTCTCTCTCTCTCTCTCTCTCATAGTGAGCACAGGGATAGAGCGGGCGGAGGCACTGACCCAGTTCTCATTGAACGCGTGTAAAGCAGACAATACTTTGGTATGGGAGGGAGAGGACATCACAGTTTTTAATTACAGACATCGTATTTTCTTTTACAATGTCCTTTCTTTACGGTAGATTCTGTACTCAGTGCATTAACTATGATACAAGTAGTTGTGATGAATCGGCAACAGTGCTGAAAATAAAGGCGAAATGCTCTGGGTGGGACTGCTGTAAGGTTACGGGACTACTGTGAGTGTAGGGTCCCCACAGCCGTCACGTAGACAACATGGTTGATATCACTTAATTCAGTATTGTAGTTTACGTGACTTCATTACATATCGCAGCTAATTTCGCTCAGATATCTTGACGTCACTTTGTTCAGTATTAAGGTTAAGTGTCATAGCTGACGTCACTTCGTCAAATACGACAGTTTATATCACTTTGTTGAATATTGCAGTTGATGTCAATTAGTTTTCCGTTGTAACTGACATCACATATAATATCATTGTAGTTGATTTTAATTCAGTCGAATACCATAAGCTGATTTGACTAACTCAAATATTGTAGTTGATGTCAGGTAGTTAGATATTGTTGCTGATAGTTGATATATCTAAGTTGAATTCTTGATAAAGGCTGATTTCCTGTCGAAAATTCACATGTTTGAAAGACACGAATTAGTAGGCCGTAAATCGTAGAATGTTGAATCAGTGATCCGTTCAAGCAGCTTTGTGCTTGTGTCCACTAAATAACTGAATAAATATGTGTATCTGTAACACTGGGACCTGGATGTCTGGTTCTCAGTACGTTTTCGTGTGCGTGCCTCTGTGTGTTGTGTGTGTGTGTGTGTGTGTGTGTGTGTGTGTGTGTGTGCGTGCGTGCGTGAGGAGAGAGAGAGGCGTTAAATATAGGCGAAAAAAACAAAGGTGTGTCAAAGTTCATCGTGTCTTGGCAGTGCTCGGTGACGTGTGTGTCAAAGTTCATCGTGTCTTGGCAGTGCTCGGTGACGTGTGTGTCAAAGTTCATCGTGTCTTGGCAGTGCTCGGTGACGTGTGGTCGAGGTATCAGGACGCGAGAGGTCCGCTGCTTGAACATCCAGACCCGGCAGCCATCTTCGTCCTGTGACGTTGGCGCATGCGCCTCACAAAGAGGAGAACTGCCAGTTGTCGCCCTGCCCGTGTCGAGGCCAAAGAAAGGAGACTAGCACAAGGTGAGCATTCTTCGTGTCGGGCACTGGCCCAGGATTTTTTTTTTTCCAAATGAACAGGAACCGTTCATTCAATAATGTTCTGACCAGGGCTAGTTGGAAATAAAGAAAAACAAACTCCAAGAATCGGCTGCTTTTCAAATCAAACTGCATTTCTCGTGCTCCATATGTGTCATCGTATCCTTCCAGCCATGTTTATGTTTATGGACCGGTAACAAACAAAACAAACAAAAACAAAACAAAAAGTAAATGAATAATGAAAACTGAATAAAATAGAAGTGAAATGGTAGTGGTTGTGGGTTTTTTGTTGTTGTTTTTGTTTGTTTTTTTTGTGTGTGTGTGTGTGTGGGGGGGGGGGGGGTTTACCCAAATGAGATGTAAATAACTACACAAAACGTCCCAAAAGCACTCCCATAAGATTTCAGACATAAGGGAATTAATTGTGTGACTGGTTGTGATGGTGACAGATGAGCTGGATCATACCGTTCACCTTTCTTACATTACCTGGTCAGTTTCTTGAATTGAGGCGTGTAATTTCGACACGTCTGTTTCTCGTCCTTCTCTTCCTTTTTTTTTAAAGGTAAAAATGGAATAAAAGGAGGGTGATGACGGTAATAATGATAATGTGATGGCCTTGATGATGAACATTTTTGGAGTAGATAAAAAGGTGAACAAAATAAATAAATAAAAGGTGAAGGAAAAGAAAGAAAGGGGGAGGAGAGTGAGAGATCCATGTGCAGAATTGCATGATGCACGTGCACTGTTGGCCTCAGGTTGAGGTCAGTGTACTCAAGGTCAAACGGGAGCGAGTGAAAACCTGTCGACGATATCAAAGCCACAGATCTACGTGATTTCTTGTGCCCATGTCTGTCATTTCTGAAACAAGACCGAAATAAACACGAGATGGGTTGGGGGTTGGGGGGGGGGGGGGGGGGGGGGGGGGGGGGGGGGCAATAAATTTGCAGCTGCAACCGGATCCTGTTTCAGTCTATCCCCAGGATTAGAGAAAGTAAAATAGGAAAAAATAAACCCGAAACTGCGATGAGTTATGTATTTGTAATTCAAATCTCTCCGGCTTTTTTGTTTTTTTTGTTTTGGGATTTTTTTTTTTTTTGGAAATAAGAGCAGATGTCAAGGACATCAAGGCACATTGCACACACCAAATTATTGAGAACCGTTTTCTTTTTCCTTCCTATTTTTTTTATTCTTCCATGTGTGCCCTTCCTTCCTGCCCTCGCCAGGTGGACAGCAGTACCCCAGACCCTCAGAGCCTGGCCGGATTGGCTGGGAGGGAGGAGAGGAGGGCAGTGAGTTCCAGCACAAGGAGGGCGAGGGCTACCCAGTGGAAGGGGGCGAGCAGCCGCCTCTGTTGCTCCGCTCCATCGGTGATTGGCCGGCACAGTTTGCACCATTGTTTTTAACTTAGTCTTAGATTGGCCGACCCCGCTTGCACCATTTTCAAACACAACCGTAGATTGGCCAATACCACCTGCACCATTTTCCAACACGATTGTTGATTGGCCAGCACCATTTGCACCATGTCAGTCTGTTGCACGTGTACACTGCACTGGTTTGGGGCGTCACTAGGGGAGCTGTTCAAATACTACATCTCCGTTGATTTCATCTCGCCGACCTCAGCAACACACAATGTACATGTACAGTCGGAGCTGATTACGTTGAAGTCTATTTTTATATAAAAGCAGGTTGTGCCAAAGAAAATACTTTTGCTTGGTCCGAACTCTAGCTGTTAACATGTAATTTCGTCACTTCCGCCGGGTTTGATATAAGCGGCGTGGACAACAGTGTTGGTAATCTCCGCTCAGAAAGCAAGGTACCTGGACAGCCATACCGTTGGCATTGTTACATCAGAAACTGACTCACAGAGTTCGTGTTTTTAAACCCTTCCACACTCTGGATAGGCCTTCAACGTCATTTTGCTAAACGTGTTATAGATAGATTGGTAGGCTTTGATACTTAGCTATAGGTCTATAACACACTTTTTCAGTCTTTTCTTTAATAAATATAAAATCCAGAGCTATTGCATACAGGCAGTTCGACATAATCAGAACTTCTGTTTTTAAAAAAATTGTACATTAACAGAATTGATTTATGGTGAAAGCAGCACCGCACACAGATTTTCGTGAGTGAACTTGAGACGTCTGTAAGACGTCCATGTTAGGTATGATGAATTTGATAATCATTTTGTACGAGACTGTAGTACGCCGCCATGATGGATTTGACAGTTTGGTATGAGACTGTAGAACACACTGTAGAACGCCGCCATGATGGATTTGACAATTTGGTATGAGACTGTAGAACGCCACCATGATGGATTTGACAGTTTGGTATGAGACTGTAGAACACCGCCATGATGAATTTGACAATTTGGTATGAGACTGTAGAACGCCGCCATGATGGATTTGACAGTTTGGTATGAGACTGTAGAACACACGGTAGAACGCTGCCATGATGGATTTGACAATTTGGTATGAGACTGTAGAACACCGCCATGATGAATTTGACAATTTGGTATGAGACTGTAGAACACCGCCATGATGAATTTGACAATTTGGTATGAGACTGTAGAACACCGCCATGATGAATTTGACAATGATTTGGTATTAGACTGAAGTACGCCGCCATGATGACTTTGGTAACAGTTTAATACGAGACTGTAGTGCGCCGCCATAACGAATTTGACAATGATTTGGTCAAATGACTGTAGTTGGCCGCCATGATGAATTTGACAATGATTTGGTGTGAAACTGAAGCTAAAGTAGGGCGTGGAGCGATCCTGAATATTCTTCTGTGTGTGTCACTTTTCCGTTTTGCCACACAAATGTTTCCCTCTCCGCTTTTTTTTTCTTTTTTTTTTTCTTTGTTTTGTTTTTTTTGGGGTTTTTTTTTCACCAGTGTATTGGTGAGGGCAGTAATTTTCAGCGACTGGCCAGTGGGCATTGTGCATTGTACAGCGACGTTTATGTCAAATATTTGATTTTTTTTTTTCTCCTGAGGAATTGAAGATGAAATCCACGTAACTCTGAGTGCTTCTACGCTTACCACCATCACTACCTCCACCTCCTCCCGCACTCCTTCTCGTTGTTCTCGTAACAGCGCGCACGCCTAGGCCTTTTGTCTTTTTGCTTTATTGTTTATGCCAGCTTAATGTGCTTTTGTTGTACCATTCTCCAAATCGTTCGTTTCTTCAATTTTTAGTGAAATGTGCACTGTAAAATGAATTGCCACAGCGCGCGCTTGTATGTGTGTGTGTGTGTGTGTGTGTGTGTGTGTGTGTGTGTGTGTGTGTGGGGTGAGTGTGTGTTTGTGTGTGTGTGTGTGTGTGTGTGTGTGTGTGTGTGTGTGTGTGTGACATGGAGACAAAGGGACAAGGAAAAAGAGAGACAGAGAGAGAGAGGAAAGGAACAGAGACGGTGAGGGAGAGAGACATTAAAAGAGAAAGAGAGAGAGAACAGGGTGAGAGAAACGGAAGGAGAAGGACAGAAATAAAGGAAAGAGAGTTTGGAAGAGAGAGAGAGAATGCGCACACGCGCGTACGCGCGCACACACACACACACACACACACACACACACACACACACCCCACACACACATGCGCGCACGGATATGGAGAAGGAGGCTGGGGTGAGGAAGGGAGATGGAGGGAGAGCAAGAGAGAGGAGCATAGTTGTTTGGGAAGAGTGAGAGCGCGCACACACACACACACACACACACACACACACACACACACACACACACACACACGCACGCACGCACGCACAACACACGCACACGCACACACACACACACACTACACACACACCACACACACACACATTCACACACACACACTCTCTCTCTCTCACAACACACACACACACACACACACACAACACACACACACACACACACACACTCACACACACACACACTCACACACACACTCCATAGAGAGCTTGAGAGGTTCTGTTGTGTACACGGTGTCTCTCTCTCTGTCCTTGTCGTGCAGAGGGGAAGTGCAAGGACACGTTCTGGAACTGCCGCATCGTGGTGCAGGCCCGACTCTGCTACTACGACTACTACAGGCAAGTGTGCTGCGCCGCCTGCCTCAAGGTGGGCTAAGCAGGTGCTGGGAAGGCCTGGTGCTCCTCCACACGGTTCTTTCATCACCTGCACGTGCACGGGCGCCTGCTTCTCGGTGCAGACAGAAGTAGAGAGGTTGACGAAGCGTGGGACTTAATTCCAAAGATGATGTTGTGTTTTAAGGTGTAACTTCCTCGTCAAAACAGAATTTTTTTTTTTTTTTTTTTTTTTTTCACCGAGCGAAATTTGGACTCTTCTTCCTCGGGGGGAGCGTGTCTTTTTTAACTACGCCATCTTCCACTTTTCTTCTTTTTATTTTGTAGTCGAACGTATTTGTTTACTTTTCACAGTTGATTATTTTCTTTTTAATGCCACCAACAGTTATCTTGATGCTATCACACACCGCATTGGCATTGCACTCGATCACATACACAGCATGTTCACTCCAATTGCATCCGTCTGCTCCATTCATCCGTCTGCTCCATTCATCCGTCTGCTCCATTCATCCGTCTGCTCCATTCATTCAAAGGAGAGACTGGGAAAAACAAAGATTCCAACGTTTGTGAGCTCCCTTTGCCAAAACAGAACAAAGCAATATCAAAATAACAATTAAACGAGAATGCAATGCATGTTTTCCTGACCAACGAGAATGCAATGCATGTTTTCCTGACCAACGAGAATGCAATGCATGTTTTCCTGACCAACGAGAATGCAATGCATGTTTTCCTGACCAACGAGAATGCAATGCATGTTTTCCTGACCAACGAGAATGCAATGCATGTTTTCCTGACCAATTTTCATATTCATTTTCCACAAAATAAACATTTCTAACGAATTTCCTCTTTCTTTCATTCTTGAATGGACATCGCTTAAAACATTGCATTTCTCTTTCTTTCCGTTCCGGCGTAAAAAGTTGGGTTTGGATTTTTTTTTCTTTTTTTGTATCCACCAGCGGGAGGCAGAGTTGGACGCTGAAATCTTCTGTAGGGAGGAATAAACGCTACACAAAATCCCTAGCAGACTTCTGTTAGCATCTGCATCGATGACCACTCACTGGTCGTCAGGAAAAAAACGCCTAAGATTTCCTCTTCAACCCCAAGGTTGGAAAATATTGGTCAATCAATTCTTGACCAAAGTCCAGATTCCACCTAACCTCCTGTACCACAGTTTGTCATTCCGTGGTCTGCCATAAAGATCGAGAACACACCCGTCCTACAAACAAGTGAGCTTCTCTCACCCATCACGTGCCTCAACGTCCTAATCGAATCAACAATAAGGAAAGGTCAGGAAATATTACTATTCACATATTGTGTAACATTGTGGCCACACTTCTATATATAATTTCACAATCTTTTTTTTTTTCCTTTTTTTTTTTTTTTCAAAATCTCCACTTGTACTCCCCAACATGAAAAATTCACGTATGTTTCATATCCAGTCCATTCATACAACATTCTATAAGTCATGACAATACACACAACATCTTGTCATCACATATGCCGTGTAAATCATTTTTTTTCCTGATGCGCTCACTACAAGCTGCGCACAGGGTACTCTCGTCAATGTGAGAGGGAAGAAAAAAGGGGGAGAACTGACCGCATTGGTACTCCAACCACGGGTCTGGGATTGTCTCCGTTCTCGGCACCGTTCATAATTATCCCCAATGTTTTGACGACTGATGGAAAAAAATCATCACATTGTTTTTTATTTGCTCCTTTGTTTTTTTATGTGTCATTTTCGGTTAGGGATGGGTTGGCTGGGTCTCTGTCTGTCTGTCTCTCTGTCTCTGTCTCGGTCTGTCTGTCTGTCTGTCTGTCTGTCTCTCTCTCTCTCTCTCTCTCTCTCTCTCTCTCTCTCTCTCTCTCTCTCTCTCTCTCTCTCGCCTACAAGCACATAAATTCTGTCTCTCTCTCCCACTCTTTCTCTCTCTCTAGTTTGTTAGACTTTCACATTGACTCTCTCTCTTCTCTCTCTCTCTCTCTCTCTCTCTCTCTCTCCCCTCTCTCTCTGGCTGCAGTGAATATGGATTAGATGTTAAATAAAAGCTATATATCTATTCGTTCATTTCGTTCGGATCATTACATACTTCTTCAAATGTCTTTCAATTACAACAATGTTACAGTCCTGTTCGTGCGTGTAATGTGTCCATGAATCTTCATGCAATGTGTGCGTGCGTGCGCGCTTTGTGTGTGTGTGTGTGTGTGTGTGTGTGTGTGTGTGTGTGTGTGTACGTGTGGGTGGGTGTCCGACGTGCGAGTCTGAATGGTTTAGTGTGTATGCTCGTGTGTGGGCGTGTTTCTCCACCTTTTGTACAGTAACAACAATATCGGTTCGTTGTTTTTTGTAAATAAAAAAAGTACTTAAGCACATTTCCACACATACCAGTTTCAGAGCTGACCACTGTATATTATTACGATTCTTATGTGTGTAAGAATTTCTTAAGTGCTTTGTTTGTTTAATGTGCTATGCCGATTGTACGAGATTGAATGATTTTGTCAGATGGGAAGTCTGGATGTTTATTGCCGTGGTTATCAATACAATCCATCTATTGTATTCGCTGTTCAATAAAATATGACTTATCGCCTCTCTTGCTGCTGTATATCGGTTCATTCTGGAAACGAAGATTTGACTCGGATTGGAGCTTGGTATTGTCATGTGAATGTGTTAGGCAGTGCGACTTCAGTGTGAATGTGTTAGGCAGTGCGACTTAAGTGTGAATGTGTTAGGCAGTGCGACTTAAGTGTGAATGTGTTAGGCAGTGCGACCTCAGTGTGGATGTGGGTAGATGGGGTGCACTTACATATGTATCAGCAAACGTTTGTGATGACATCATTAACAGCGGGCCAGACTGGTCATTGCAGAATTGTGTACGGAATAAAACGTCAAAGGACTTGGTCAGTGTGAGCTGGGAGAGTTAGTGGGTCACGAGTGAGTGGGGACAATAATTTTTGTGAATAACTGTGAAAGAGGAAATGCGTCGTGTAGTCAGTCCTATGCCTGTATATATATATACAGGTCTGTGCGCGTGTGGACACACACACACATACACACACACACACACACAAGCGCGCGCGGCACGCACACACGCGCGCACACACACGCGCGCGCGCGCACACACACACACACACACACACACACACACACACAACACACACACACACACACACTTCCTCACAAACAAAAACAAATGCGCGCACACACGCACGAACGCACACACACAAACACACACTCACGCACACACACACACACATGCACACACATACTCGCGCGTACGCGCACATATACAACACACACAAATACACACTCCTCCTCACACACACACACGCGTACGCGCGCGCGCACACACAAACACACACACACACACCTCACGCACGCACACACACACACGCACCAACACACACACACGCAAATACACATACACACGCGCGCGCGCGCATGCAAACATGCACGCACGCACACACACTCATACACACACACACATACACACACACACACACATTCCTGTCCTCCTTATCCCTCCATCTCTCTCTCTCTCTCCTCCTCTCTCTTCTCTCTCTCTCTCTCTCTCTCTTCGCAACATTGACAAAATTCAGATTTGGTGTATCTGGCATTGCTTGCCATCGCTTTAGGTGTAGCAATTTTGTTGAAAAATGATTTAACATGTGGATTATGTAAAAGAGCAAGAGAAGTTGAAATTAATTTTTTGTTTTGCTGTCCTGCACTGAGCGAATTAAGAATGAAACTTATCCAATCCAAATATTACACAGAACCGTGCAACTTCACACTCATTCTCTTATTACCGGACAAGTAATGAGAACACACTACTGAATTTAGCTAATGTATGTTTATGAAGGAAACAAGAGAATTCAGACTGCAATATCTTGAGGGTTTGTTTGTGTCTTTCTTAACTTATAGTATTTCATCATCAACATTTTGATTCGCATTATTCATGACATATATTACATGTATGAAACCGTCTTCAATGTGGGCTTTGGCCTTAATCTGAATAAAGATTCGCATTCTCTTCACAACACTCGCGTCCCCTACCATCTACCATCACAGTAGCGAAAACATGCTATCAAAACCGGAAACATGGACAATCGTCCACACAGTTCCTCGTGACAGGATGGGAATGTATTTCCCTTTCCTTCATCAACCGTAATCAACGACAACTTCGACATTACTCTCTGATGTACTTCTAGAATTTACATTTATATACACACATGTGTGATAATTCAAAAACTGAACAATGTGACATGTCTTGAGGCTACAAAAGAACTATTCTCTCTCTCTCTCTCCGCCACTTCCCACATCCCTCAACCACAAATGCACACACGGGCACGCGTGTATGTACACACACACACACACACACACACACACACACACACACACACACACACACACACACACACAAATGCTGCACACACACATGCCCACTGTCGCCCACCCATACTCAACGCCACACACACACCCACACACCACACACACACACAACACACACACATGCACGTGCGCGCGAACGCGCACACACACACACCAACGCCGCACGCATACACGCACACGCGTGCCTGTGCACATGCATAAGCATGGACTAGGACTTCATCATACATCTGAGTAAAACATCAACAACAAAAAACAACCAAAAAAAGAAAGTCGAGGAGGAGTCAAAGTATTGTTAAGATATGAATGAATGTGTTTTCAGACCACATCTGTGGGCGAGTGTGTGTGTGTGTGCGCGCGCGCGTTTGTATGTGTGACAGAGAGTGAGAGAGAGAGAGACGCACGTAAACACACACACACACGTACACACATACACACTCACGCATGCACGCGCGCGCTCGCACGCACGTACGCACACAGTCCATGAACACACGCGCCCGTATGCACATACAACAGACACATCAGCACCTGCGCGTGTGCGCGCTTACACGCATGCACACGCACACACCGTACACAGGCGTACAAAGAGAGAGAGAGAGAGATTGATTTATTGATAATCCTTATTCCCAAGGTCTTATAGATAAGCAAGGAGATACTTTTTTCTATCCGGCACATGTCCCTTCAGGGATTAAGGATATTAATATAGAACGTGTTTACACAATAAAGAACTAATTATAACAAGAAGAATGATGATTCATGTTAGCATCATATTAAACAAATGCACACTAAAAGGTCACACACACACCACACACACACACACACACACACGCACACACGCACGCACGCACGCACGCACTTACACACACGCGCGCGCGCGCGTGCGTGCATGCACTCACACACGCACGCACGCGCGCACACACACACGCACGCATGCATGCATGCACATACACAGAGAGAGTGAGAGAGAGAGAGAGATAGTACATAATATTCCTACGCAGAAAGGGGATCATAAGAAGCATCTGTCACCCAACTAGTATCATCAGCACAACCTGAAGTTAAATTAACTTTAATTTATGAGGCAGCCATGTTTTAATTAAGTATACCAACATATATTCATATTGAACATTCTTGTTCTTAAAGTAAAACTGGTTTTCAAGGCAGCGAGGAATAGAACATGATGTCATTGCTGAGAGCGGAGAGAGAGAAACAGAGACAGGGAGAGTGAGTGAGAGCGAGAGAGATTCAAATATGTGTTATTATTGTGACTAAAAGAAATAGGACTTTAAAGCTTTTTTTTTTACAGAAAAGGAAAGAAAGAGTTAAATAGAAAGGAGAAAGCAAAAAAGGGGGAATAAAAGAATAAAGGAGGAAAGAAAGAAAGGAGAGGGAAAAGGACACGAATACCCGTCCCCGCTTCCTCGCTTCCCCTCACTTTTCCCGAAAAGTACATTACGATTATATGAGCAGCAGCCCTCGCTAGCTCACACATATACGTCGTATGAGAACATCGTAAGCCTTTCACATATTGACATTTGCATGCACTGGCATAGTGTGTGCGGTCACTTACAGTTGAAAATATTTTGAAACACCGGTACTTGTAAAAACCTACCTTGACTTTGGGAAAGTAAACATACCGTACGTTGGTGATGATAATTATTGTCATAACACACACACACACACACACACACACACACACACACACACACACACACACACATAGAAAAAAAAATATATATATATTCACATTATATATTTATATGTATGTGTGTGTGTGTGTTGTTGTTGTTGTCTTCAATTTAACGTCTATCCACATAGTGATATTAGACGGGTGTGGTGTGTGTGTGTGTGTGTGTGTGTGTGTGTGTGTGTGTGTGTGTGTGTGTGTATCAGGCACTGGTAATATGAATCATACTGCATATCTACATAATTAGTGAGAGTGTGCAAAATATGTAAACAATTCTCTTCTGTACGATTCTGAGCTTCGAAGGCCTTTAAGCTCAGTCGGGAAGTGAGTTCAGAGAAGAGGACCAGAATAACATAGACTTGTTTTTAAACAGGTCAATTCTATTTATAGATATCCGTAATTGTGTAGAATTACCCGACTTCATGTTAAATTTGGCTTTAATAGTTTGTGGAGCTAATCCAGTTTTGTTTTCTTTTTCATTCGCGTTCTTTTATAGATAGCAAACACATCTTTTAATTGTAGAATCCAGGACAATCTAATTCTCGAGAATTTCAGGAGAAATACTTTAAGAGAACGTTTGTCAATACTGATGAATGTTTCAAAATGGAGCGACTGGGGCGAAATGAAGCAATTTAGAAAAGGGGGGGGGGGGGGGGGGGGGGGGTTTAGTTACCGCCACTGATGAATGATTTTTATTACATTAGTGCTGGCTGAATCAAATAGTGTCGAACAGTTTATTGATCGAAGAAAGTATGTAGGCATTCAGGAATAATTTTCTGGCATAAAAGTGTAAAATGTGCTTAACCCTGCGTAACTGATATATTTGTTTGGATAATTTTTGCATAATGTTTTGATGTGAGCAGTTCTTGAAAAATAGTGGTCTATTATTATGCCTAGAATACAATCACGGTATATATTCACACTTATGTTGTTGATAAGATAGAAGAGAATTGATGAGGTATCATCAACATGACTTTCATCTTACTGGGGTTTAGTGGCATATCATTCACACTGCACCATTAATTAAGATGTCAATAGAGATTTGTATTGACACTTACAAAAAAAAAATTTAAGGTTAGCGCTGGTTGTATGAACCGTGTTATCATCACAGAAAAGTTCACAAAATTCTTCAATATGAAGAGGGAGTTCGTTTATGCAGACAGAAAATATAAGAGAACCTAAAACTGAGCCCTGGGGTACTCCTTATCTAACAGATGAAATGTTTGATGTTGAAGAAATAAGACAAACAATTTGTTGACGCCTGTCTAAGAATTATGACATAAGTTAGAGCGCATTTCCTGTTACGCTATACAATGATTGTTTTCTTAATAACTTGTGGCCTGTAACATCAAAAGCCTTCGCACAATCAACAATCAATTGCAACAGAATTTATTTTCACTAACATTCATATGCCAGTCATCTACTAAATTTGTTAGAGCAGTATGAGCTGAAATATATTTTTCCTTAAACTCAGACTGACTGTCATTCACTTGATTATATAACTAAAAATGACAATTAATGTGCTTATCTATATGTTTTTAAAGGGTTTATATGATACTGGCAAAAGGTATGTTGGTCTGTAATTGGTTGATTCGGAATCATCGCCAGAATTGTTTATAGGAATGACTTTTACAACTTTAAACTGTGTCATCGCCAGAATTGTTTATAGGAATGACTTTTACAACTTTAAACTGTGTCATCGCCAGAATTGTTTATAGGAATGACTTTCACAACTTTAAACTGTGTCATCGCCAGAATTGTTTATAGGAATGACTTTCACAACTTTCATCGCCAGAATTGTTTATAGGAATGACTTTCACAACTTTAAACTGTGTCATCGCCAGAATTGTTTATAGGAATGACTTTCACAACTTTAAACTGTGTCATCGCCAGAATTGTTTATAGGAATGACTTTCACAACTTTAAACTGTGTCATCGCCAGAATTGTTTATAGGAATGACTTTCACAACTTTCATCGCCAGAATTGTTTATAGGAATGACTTTCACAACTTTAAACTGTGTCATCGCCAGAATTGTTTATAGGAATGACTTTCACAACTTTAAACTGTGTCATCGCCAGAATTGTTTATAGGAATGACTTTCACAACTTTAAACTGTGTCATCGCCAGAATTGTTTATAGGAATGACTTTCACAACTTTAAACTGTGTCATCGCCAGAATTGTTTATAGGAATGACTTTCACAACTTTAAACTGTGTCATCGCCAGAATTGTTTATAGGAATGACTTTCACAACTTTAAACTGTGTCATCGCCAGAATTGTTTATAGGAATGACTTTCACAACTTTAAACTGTGTCATCGCCAGAATTGTTTATAGGAATGACTTTCACAACTTTAAACTGTGTCATCGCCAGAATTGTTTATAGGAATGACTTTCACAACTTTAAACTGTCATCGCCAGAATTGTTTATAGGAATGACTTTCACAACTTTAAACTGTGTCATCGCCAGAATTGTTTATAGGAATGACTTTCACAACTTTAAACTGTGTCATCGCCAGAATTGTTTATAGGAATGACTTTCACAACTTTAAACTGTGTCATCGCCAGAATTGTTTATAGGAATGACTTTCACAACTTTAAACTGTGTCATCGCCAGAATTGTTTATAGGAATGACTTTCACAACTTTAAACTGTGTCATCGCCAGAATTGTTTATAGGAATGACTTTCACAACTTTAAACTGTGTCATCGCCAGAATTGTTTATAGGAATGACTTTCACAACTTTAAACTGTGTCATCGCCAGAATTGTTTATAGGAATGACTTTCACAACTTTAAACTGTGTCATCGCCAGAATTGTTTATAGGAATGACTTTCACAACTTTAAACTGTGTCATCGCCAGAATTGTTTATAGGAATGACTTTCACAACTTTAAACTGTGTCATCGCCAGAATTGTTTATAGGAATGACTTTCACAACTTTAAACTGGGTTGAAAAGCGACATTTTTCAAAGCATAAATCATGGATGTACGTAAAAGTTTCAGATATGACTGGAACTGAACGTTTCACATTCTTACCATCAATGCCATCAACACCACGACTTCTTGTCTCCTTCAAATCACGCATGGAATAGTAAACATCAGTTGAAGGCACTAAGAATACCGTCAGCTGGGAATGCAAATTCTTAGAATAACAGAAAATTGCCAATATTTCTAGGTTATTCAGTTGAGTGTGATTTTATTTTTTGGTGCCTCTGCAGCATTTGTGAAACATTTATTGAGTTTATTTGTCGTTATGTTGCTTATATGATATGTTTTGGATTGGGATGTTTTGTTGTAATTCATTTATAGCTTTCCATATTAACTTTGAGTTCTGTTTGGAAGAAACAAGGTTCTGGTAAGATTTCTTTTGTGCAACGCGTTTAAATGAATCAATCTTATTTCGCTGTAATGAATTCGTGCGACTTCCCTCCTGTCTTCAAAAGATCTTTGCGAAGGAATATTGGAGCTTGTATTTTCTCAGTCATTCATTTACGTTGAGGAGTATTTTTATCCTATCTGTTTTATATGAAGCATACCTATCACAAATAGAATTGAACGTTTGTCGCCCGTAGACCTACTATAGAACTTCTTACGGATAAATACAGATGCAGATAAATACAGATGCAGATAAATACAGATGCAGATGTAGGAAAATGGAGAGCGGAAGAGACAAGGAAGTAAACTATCTTCCTGGGATTGTTTGGCAAGGATTTGCAGTTGTGGTCACATGTTTGTGACCTATTTGAGGTTTCTTCCTGGGATGTTGCAAAGGATTTGTGGGTCACATGTTTGTGACCTATTTGAGGTTTCTTCCTGGGATGTTGCAAAGGATTTGTGGGTCACATGTTTGTGACCTATTTGAGGTTTTTAATTCTCTTTTTTTTTGGCGCATGTGACACACACTGGAAAACGGTCATTGTATCCATTCACATGAACGTCATCGTATCCATTCACATGAACGTCATTGTATCCATTCACATGAACGTCATTGTATCCATTACATGAACGTCATTGTATCCATTCACATGAACGTTTCGTTCGATGATGTTTTGTGAATCAGTGACAAAAACATGGGCTGGTTGAAGTTACACGGGTAAGGGTGTCAATAATCTGAGAGAAGTTGCATGAGGAAAACTATCTGTCCATGACTGATGAGATTTCAATTGATCTTTCAATTGATCAATATCAGAAGTCATTAGCAGTAATCTTTCAGTCGCATCAAGACATGCTGCATCCATCGTGGCAGGGAACTATTCAGCTTTTTCAAAGGGATTTCTGTAAATAGTGCCCATTCTGAAAGGTTTCGTTCTTTTCAGCCTGATTTCTAGCCAGTCTCACTCAGTTCGAAATCTTCATGGTGATGTGGAGCGTGTTTAAAGTTTCATGAATGCAAACTAGTATGCCTTTAGATCTTGGAAGCACGGATATTTGCAAATAGTATTAAGTCTATCTGCCAGGAATGAGAATCTTATTGTCAGGAACATCTCAGAGTCTGAAATCTATTAGACAAAGATATGAAATGGTTTGTCTGAAATCTATAAGACAAAGATATGAAATGGTTTGTCTGTATTTTGCAGTGCCGAGGTTGTGATTCGTTCTGAATGCTGTTAATATTTAGATGACCAGTTCTGAATGCTGTTAATATTTAGATGACCAGTTCTGAATGCTGTTAATATTTAGATGGACCAGTTCTGAATGCTTTTAAATATTTAGATGCCAGTTCTGAATGCTGTTAATATTTAGATGACCAGTTCTGAATGCTGTTAATATTTAGATGACCGGTTCTGAATGCTGTTAATATTTAGATGACCAGGTTCTGAATGCTGTTAATATTTAGATGACGTTCTAATGCGTTAATATTTAGATGACCATTCTGAATGCTGTTAATATTTAGATGACCAGTTCTAAATGCTGTTAATATTTAGATGACCAGTTCTAATGCTGTTAATATTTAGATGACCAGTTCTGAATGCTGTTAATATTTAGATGACCATGATTCTGAATGCTGTTAATATTTAGATGACCAGTTCTGAATGCTGTTAATATTTAGATGACCAGTTCTGATGCTGTTAATATTTAGATGACCAGTTCTGAATGCTGTTAATATTTAGATGACCAGTTCTAATGCTGTTAATATTTAGATGCACAGTTCTGAATGCTGTTAATATTTAGATGACCAGTTCTGAATGCTGTTAATATTTAGATGACCAGTTCTGAATGCTGTTAATATTTAGATGACCAGTTCTGAATGCTGTAATATTTAGATGGCCAGTTCTGAATGCTGTTAATATTTAGATGACCAGTTCTGAATGCTGTTAATATTTAGATGACCAGTTCTGAATGCTGTTAAATTTAGATGACTTTGAATGCTGTTAATATTAGATGACCAGTTCAGTTTATTTGTATAATGCTGTTAATATTTAGATGACCATGCAGTTCTGAATGCTGTTAATATTTAGATGACCAGTTCTGAATGCTGTTAATATTTAGATGACCAGTTCTGAATGCTGTTAATATTTAGATGGCCAGTTCTGACAGTCAATGTTTTTGAGGCCATGCTGACATAGTGCAAATAATATTAAGGGGAAATGTGAGAGAGAGAGAGAGAGAGAGAGAGAGAGAGAGAGAGAGAGAGAGGAGACAGACAGACAGACAGACAGAGAGATGTGTGTGTGTGTGTGTGGTGTGTGTGTGTGTGTGTGTGTGTGTGTGTGTGTGTGTGTGTGTGTGGTGAAACAGGTATGGAAAGTTAGGACACAATTAGACTATAGCGACACACAGACAAGTCCATTTCTATACACAAGAAAACGAAAAATAATAACACTAAGGTAGATTACTCACTGAATGACAATAAATAGATAAATGATATAAATGAAAACTAAATGCATAAATAAATAGATACATAAATAAGTAAATAAGCAACACATGAAAACGAATGTAAGAGGAGGGTGAAAGACATATAAATGCAAGTGAATCCACCTCCACTATTTCTATAACACTAAATGTTATAACACTCAAAGAGCAGGTGCTGCCATTGTTAAAGTAGTCTGCTCCAGCGCCAAGACCGCATCACAAAGTTGGAACACACGGAGGGCAGCGACACAAGTCACAGTCTGCGGATGGGGTGGGGAAACTCACACTATAAGACGGTTGATGGAGATTGTCTGCGCACTTTTTTTTTCTGAAGAAAATGTGGAGCTGTCTTTTTGTTTTCTGTAAAAAAAAAAAAAAATTGCTGTTGACAAAGTTCACAACTGCTTTCTCTCTTTTTTTTCCTTCTCTTTTACAACTTGTCGGCAACTAGGCTTCATGCGGTCCAGATTTGTTGAAGCATATTCCTCAAACTATGCACCTAGCACACATGTAGGGATATAAGGAACATGGTGTTTTGAATTTTGGGCAGCTTATAATGTGCGCATGCACACACACACACACACACACACACACACACAGAATTTTTCTTTTTATTTATGAGGATAACAGATCAGCGCTGATGCGCTTTCTTTTTGTATCTAGTCCTCGCCCTGTGTAGGGGGATACAGTGAAAGGAAATAGTGTGAAGAACAAAACAATCAGTCATGCAATGATAATGGAAGCCTATCAAATGAGAAGAAAAGAGAGAGAGAGATAGAGAGAGAGAGAGAGAGAGAGAGAGAGAGAGAGAGAGAGAGAGAGAGACAGAGAGAGAGAGAGAGAGAGATGTAGAGAGAGAGAGAGAGAGAGAGAGAGAGAGAGAGAGACGCAGGAGCGGAAGGAGTGCAGAGAGAGAGAGAGAGAGAGATTCGGAAGTTATTGGTGTGATTGTTGTTTGTTCTTTGTTTGAATGTTTACACACACACACACACACACACACACACACACACACACACACACACACACACAGAGAGAGAGAGAGAGAGAGAGAGAAAAGAGAGAGGGAGGGAGGAGAGAGAGGCGAGGCTGGGTTGCGAGAAAAAGCATGTTTAGAACAATCTAACAAACAAAAAATATCAAAGAGATGCAAGGCAGTCAGTTTTGAAGCATCAGGGAAAAGAATACAAATAACGCACACAAAAAAAAAGAGAAAAAGAAGTGCATGATAGCCTCGTCACCATGGATTGGGGAAGGAGAGGGGAGGGGGCGGGGGGGGCGGGCGGAGGGAATATGTTATATAGATAACTTATCAACGTCATTCCAGCAGAAAATTGTTTAAGAGAGAGAGAGAGAGAGAGAGAGAGTCGCGTAAGAATACAAGCATAGACATCATGACAAGAAGGCAAGAGGCAATAGGAAACACACACACACACACACACACACACACACACACACACACACACACACACACACACACACACAAACACGCGCGCGCGCGCGCACGCACGCACGCAAGCAAGCACGCACGCACACACGCTCGTTCGCACACATGCACGCACGCACGGACGCACGCACGCACGCACGCACGCACGCACGCACGCACGCACCACACACACACACACACACACACACACACACACACACACTTACCAAACAGAACAACATGTGCATTTCAAGAGCAAAATATTTTCTCAATAGTCAGGGTTCATACATTAGGCAAGGAGAGTGGTGGTGGAGGGTGGTGGGTTTATGGTGGAGTATGCAAGCATTGACACCTAAAATGGTTGAAATGATGGTGTTCGAAGGTTGATGTGCATTGGTGTTGTTTGATTGACTCGGGGAGCGAGTTCCATTCACAGGAGCATGGATGTATTAAACTGGATTTGAACCAGTCAATTCTTGGAACAGAGGTATGAATTTGGGGAAGGGTCCTTGAGGAGTTAATTGAAAATCTGTGAACTAATGTTGAGGTGCCTTCCCAGACACAATCTGCGCATTATGATCCTTTGTTGTATTCTAATCGATGACTTATTTAAGGGGAGAATTTGAACCTTTTCATAGTTGAGTCCAGTATAGACTACTGCTAGCAGAGTCCCATAGAGTAGACCAATGGTAAAAGAGAGAGAGAGAGAGAGAGAGAGAGAGAGAGAGAGAGAGA
This sequence comes from Conus ventricosus, assembly GCA_018398815.1. Lineage (NCBI taxonomy): Eukaryota > Metazoa > Mollusca > Gastropoda > Neogastropoda > Conidae > Conus > Conus ventricosus. Next base: position 3,989,480 of record CM031608.1, read on the forward strand.
GAGAGAGAGAGAGAAGAGAGAGAGAGATGATGATGATGAGATGATGATGATAATCTTTATTTCCAAGGGTAACAGATAAGCAAACACATGCTTTTTTTTTCATCCGGCCCTTGCCCGTTAAGGGACTAGTATGACTAGCGACTAAGATTTACAAAACTTTTAACAAACACACATATCTTCATAACATTAAAAAGTTCATCCATTAACAGTTAAGGCGTAGGTGACTTTAAAAGGATAAAAGAAACGATTTAAACAACAAACAAGAATAAAGAAATGATTACAAAGAAGAAAAGAATCGGCACACATAGATATGGAATAAGCGATCCTCCTATCGAAGGGGAGAGAGAGAGAGATGAGAGAGAGAGAGAGAAGAGAGGGAGAGAGAGAGAGAGAGAGAGAGGAGAGTTACATTCCTTTTGTAAAAAAAATAGCATACAACAAACTGCTAAGGATGATAATTAGACAATTACAATGCATCAATAATACCAAGATTTGTACTTTCTTTTACATTTACATGATGTGGTTATAAGGCAAAACGAGAACGAACAATCAGTTATCAGTAAGCAGCAATAAGTTCCTAGCATCAATAATCATAACACATTTTTCATGATGTGTGTGTGCGTGTGCGTGTGCGTGTGCATGCGCGCGCGCGCGCGCGCCGCGCGCGTGTGTGTATGTGTGTGTGTGTGTGTGTGTGTGTGTGTGTGTGTGTTGTGTGTGTAGTGTGGTGTGTGTGTGTGTGTGTGGTGTGTGTGTGTGTGTGTGTTGGGTGGGTGTGGAGAGAGAGAGAGAGAGAGAGAGAGAGAGAGAGAGAGAGAGATGGCATTATTATTTACCCACCCCTTCCATCTTTTTTGCTTTCTTTTTGACCATTCATACACTACCCAAAACTATAATTATTAATTAAGCGACAATCCATCGAAACGCAGCCGTAATTAACGAGGAGAGAGAGGAGAGAGAGAGAGAGAGAGAGAGAGGAGAGAGAGAGAGAGAGATTATAATTCCATTTTTCAATCCAAAATATCACATGCTAAACATTGCTATAAATTTGAATAAAGAGCAATACATCAATATGATCAACAGTAATCCGGACACACATTTATCACCTTGCAGTTACAGTGCTCGAAGAAATCAAACTATTAAGACATCAATCAATTAGTGACAATGCACCAATAAAACCAGCGACCACAACAGTCATTCATCATGATATAATTTCAATCATTAATAAAACCGATAGTAACCATATCTCTCATTTATCATTATCTGGTTTTGAAAACATCAGTGGAAAGGAAACGGCATATCAGTTTAATATGCAGCAAAACAGAGGGTGTGCCCTGGTATATGTATTTTGTCCCTAATAGCAATGGTCTGCTGTGAAATGTGTAATTAGTTTTTCCCTGAAGGATTCTGTAATTTGAGTACATCGGAAATGTGGTGGAAGTGAATTCCAAACCACGCTACCTGAGTAAGATAAGCTTGATTTAAATAGATCTATTCTAGGTGTGGGAACCTGGAATTTGGTTGAATCCCTAGGGTTTATGCTAAATTTGGACTGAAGAGTTTGTGGTGCTAAACCCGATGCATTTTTTTGCATTAGCAGACATTTGTTGACAGCAAACATTTCCTGTAACAAAAGAGCCCCCGCTTTAGTATAACCCCCTTCACTAAGACTAGATGATTTTAATAGGACTGCTTTAAGTGCTCTTTTGTAGACACTCTTAAGAGGTTTCATGGCATTAGCACTAGCAGAATCAAATAGTGTTGAACAATAATTGATTGAAGAGAGAACATGTGCGTGTAGGAACAATTTCCTGGCATGAAGGTTTAAGAAATGCTTAATCTTGCACAGCTGATATGTTTGTCTGGATATTGATTTATATAAACTGCGAAGGTGATAAGACCAAGAAAGATTATTATCAACATATACGCCTAGAACTCGATGGCTATCCACCACTTCAATTTCCTGATTATTGATAAAAACAGATGGGGGCTGTGTGGTTATGTTTTGTCTTCTCTGCCTTGCTGTTATCAGCATTAGTTTTGTTTTGTTAGGATTCAGTGACATGTGATTTACATTGCACCAATTACTTAAGATATCAGCATTCTTCTGTAATGAAGTGAAAACAGCTTCCAAGCTGGAGCTACTTGTATGGACAGTGGTATCATCACAAAAGAGTTCACATGAATCCTCAATATAAAGAGGGAGACCATTTATATAAACTGAGAACAGCAACGGACCTAACACAGAACCCTGGGGTACGCCATATTGGATAGGTAGCTTCTCTGATAAATTGTTGTTGACACAAACGATTTGTTGACGATCTTCTAGGAATGATGTTTTCAGTTGGAAGGTATTTCCTGTTATACCATATAATAAAAGCTTCCTTCATAACAGTTTGGATTCTCTCTTAGGGCACATAAGACCGTATGGCGAAAGCTTGGCTGTGTCTGGAGTGGCACTGTCTTCATCTATCCGTGGGCAGGGGTGGTTGGGTCTGTGGGGTGTGCTCGGCAGCTGGAGGGGTGGTGTTTTTCGCCGGTGGGCTCTGCAGTCATGAAATACGGGCTGGTACACCCATGGGGATGCTACTTTAAGGCTGTTATGAGCTGCATCCTGTAGTCTGATTTACCTCTGTTCAGGAGCAGTTATGTCCCTTGATATTTTAATGGCGTGTCCTGCGCGTGCCTGTACCCATCGTCAACACAGCGCAGGCCTCCAAGGGTGGTACAGGACTGCTCTCTAAGGGCAGGTGAAGACAGTGCTTCTCTGGGTCCTCCCCAGCACCTTCGGTTGTTTCTTTTTCCTTTCTAATAAAAGCTTCCTTCATAACAGTTTGTGGTCAATTACATCAAAAGCCTTTGCAAAATCAACAAACAGTGCGCCACAATATTTATTCTCATTAACACTGGCTAGCCATTGATCTACTAGGTTTGTAAGCGCTGTATGACAAGAATGACTTTTCCTGAAACCTGATTGGTTTTTATTTAGTAGGTTGGATGAGTCAAAATGGTAGCAAAGATGCTTATTTATGTGTTTTTCCAAAGGCTTGGACAGAACTGGCAAAATGGATATAGGTCTGTAGTTCGATGGTTCAGATTTGTCTCCAGATTTGAAAATGGGTATTACTTTTGCAACTTTGAACTGAGCGGGAAAAGTAACATTAATCAACGCATAAATTGTAAATGTAGGTAAGAATTTCACATATAACAGGTGCTGATAGTTTCAGTATTTTTCCATCAGTCCCGTCAAGTCCGCGGCTTCCTGTCTGCTTTAATTGGCATAAGGCTTGGCAAACATCACTAACTGTCATAGGCGGAACTGGTGTCGCTGGACGAATGTCCATAGCATTGCAAAAATTTTTTAATTTTTGTAATTCATTTGAGTCAGTATTCTTTTCTTTGACAATGTGTTCTGCAACTGTAGTAAAGTGTTGGTTAAGTTCATTTGGTGTTATGCTGGTAATGGGACTTGTCTTTGACTGTGAAGTTTTATTCGTAAGTTCATTTATTGCTTGCCATAATTATGGACTTCGAATTTTGTTTGTTGGCTACAAGTTCACGAAAAAAAAATATTTTTGCTGTCCGTTTGAGTGAATTGACTTTATTACGTTGCCTTTTAAATCCATCCGACTTCCCTTCTGCTTCAAGCAGATCGTCGCGTAAGAAACAAGCAGTTTGTATTTCATCAATCATCCACTTTGGTTGTGCACTATGTTTAACTCGACGCGTTTTGAATGGCGCGTGCTTGTCATAAACAGAATTAAACGTGTGTAGCCAGTACTCAAGCGCTTTCTCTGGATCAGTGTAATTATAAACATTTATAAAGGGGGAATTCATGAGGTCAGCGAGAAAGGTATCTTCGTGGAAGTGTCCAAAAGATCTGTAAGTGATGTGTTTGTGGCCAGTTTTAGGAATTTTGATTCCACTTCTTTTCCACGTAATGCATACTGGAAAGTGGTCGCTGCATCCATTCAAAGGTACACATTTCTCAATGACGTTTTGTGGTTCAGAAAGATAGATGTGGTCAATTAATGTTTTGCTAGTGAGTGTTACTCTGGTTGGCATGTCTATAATTTGGGATAAGTTTGTATGAGGTAGTCCTATCAGACCATGATGTTTGGCACTTCAATAGATCAATGTTGAAATCACCTTAAAGTATTAATTCTGTGGCATCAAGCGATGCTGCATCCATCATGGCCGTAAACTTGTCCATCCAACCAGCATTTTCCGCTGGGTTTCGATATACAAATCCTATTTTGATGGGTTTTGTTCTCTTCAACTTGATTACTAACCAGACTGCTTCAATTCCAAAACTTTCAAGATCATACAAACGTTGGGCATTTAATGTTTCATGAACGTAAAGTAATATAAACAGTAAACAAGTGGGGTAACTTTTGCTCCCATAAGAAAACCTAACACAGAGTAACCCCCATTCAAGACTGGCACAGCCTTTTAAACTTGAATAAAGCCAGACAAATACATAGACGAACAATCTAACAGTGGGGAAAAAACAATCGCAGGCCAACAACTGAACTGTCTTCATAGTAATGACTTACTGGCAAAGATTTGGACTTAAGGAGGAGGGAGGGGGGGGGGGGGGGGGGGGGAGAGGGGGGGGGGTTGGTTTGAAGATGGAGAAACTGGGAACATGAAATTAAGAAAATATGTTACAGATATGAAAACTCTTCACTAGCTGCATAAGGGAACCATTGCAATCCCTTTTGAAGGCAGATATATTTGTATTGCCTGCCTGATATATATATATATATATATATATATATATATATTATATATATATATATATATATATATATATATATTATATATATCTGCCTTCAAAAGGGATTGCAATGGTTCCCTTATGCAGCTAGTGAAGAGTTTTCATATCTGGAAGTTTGTCTTCAAGTTCCCGCACGAGCGCTAAGACATCAGTGTGATTGGGGTTAATTACTTGGTAGATTAAACATATTATTTTGTTTTGTTAGTTGAAGATGCATCCGTAAACCCCCTAAACCACATTAGAACTAGGGCACATGTCGTAAGCACATGTTTCACACATGCACATACTCCGGAACATGCTATAGTGGACCTGCAAGATACAACACAGTTTTTCTAGGCGCTCGCAGTGTGTGTGTGTGTGTGTGTGTGTGTGTGTGTGTGTGTGTGTGTGTGTGTGTGTGTGTGTGTGTGTGTGTAGTACTTCAGTTTTACGTCTTTTCACATATATGTGATATTAGACGAAGAGAGAGAGAGAGAGAGAGAGAGAGAGAGAGAGAGAGAGAGAGATGTCTGTGACTATGTAAGTGTATGCATAATGTGGATTTCTAAGTGCATATAAATGTCCCACTAAGCATCGCTACAACATACCTGCAAATAATCTTAAAGTAAATGCTTAACTGGACTACAAATTAAGGAGAAAACAACATTGAAGGCAAGCTTTAAATCTGAAAAGACATCACACAATGACATGCCTGATAATGGTGGCAAATGAGCTTGAAGAGGTAAACAGTCAAACAGCAAATGCTTGCTGGTTATTCTTCGTTCTCCACAAATACATTTTGCTTCGTTTGTATATTTAGTTTTTAAGGCATCAAGTTTTAATTTATAGAATACTGAAATGAAATTTCTGTATTGGTACATATTTTTCACTTGTAAATGAGGAACGCTGTTTACATGTTCATAATTAATTAAATGAGTGTTTTTATCAGCCACACCAAGAAACGTATTTTTGTAGTGTTTTCTGAATCGGCGCCAGACGGTTTGCTTTAATAATTGATTGACTTCAGGTAAAGAAAAGGATACATTCAATACTGTGGCGCACTTTTCATTTCTGGCTCCTCTCTTTGCACATATATCAGCTAGCTCATTACCCCAAATACCACAATGCGACGGTATCCAACAGAAGGTGACATCAGTTCCTTTACATATCAAGACATGAATAAGATGACATATTTCATTTGCAAGAACGTTCTTCGAAACGGTATTTGGAAACCTTATGGTTTGCAGAACAGACATCGAATCCACACAAATAACTACTTTAAATAGTGATTGTGGCAAGTCAATTAAATGTGACAATGCCATAATAATAGCTATCATTTCGGCGACAAATATTGATCTGCCTTTAAAATTTACCAAAATGAATTAGACAGTCTTGGTAGATACATGTTTGCGAATGGTCTAATGTTTTCTTATGAGAAAACATACATGGGGTTATTAAACAATGGCGCCGATTCAAGCGATTTCCCTCTTTTAATGAATCAGTCCACAACTTGACTACAACCCTTTAGTTAAATTTTTTAGGAGTATATTTATCATCTAAATTAACGTGGAATGTTCATATCAGTACCTTCAGAACAAAAGCTAGAAAACACTAAACTTTTTGAAAATTATCAGTAAACAAAGCGTGTCAGATAAAATCACTCCTAAAACATTTAGCTACATCACTGATCCGATCAAATTATCTATGCACAAGAGGCTTTCTTCATGCCCCTAAATACTTGATACAAAGAGCTCAGAGCATAGATAGTAAAGCCCTATAAAGTAATCTTGGTCTTCCATTCCATAGCTTCAACTTACCGAACTTACAAGGAAATTTAATATCTTACCATTAGACGAAACATAGAAGGCTAACACTTTCCAATCATGTAATGAAATGTTCAAAAACCGCTCACAGTGTGAACGAAAATGAAAAAAAGGAAAAAATTGCTATAAAAACATGAATCTCATTAACCAAAAAGACTCAGACTATTTCATCATAATTTTATTCTACATTGTTCTTGTACAAAAATCTTTAGAAAGAGTCAACAGTCAGTACTGAGACATTACGAAGTGCCTTGATTTTCTCCCTACCAGTTTGGGAAAGAAAACAGCACATTTTTATCTTGATTTACACTGATGTGAGCAAACGGACCAACCAAACATTTAATCTTATCTGTAAAAAATGCAAATACAGAAATTATCCTCAAGAGAACGGAAAAATGCCAATCCAAAGCTATCAACTGACTGCCCACAACAAGTTATTCGGGCATTGCTCTAGGAGAGCATTTATCCTTCTCGAACTATAAAACCCACAAACATGCATACTGTGTAGGATATCCGTTTTCAATACTAATTTTACTAATACGTTTTTCGATTTTAGTTTATTCTAATCCTGTTTTTGTTCCTGATCATTTTCAATAACATCATTTTCACGCAGACATTCATCCAAATTGTCTCTGTTTTTCATGTGAAATAAAACTACAGTCTGTAACTGTTCTCTAAAGTCCTTAAAAACCGATTATATATTTGACATAAAATCCACACACTTATCCCACAATGTCTTCCACTAAAACTGTTTTGATAAATGTTTCTCCTTTTAACTATGACCTTTCTGCCGAACAGTCATCTATAATAAAAAGTGTCCTGCGTCTCCTGCTTCAAACAGTCTATAAGTGTTATAAAACTCACCTCCATTATTGCTAGGATTCAACTAAATATATGCATCATCTGTCCCATATAAACCTTCTATCATGATATCTTTGTTCCATTTTAGTGTTGGGACAGAAAAACACAATATGATCAAAATATACGATAAACTGATTGTAATAGTCGAGGATAAATATTGTTTTTTCCACAACCGTCTGTCCACAAATCAAGAACAATTGAGGAGTTTTTTTGTCATAAAAGTTAACTGCTCCATTGTTTTATAAACAAATTAAATCTAAGCCGTATTATGTTTATCATACTCTCTGTCAAAACTGGTTCAGTATAATAAAATCCGGAAGATCTAAATGTGTAAGATTAATCAATTCAGTTCTGTAAGATTTGTTTCTATTTTTGACTAAATTGATTTTGTTGCTTGTTGTATGACCTTAATATCCTCACCATTGTGAAGAATGACGACGTAACTTTAATTTTCAACGGTCCTAAGTTTTGCCAGCAATTAGAATTCCTTAGAAGGACTCACTAACGCCCACAACCCTCACCCCCCTCTCCACACTATTATAAGACAGAAACTTTCAAATATCATTGTGAACGTGTCTCCAAATTTCATTTGTGAATGAACTGTAATTTTGTAGAACATCTTTCAACATACTGATTCTCTTCTGTGGGAGGATTACTGTTTTATATTCACAATACGGCTTTATTCAATCTCTTTTCCACTATTTCCTCATGCATAAGACTTACATTAAAGGCCAAGTTGAATGCTTTTCTCTGAAACGTTTTTGCGGTCAAAAAAATGTAAATGACTTATGAATCAAATTTATATCCCATCTAAATGTGGTTCCTAAGTGCCATATGTTTGTTTCCCATTTTTCGAACTATTTTATATTCATAATAACAACCTGCATTATTTGTTTCTACATTGCGCAGGGTAGATGCTAGTGTTTTAGGAAACTTTTTGTTGTCGCTTACGTTCTTTACGTTTATAATCACCATCTTTAGTGTACTCAAAACCATACCAAGCGCCATAACACCATTCTGTTACAAATCCGCAACGTCGCAAGGTCTTTTTAATTCTAAAGTTAAACACCTCACAGCGATAAGAACTCTGATCTTCTGGCCCAGCCGACGATTTTTTAGGAACAACTATAATTTTTATTTCTAAAACAGTTAGGTTTATCACATTCACAACTTTCCCTGCTTGTCTGCGATTTTATATTAAATATCGAACCCTCCCACAAACTAATCTTTTAAACTGAAATTAGGGAAATTGTATAATTTCATAATCGAAATATGCAAGCTTTCCCTGACGAAGAGCTCTAAAACATGAAGGGCCTTCCATCAAATAGTTTTCATCATGCTCAGCTCGTCCAATGAACATAGAAGTAATGAATGTAATGCAAGATCGACGATTTTCCATTTCCCCCTCATAATATTTTTGTTTGGGTAACTCTAAAACTATGAATTGGTGATTGGCCGTTGTAAAGCCTAACATTTTAGCTTAGCTCTCCACACCATCAAATAGTAACCTATCTCTTCTTCTTTTTCAGGGATTTGAAGGACAACATGTTTTTCAATTCGCATTGTTAAGTTTGAAGTAATGTCAAAGTTTCTCATTGCTTTCCTTAGTGAGCAAAACCCGTATTAACCAACGGTAAGGTTAACTCGCTAACTATATTCCTGCATTATCATATTTTTAATCTTATTATTCTCCATTGGATTCACTTATATTTAAACCGACGACTTGTTGTAAAAAATTTCATGGGAGTGCAAACCCTCGGTTCCCATCTCGTTATCAATAGCATACTCTAAAAACAAAGACGTCTTTTGAGTATAGTTATTGTTACAAACATTTTTAAACGAAATAAAAAATGGAGTGCATACAAATATACTGATCAAAATATTCTGTTCGGGGCCCGCACTTAACAATCTTAAAAAATATATTATAACAACATGATACTCTTGACAATGTCTGTGACCTCAGTCTCCGCCTTTCAAGTAAAGGTTAGTAAACTCCATTGAATACTATCTAACCCTCCTATTAAAAATGACCGTATCCCGAAAGTGTGTTTTAGTCATCCGAAGCAGTTTTTATCAGAACCATTAAACTTTGCTAGTTTTTGTGCATCAACTGGGGGATGTCGTGCTGATCAATTAAATCATCCTGATCCTTTGGTGAGGTCATGTACAGATATCAATTTTATTACACCTTCAGCAGACGTATTTTGACTGAACTGCAACGCCATACCGAATGACAAACCGTTTAATCCATTCAGCAAACAGTAATAGACAATAAGCTTTTGAAAATTCGTAACGAATTCAATATAGGTTACGACAGACTTTAGACAAAAGTTGACCTTAATCAATGGACTAGCACCCCTTATTTATGTGCGTGCCACACAAAAGTATAACTATGACATGGAATCCACCTTACACATCTTTCTCTCAGGCACACTTCACCTAGGGTCCATAACAAGAGCATAAAACACCATGGACAACATTTATCTTAGACACTTCAAGGCCAACTAAAGCAGAATAGAACGAATATACGACGTCTGTTCGTACTTACGGTGTGTTTGCTAGGTTCGCAAGCACAAACGAGATTCGACATAACTGGATCCTTCTACTGGCTTTGACCACAAAAACTTACTTTAGCAAATTTAGAGGCGCCCTTAATTCTACAGTTGATTACCTTCAAGTATAAAAAGGTACCAAAATGTTTACAATACGCCAAGATCGAAAGTAAGACTTTGCTGTTGGCATGGTTAATACATGCTGCCTTCTGAACCTCAGAACCCAAAGGCACAATAATAAACTACAATAATTGAAAATCCTTGGCAGCAATGAACAAAGAAGTCGAAAAAGAATAAATTCGGAGCCAGTATAATATTCAAGCAGTAAACAAACAAGTCGACCCCCCAAAATTGTCATCCAATCCCCGTGGCCCAAAAGCCCAGAGACCGTTGAAGCAAAACAAAAATAAATGCCATGAATATGAAAAGACAGCACTTGTTTTTTGGATAACTGGCCTAGGATTACTTGTCTTTATCTTACTAAAAATTAACCCACCTATTAAGAGAACTAATGTCCATCAAGTGCTCGGCAAAAAGCCAACTACTTGCCTTGCAGTAGACAAAAGCCTGCTAACAACACCCCCTAATAACCTGTAAAGCTCCATGGCTTTACAGTCTATTTTTTAATAAAACCCGCAAGAAGATCAAGCGTTTTTATACCCCGATTTATGCAGCGTGATGGAGGCGATGCGGTGGAAGGCACTGACCCTCCAGACCACCGCCGCCGTAATACCACACCATGTAACATATTGCAAATCCAAAGGCCGTTTATAACGCTTCTAATGGACTCCTTGCTCTCTAAACAGTGTCGTATTCGTTCGCAATTGTCGTGTCTTCAATAAAAAGGATTCTTTGGATAGTTCTCTTATTCTATTCACTTGAGTTCGTAATTGTCTCGTTATAGACAAACCTTCTAGTCTTGCTGATCTCTCTTGTTCAATATCATGTAAGTCTTCGGGTTTATTTCTTTCTTTAACCACCAGGCCCTAGTTGCGTCAAACCAGCCTCAACGAGTTTTACTTTTTCTCTTTTTATATGCTCCATCTATTTCACCTAGTTTTTGCTAAATTGTTTTGTTAATTCCGCTCGAATGGTTTCTCAAAGCATATCAAGGGCCCGTGATTTCTACGCATGGGTAACGGCGGGATCGTGGATAGTTTTTTAATGCTGTTTCTTCTGAAAACTGTTTCTGCTTCAATTGTATTTATTAATTTGCCTGCTATTGATTTAATTCTTTAATCCATTTTTGTATTTGTTATCTGTTGGAGATCTTTATTGTTTTGAAGTTTAGAACGGCCTCCCCATCTAGATTTTGGTTTTAACAATGCTAAGGCGATTTCGATCTTTCACCCTAATCCCTTTGTCTAATTGTATTCATCTTACAAACTTTAATGGGTCTCTTTATCTGTAAGCTGAACACGTGGTCCTTGATCGTTGTTCACATACAAAATGATGCCTTTTTCTACTTCAAAATCGGTCTATAAATTCGGAGGTTCTTTCTAGGCCTAAAACTCTGTAAAATTCTTCGGCTTATTCACGTCGCATTGAGAGCGCTGACGATCTGTGGCATTTTTCACTCAAAGTCTCTCAGGATCAAAAACATCATAATCTTATTCCACCTTCAATTCCCGCCATGTTTTTAAAATAATTAACTTTTTAATTTGTTTATAAAAAATGTTCGCAAACATATGTTCAATTTCTTGACCTGCATAAAGACTGAAAGAGCCCTTTGGCGTGATGGGAAATAATCGGAATATTACTTGTTCCAAATAATCCATCTACTATATGCAGATCAAATTCTTACTGTCCAAATTTCCAACCTAGAGCAGATAGTGAATGGCCAGCGTCTGCGCGACTTACTTTCAATAGAACTGAATCAACAATACAGACACTAACAACACTTGCCACAATCGGGGCGGGCAATCGTTAAGAAAATTTCCTTCATAACACTTGAAGGGGCAAGAAATAATTTCTTACACAATGCAACATATTTTTAACCCTATTCTGATACTATGGCTAACCACGAATGAAAGCTGACTTTGCGTTCAGGAATCGAAAATGAAAAAGCACTAAAACATAGAATAGGCGCTGAAGAATGCTAAAGACGCAAAAATATGTACGACAATTTTGCGTATGAAATCGCTTTCTATTCCCTTAATTTGTGAGTTTTTAAAGCGCTATGCGCCATACTTTCAGGACCATTAAAGAAGATTGTCAAATGAACTAACTTTTTAATGAATACAAAACGTGTTATCAATCATCAGACACTGAACAAAGTACAAGCATTTCTGACATCTCGTTAGAGTTTGACGTTGTTAGTCACCCTAATTAGCAAGCTGTTGAGACAACATATCATCAAAATTAAGCCAATATATTACGAAAGATATTCATCATACAACATAGCCCAAAGCAAGATGAAGCTATATGGAATTTTAGTTTTGCCGCACAAAATCATTAAAGTATTTTATTCTGTGTGAAGATGAGAACCATTCAAAATGAGAAGTGAAAAGTTATTAAATCCTAAAAATAACGAAAGTACCAATTTCCGATTGAGGATCCAACAAATCTATCTAGCGGTCTTAACCTATAGCATTTTTACGAAATAAGAAAACTGATCGGGTGTGGAGGTGTAGAATCCACAGTAGACCTTGTTCCCTAAAGATCTAACACCTTCACAGTGTTAGACTTGGATGATTATTTAACAACCGAAATACGGTTTATGATTGGACCTAAGGTCAACAGAGATAATCACTTGCATGAAGTGGGAGAACTGATAAAGACGAATACACATTCAAATTGAAATTAAAAGAAAAAGATGCGTTAAACCATTTAAAGTCCATATGTTTTAAATATGATGCGCAGCTGAATATTCAAGATAACATATTAAAAGATATACACTACTAAATTATTTTTCATTTTATAAAAAGCATGGTCCTGTAACATTAGCCAAAAGTACCTACAGCGCCAGAGTCGCCAAAAGAAGATATAGTAAAACCCCCGACATAAAAACCCTGTCAGATTAACCAACATTCCAAAATGCAAACAAAAACTAGAGCAAACCGTTTCAAATAACAGCAAAACCAAACAGAAGGTATTCTGCTGCCTTTAATGCCGTACATATGTTAATACTGAGCATCGCTTTGATGTCGTATCCCAGCAGGAACAAGTAAGCCTCTTAGCAACAGCGTAGTGGACCCGCAGCTTTACCTCTAGGCGGTGTCTTTAACTCTTGCCTTGTTCATTAGCTAAGTGCTGCTAGCAAAAAATTAAAAACTAAACTCCAAAAACACACACTATGGTTCAACAATAACAGCTAGAACTTAGTGCGTTCAAACTGACAATAAATAAAGCGCTAGTTGACTCAAACATCACGATGAAGAATTTAGTCGTATACAGGCCGATTTTGATGACTATAAAAACAAAAGTTGAGCTTCAAAAAAAACAAGGGCAAGTTTTTCTCAACAGCCAGACACCGAGCAGATAAAAAAGAATGTTAAAAAAAGTAAACGAGACATTAACCACTGTTCTAAACACTCACATAACAACATCAAAGGCGTTTATAATACTTTATTATATCCTAGCACAAAAAGACCGTTGATATTAGTCCATTAAGACGACTTTGAGACGGGACCCTGTAGTCGATGGTCGTGTATTTTTTTTAATTTAAATAATAGTTTCATTAGAAAAGAAAACTTAACATGGCTAAGATATAGAAGACCTAGACCAATTGTTTGAAGTTTTGTCAAAAGCTTTAATGATATTAATCTAAATCATGATCCAACCAACGACGGCAAGTGTTTTTCATGCTATTTCTCAAGTTTCCAGGTATACTAAACAATAGACCCGCCATTAAAGTAATGTAGCTTTTTCATCGTTTATATAACAATAAATGAAAAAATCAGAAATCTGGTCTCAACTAAACAGACCGGTATTCTTCTCGTAATGACTTAACACCTGTTGGCCAACCAACTGCTTACACATTGATGTCCATGAAGAACCAAAATGAGAGCTCTGTTGGACTGAGGCGAAGTCTTGAGATCAATTAAACCAGGCTAAGTATGAGCCGATCGTACGCAAGTCTCCATCCCTACCTACCAGCATTATTCGCAAAAAAGCAGTTCTAAACATAAAGATACCGACAACAAATTTTATGTGGTGGTCTTGCAAGGTGCATTACTCCCGCAAAAACGCAAGAAATATCTAACTATGACTTTTAACACAATGAACCCTACTTAAGTAGTGGAATTATCCTTCCTGTTTGCGTGTCAAAATTGATCATTTGAAGAACAAAACAAACCAATAACTGTTAATGTATAAACATGTCTGAAAACCAAATTGGTGCCTAGTAGGTGTCTAAAGACACCGCACAATAGGCGACCAGACAAAAACCAGTGGACTTACCTACTGTTTCACATCCAAGGACTAACCACCCAGCATTACCATTGATACGCACAATGAGTAACTAATGCATCGGACCCTCGAATCTCAACAAAAATTGAGGCACAAACAAGAATCTGTAGAAAATGTTTTAACAAGAATTCCCATTCGTTAAAGCCGCGCTTGAACATAAAAAACATTGTAAAAGCTGTAACTGTAATACAGAACTATACCTCCCACCCGGATCTAAAGTTAAGTTTTAAGAACTAAACGCTGCAAAACAACTCCATACGTAGTTTACGCAACTTTGATGCTTATTGGTTCCATGAAGCCAACCCCACAGAAACTTCCGAAACGGCCCTAAAAGCAAATCATCAATTTGTTCATTGCCTTATTATTGTCAGGTCATGGCCCATTCAGACCAAATTATACAGAGGACCCGAAGCTGCAAAATACTTCTTAAAATCGCGCAGCAAGTGCGTAACGTCTGTTCTAAATAATCTAATCTCTCAGACATTAGTATGACTCCTGAAATCACAACAGTATGACTCACCAGCACATTGTTGGATTTGCGTTAAGCTTAACCCCAAAGTGTAAATCTAACAAGTAAGAGACCATGATCCCATTACGAAATTTCAGAGGAGCCGCGCACAACAACTGCAATCTTCAACCTAAGTTTACCCACGACGAGGAAGACTGCCCCCATTCTTCTTCATAACTTGCGAGTTACGAGTCCCTCATCTTATAAGCAAGCAGTAACCACGACTCCACGCTCCACGACTTCAGGTGTCATGCATTGCACAGTCATCAAAAAGTACATGTGTTTTCACTATAATAACATGTCCTTTTTATGACTCAGCAACACACCATGGGTCATTAAGGTCACAGCTATGTCCTTAAGTCCTGCCCAATAACAAAGAATATTTTTGAACCCACACTCTTGTTAGAAAGGGTGTTTCCCTTATGAGTACATGAACATTGGCAAAGTTGGCGAAGATACATTTCCACCTAAAGGGCGAGTTCTTTTCTAAGTCTTAAGGATAGACATCAATTAATTCTGATTACCACCGCTGCAAAAGCATGCAGAAGTTTAAGTGTAAAACGAGGGAAACTATCATGACTCAACTTGATGGCCGACGTTTGTTTGTTGCGACTCTTTGAACATTACAAAAGACCTGCATGAAACATAGAGACCTGATCCCACCATTACATTCTCCCTGGATATTGGGATTCTTTCTTAAAGTTTACTGGCTACAAGATTTCATTGTCAATTTACCATGATTCAGAATATTGAAAACGTTTGCCGGAGAATAGTATGGCGTCGCATCATTACGTAAAGCAAACAACAAATAACCTAGAAAGATTTATCCAAGTAAAAGGTCTAACTACTCAAGTATTTGATGCAAACATCTGTGAGGTTGCTATGGTACAATCCACTTTCCATTACGGTATCTTAAAATGTACACTGGCGGTATTAAAAACATTCAAGAATTGTAGAACAACTGCAACTCTTACGCCGACGTAAAAAAGTCTTATTCAGAAGTTGACTTAGAATATGTTTGCCCATAACTCCCATGACCTACATAATGACTACCCATTACCAGCAGAAAGTCTAAATTAATCCAACTGGACCGCCTCAAACTTGTGCCTAATCTTCCGAGTAAAAAAATTATGTCAGTCATTACAGACTTCTTCTACAATTTTATTAAACATGGTTTTTGAAGCATCAGGCCGTTCATCGTGTAATTTGCTTGATCCAAACAGATCATGAAACCATACAATCAGAAAACACTATCTTAAACAAAATCCACAGATCTTCAAAAAAAAACTTTTTCAGCTGATGAACAACAGCTGTTTTCGGAAAGACTCTTGAAAATCCCACAAGCGCCAAGATGTCATTGGTCACCAAGAGAACGAAGCAATTAAGCTGACTTCAAAACCAAATCATATCAGGACTTTAAAAATTCATAAGGCATTTTGGCATAAAGTTGAAAAAAAAGAAATTCAAATTGGACAAACCTGTATTTTATTTTTACGTTTTAGAATTTTCAATCTTTTTATGTTAAATTTCTTTATGACTAACTTTTAAAACCCATGTACCAAGTCCCAAGGACTTTACACGAGATACAGATAGTTGTTGTTAAGATATTCCTACTGAAAACATCTATAAAACATGGAAATAGAAGTACTAAAGGCAATGCGGATGGTATATACATCTGATAATCTAAAGATCGCCTTTACATTCATCTGTTAAAAAAGAAGTTTTAGAAAGAGAAATGAATTATCTGGACGGGTGATTAAGATTTTATTGTTTAAAGGTCGAAAATGTACATATTCGAGCCAAAAAAAAACTATCAAAAAAGCAAAAGAATATCTTGCCAGTGTTGTTCTCAAAACAATCACCTACCAACTACAAAGAAGCTTGTTTGACAATAAGACTTTCATCATACAACGTAAACTACATCTAATCTACATGAGATCAACACAACTGTTGTAAACAAGAGTCATTAGTATATAAATGTTTACCCTACACTTTATAAAGGTGGCGTATGTACATTCAAGTCGTTAACTATGCCTAGTATTGGGGTTCTACTTATGCCCACAACACATACACACGGCACACGACGTCAACTCACCCCTGCAGTTCTGAAATTGCGATGGGTTCATCTGTACGCGCTCTGTCGTGTGGCCCGGGCTTGCAGCTTTCAGAGGCAAGCACCTGACGGCGTACCAGGAAAGGCCGACGGCCACGTTAGGTTTCCGCTGGTCAGTAATGGTGGTTGTGGTCACAGTTTGTTTCACATTGGTGGTCTCCGACCCACAAAACTCCGCTCTCGTTGCTGCAGTAGAGACGCGTCGCATGTTGTTGAAGCTGTCTGGCTGGTTTTGTAGTCAGGAGCTGGCTTTGAGGAGATCCTTAACTCGACGGGGGGGTAGCGAGTCGAATGCAGCCAACTCCTTCCCGCCCTGTCGTCTGCTCGTGAGTGAGCACTGCTCATTGCGAGGCGCACCTTCCGGTTCCGGTGGTGAACCGAGTGCATATGCACGCTACACTCGTGCGTCACTACACTCCCCCCGACTTTATAAAAAAGCTTCAATGAGTGTAGTTCCCTCGCAAGAGCCCAGTCCGGCTAGCTCCGCTTGCCCTAACAGCTGAAGAGGCGCAGAGCATTGCTGGCAGACAGGTCCAAAAGCTCCTCCACAGCATCGACAGCATTGGTGCCACACACTCGGCCACCTGGAAGAGTTGGTTGGGTGCAGACCACTGGCTCTTTGGGGGACGGAAATATGGAGCGTCTGTCTCCAGAAGGATGCGGTCCGGTCCATCCCACCTAGTGCCTTTTTTCTGCTCCGGGTCAAAGGATCTGGCTAACGGGTAAACCCAAGTGGACATTGGGGAAGGCCCTACCCACCGGTCGCGGACGTTCTCATCCCCCGCGAAACAGTGGAACATAAATACGCTGCTCACGGGGTAGGACCATCCGGACCAGGCTCAGCATTGCAGGTAAGCCTCTGCCCCATCATCCCAGGCATCCCTCGGCAGTGTAGCACCACAACATGGTGGGTGAGACCAAGGGCAGAATCCTCTGGAGATTCACAGCTTGCCGGACCAGGTCTCAATTGGCATGCTGTGGTCGAGTCCAATCTCGCCCACAGCGGCCACCCGTGGCATGAGACAGTTCCCGCAGCCTAACGAGGACTCTCTCCATATCCCGACCAGCCAATGTCGCACAACGCTTGGGATGCAGCCCAACCGCCACCACCATATCCTTGGGGCACCGAACAAGATCCTCGAGGAGGGGTATGGAGACGGGATCGCAAAAGGAGGCACAAGTTCCCACCAATTGACCCGTTTCTCCATCCTCACGAATGTCCCATCCAGCACAGCCCTCAGACTGGAGTCCCGCGGAGCTGCATTGCTTTGATAGTCCTATCCAGGTGGAAGTGTGCATCAAATGCCCGCGGAAGCTGAGTTTCGGGTATCATGGCTGCCTGGGCAGGCTCTAAAGCCTCCGGCGACGGATAATGATCCCTCCAGTACTTACTCCTGGTGGTCCATCCGCGCCACCAGTAACAGCACCACCCTCCAGTGGACCAACACGGCTGGTGACTTCCGCCGGGTACAGCTGGAAGGTAGTCGGCACCGGCTCCCCAATGTATTGACAAAAAGCTGTCATAGCCCCCTCTGCCCATCCAAGATGCGTGCATCTTTCAGGGTGGACAGGAGACGCTGCATGTTGAGGAACCGAACCAAGTCCTCCCAGCGACCATGACGACATGATCAACCAGTCCATGGCCTGTAACAATGCCTTCCTTCGCCACTTCAACACGTTTTCTGATGTTGGGGGCAGCCTTTCGTCGAAAACCCGGGAAGGTGATGTGTGAAGGCATGCACCTTCAGGTCCCCCACTAGCTCCTCGCAGCCCGGTACCATACACTCTTCCTCCCGGGACTCGACTGGCGGAGTGTGACTGGCTACAGGGACGGCCTCCCTCGGCCCAACCGAAGAGGGGGTGAAGGTAGCGCTGGGGATCGCCTTAGGCAGCTTAGCCTGTTTTTTCTCATCCTCCTCCTGGCCGAAGCCAAGTAGTGTTTTCCTGCCCCTGCCTCCTCACTCGCAGTCCTCCAAATAGTACGGGAGGTGAATGAAGGTCCACTTTCTGCTGGGCCAGCTCTGGGAACCTTACCTAGAGCCTCTCGACGTGCTGAGGCTGCCCGCTTGCGCGACGCTCTAGACTTCCGGAGGCTCCAGTCCGGACACCACCTCTTGGGAGGAGGCTGTACTTTTGGCCTCAACTCCCGTGTCAGTCCGTACCGCGCCAGGCGGCCATCCCAAAGATGAGGAAGAGCACCCAGCAGCGGATTTTGGCGTTTCCCGGGAAACGACCCCCCGGGCGACTCTCGTGGGGGAGAGCAACCCATGAAAATCTTCCCCAGTATCCATCACGCTGAGGATGTCGGAATGCTCATACCCACACTCGGGCAGGCTCATCCCTCGCGGAGGGCCGCTCGATATGGCATTCCAAATTGGGGTCGGTCAGCAAGCGTATGTCAAGGCGACCCCCCCCAAATTGCTCGGAGGCTGGTTTGGACTTGCCCGGGCGTCCAGACCGTGAAGTGACAGGTGCCACATTTTCTGTGATCCACCTATCATTCCGCAACTGATAATTCTGCATCGCCCTGGCAACCTTCTTCAGCCATCCCCTCGAGAAAGGGTCATCCCGCTGCTTGGCGACAGCGACCATCCGGAGCAGCATGCTTCACGCTCGTCCTCGGACGCCTCTTTGGTAAGCCAGAGGTCCTGCACCAACTGGTCTGTGTCGGGAACAGCCGACCTGACGCTGACAACCCATCAGCGCGCTCCGGGCGTTCAATTGTCCGGTGGCCATCCTGAAACAGAACCTCTGTCTAAAAAGCTCACTGCCTGCAAGCCCTGCACTTGTACTTGTCAATATCAAGTGCGTCAGGGGCGGTGACGTTAACACACGATCCATGGTACCACTCCTGGCAGAAGTCGCATTGGATCATGAAACGCCCACCCCACTGCCTCCTGCAGAAGCAGTAAACCCCCTGATCCTCATCCTCCGCACTTCTTCTTCTTCTGGATGTGACTTGAACGCTGAATCCATGCAGGCAGTTTCCTGTCCCTGCACGGCATCAGTCGGTCATGGTTTGGTCACGAAGACCGAGTTTCGGAGTTTGACCTGATACAGGTAAGCAGACAGCTTTCTCCAGATGACCCCCGGACCTTTCCAGGGTGAACAGAGTTTCCTGCATTTACCCTTCACAACTGCAGTATCCAAGAGATATACGACATCACCCTCGGCATATGGTCTCAACAAGATCTTGAGATCATACTTCTTTTCATACGTCGAAGGGATGTCTTCAGATTCTCTCTTGCAGCTGTGTGGGCCTCCTGCAAGGACTGGACCAAGTGGGACACGTACTCATCCTCACACTCGAACCTCTGGCCTGGAACCGGGAACATCAGCTGAGCTGGTATGTTCACCTCCCTCCCCAACATCAACAGGTTAGGGGTTTAAAGCCAGTGGTCCGGTTTACTGGGGGACCGGATAGCTCCAGCTATCTGCTGTACGTGTTCGTCCCACTTGTTCTGCGCTTTCCCCAGGAAGCACCGTACGGCATCCATCAACGTTCGGTTGTACCGCTCCACCTGACCATTTCGACGCAGGACGATATGGTGTTGTTCGGGCTTTGTGATTTTGAAAGCATGGCACAACGCCTCGAACAACTTGCTTCAAAATTGCGTCCCTGGTCCGAGAACAGCTGGAGCGGGCAACCGAAACGTGAAAAGAACCCATCCACCGCAGCTTTTGCTGTTGTCTCGGCTTCTGAGATGGAAGAGGCACCACTCCACCCATTTGGTGAATTGGTCCACCATCATGAGGCAGTGCTCATTTCCATGGGTTGTCCTGGGCAGAGGGCCAATGAAATCAATATGGACACGTTCCATCGGCGCCCCTGCATGGTACTCAGTCAATGGGACTTTCCCATAACGTTTGTTTTTTCTTGTTCTTGCTACAAACGTCACAGGACAACACATAGGCCTCGACATCGCGAGCTAAAGCAAACAAAAGAATTTCTCCTTCAGTCTGGCTTTAGTCCTCGCCACGCCTTGGTGTGCTGCTGATGGAAGGTCATGGTGCCACTGTATTGCTTGTTCCTGAAGGGAAGCGGGGACTACCAGTGCCAAGTCCTTGGAGTCTAGCTTGCGCTTGAATAGCAAGCTTTCCTTAAGCAGGAACAACTCTCTGTTCAGCCAATAGTATTTTGCACTTGGCGAAGCTGAGAAGAGTTCCCCTTCATCGGGTTCTGTCCGTCCTGAAGGTATTGGAGGAGCAGGTGCAGATCCTTATCTTTCCCCTGTGCTGTCCGGAGTTCCTGAACTGTAAACCCCCAGCACGAGGGGATTTGGGAGGTAGCCTCTTGTGCAAGACGCAACATTACAGGTCCTCAGCTGCACCTGTCCATCCCGAGTCTCTATCTCAAAGCTACGCCATCAGTGCCGCCAGTCTCAAAGTCTTCCAGACCGGCAAGACTTTCCTCCACTGCCTTTTCAGGCAGTGAGGCACTTTGACTGCCCCGAGGACAAAAACTTGGTGTACTCGTGCTGGTCAACCGCTCGTTGTAAACCTTGAGACACCTGGCGTTTCCACCCAAGGTGAAACCAACGATTGGCCGGCCAGACGAAGTACTTCGGCGCTCAGGATGTGTCAGAAAACTGGCAGGTGCAACCTTCGAGTGTGCCAGAAACGTCAGGCCCCTTTCGGGCCAGAAAACTGTCAGGTTCACCCTGCGGGTGAACCAGAGAAACTGGCAGGCACACTCTGCACCAGAAAACTGGCAGGATGTCCGGACATACCCAGAAAACTGGCAGACACAGAGCCCGAACGCCCTTCAGGTGCACCCCCGATTGCACCCGGACACTGGCATGCGCTCCCCCGGTTGGGACCGCACGAGATTGGGCAACTGTCATGCTTGTTGGCGCATGGGCAAGCAAGACTTTCGGAATGTGCAAGGAATTTTGCCCATGTCATTGCACATTCCATCCGTCAGAAGTTAGGCACACGGCCATCATGACTGGCAAACCCCATGGTACCCCTCCCAGCAGGAGAAATGTACACGGCCATGATGACTGGCAAACCCCATGGCACCTCTTCCGCGACTCCTCGAGAGAGACCCCCCTACAGAATCCACTGTGAGTCCATCCGGCTGGGGCCCGGAAGTAGGCACACGGCCATCATGACTGGCAAACCCCATGGTACCCCTCCCCGGGAGAAGGTACACGGCCATGATGGCTGGCAAACCCCATGGCAACCTCTTCCGTGACCTCTCGAGAGACACCCCCCCACAGAATCTACTGTGAGTCCATCCGGCTGGGGCCTGGAAGTAGGCACACGGCCATCATGACTGGTAAACCCCATGGTACCCCTCCCTGCTGGAGAAAGTACACGGCCATGATGACTGGTAAACCCATGGCACCTCTTCCGTGACCTCTCGAGAGAGACCCCCCCACAGAAGCTACTGTAGGTCCATCCGGCTGGGGCCTCCTCGGGAGCCAGAACTGTCAGGCTTCCTTCCGTCAGGCCCAGGATTCGTCCACAGCCTGAAGAACTCCCCCCACTGTTCGTCGGCTCTCTTGCAGTATTTGCAACCCCACAAGGCAGACTTTCAGGCCGAATGCAGCCACGAAAGATGGACAAGGGTCAAAGCGTCAGGAATTCTGGACAACGCATCCGCGTTCTGATGCTTTGCCCCGGCCGATGTTTGATAACCATTATGGAACTGTGAAAGTTCACTCCATCCATCGGGCCAACTGTCCCTGTGGGTGTTTAAACCGCAGGAGCCATGTCAGACTTGAGTGGTCGGTCCTGACGTAAAAAGTCCTACCTAATAGGTAGTACTTAAACTGCCTTGTAAACCTCACGATACTCAACAGTTCTTTCCGGGTTGTGCAGTACCTTCTCTGTTTCAGGAGTCAGGGCGAAACTGCCGTACGCAATCACCCGCTCCACACCTCCTTGAATCTGACTCAGAACCGCCCCGATTGCCAAATCACTAGCATCCGTATCCACACAAATGGATCCGTGCTGCTTGGCAATGCCAGGACGGGGGGTTCAGTCAATACTCTACAGAGGGTATCGAAGGAATTCTGCTTTTCCTCATCCCAAAAAGAACTTGTTTTTTCCTGTGAGGTTATACAAAGGCTGCGCCAACGCTGCAAAGTCTGGAACGAACATGCGATGGTAATTAGCGAAGCCAAGAACCGTCCACATCTTTTGAAGATTTCGGAAGGGCCAGTCCCTCACAGTTTGAATATCCCGGTCAGACATAGCAATTTGGTTTTTGCTAACTATCCGCCCCAGGAACTCAACTTCGGCTGGAAGAAAAGGCACTTCTTTGGCTTGAGCTTAAGACCATGCTGTCGAAACCTTTGCAACGCCCCCCTCAAATTCTGCCAAATGATCCTCAAAGCTGTCCCCCAGTACCAAAATGTCGTGTCTAGGAAAGCGAGCACAGTGTTCCATGTCAGACCTCTCAGGATAAGGTTCACCACGCGTGAGAATGTGGCTGGCGCATTGGTGAGCCCAAATCCCATCCGAACATGCTCGAACAGACCGTACTTGGTCAAGAAGGCAGTTTTCTTTCTGTCAGCCTCCTGACTCTCACTTGCCAGTACGCATTATTGGCATCCAGCTTTGAAAACCATGTGCTCCCGACAAGGTATCCAGACAGTCTTCAACCAATGGCAAGGGGAAAGTATCCTTGACTGTGACATCATTAGGGCTCGGTAATCGATGCACCAGCGGACTGATCCGTCTTTCTTTCGGATCAGTACTGGCGCTGACGCCCACTCAGATATTGACTCCTGAATGACACCAGCCTTCAGCATTTTCTGTAAATGTGCCTCCTCCTCTCCTGCGAATACTGCAGGCGTACGGCGCATTCTTTGCTTTACGGGCTTGGCATCACAGTGTCAATGGAGTGCTCGATACCGGTGAAGTTCCCTAAATCAAACTCATCTGCAGCAAACACATCCTGATAATCACATAGGAGCTTCGTCAACTCCACCTTCTGATTCTTTGTCAGGTGGTGTGCTGGAGTCACTAGCCAATTTCTGCAGATGCTCCGGTACTTGGTCCTTCGGGGGTGGCTTAACCCCCCCTGTACCATTCTGCAGCTGGCTTCCCCCTTACCATTTTACTTTCAGAGGAAGAGTTCTGCTGTACCGGGTCCATACCTCCTGCACTTCATATGCCGTGGCCAACAGCTCCCCCTTCCGGATGGTATGGTACCTGTCACTGGGGTTTACCAGGCAGAGGATTGGACCGTCCCGGACCTCCGCACTGTCCTCGGGATCAAGAGCTCAGAGCCACCGAAGACTCAGTGTAATAGTCCTGAAGGACTGTATCCAATCTGCGGTTATCCTCACAACAGTGTTGGGTGGTACCACAACTTTACAGGCAGCTGTATCCCTGGCTATGGTTGGCGGTCCCTGACCAAAACTCATGTCTAAAGGGATAATTTCGTCCCCTATCAACAGAGTTTCAGCTCTCATGTCATGAATCGCCCCCAATGGTGCAGAAGATCATGCCCTAACAGCATCTCGTCAGCAATCGGAGCCACATACAGCCCCTCTCTGAAGGTTGACTGGCCAATCTTCAGAGGTACAGGTGAGGTGACAAAACCCTTCAGAGTGGAACCCTGGTCAGCATTTGCATCACCACCTCCTTCAGCTTTCTTGGTTTCTTGGAAAGTCTATCGTACACAGAAGTGGCAACAATGGTGATTTCTGCCCCAGAATCCACTCTGGCCTTAACCGGAATGTCACCCACCATGATATGTACCCCGGAAGAGCCTGGACAAACCCGATTGACTCGTATGATTTCGGGCTGTCGGCCGTATTGCTTCCGATGAACCCTCTCTCTGACTTGCCACAGGGGTATTTGAACCAGGGGCCAGTCTTGTCTGCTAGAGAACCCTGCGGACCACCGGAAATGCCAGGTGCAATCTTGGCCTGCTTAGGCCTTTGGGCAGCCGAATCTTGGGAGTCCATCGATTCGGCTGGGCAAGGTTAAGGAACACGCCCTGGAGTGGTGACCCTCCGGCCAACACTTTCTTGGGACTCCAACTTCGAAAAATTCTGGCCCTTGTGTATTTCCGGCTCAGAGGATCGGCCACCATCCCAGCTTAGGCGTTTATAAGACCCTTTCTTGGAATTGCCACTTGTTGCCCTCCTTTGCAGCCAGCTCCGATAACGCTGGCAGTCCTTTTTCAGGTGGCCCTTCTGTTGACAGAAGAAGCATTTTACCCGGGAGTCCTGGGTGGCGGTAGCTTTTGGGTTCAGGAAGAAGTGGTTTCCTTAGTTTCCATTTTCGAGAGCTGAAGGGGGTAAGCCTCTCTATGGCCTTCTGCAGACTCTCGAACTCTTCCTGGTGACAGGTGAAACTGTCCCTACCTGTCCTACCCTAGGATCTCCAGGGGTTGTGCCTCCTGTCACCCACTGCTGGGAGATGTGCTGGAACTGTTTGATTTTATTCACAGCCACCTCCATGGATTCGGGTTCCTCCAGACAGACATGTTTTCCTGCCTCCTATCCAAACTCCTAGGCAGAACTTGTTAATGGCTTCATCTCGGACATGCTTCTCAGGCAGGGTATGGTATGCTAACGTTGCCAGCGTAAGCACCCTATCAGCCCAATCGTCCAAAGATTCACCGCGTTTGGTGGGCCTGTTGGAAAACGCATCCTGGAAGTCCCACATACTCCTTGGCACCATATCGAGCGCAAGCTTCCCATACAACTGATGGTAAGAAAAACTCACGCCCACTGGGTGAGCGTTGTGAAGAAGTCCAGGGCCTTCCCCTTAAGCCCAACTAAGTAGTCCCTACTTCCAGTTCCGACGACAGTGAAGGACTACCCGGTAGCTGTCGAACTTTTGCTGGAAGGACTGCCAATTAGTCCCTCCATCATACCGAAGGTTCTTTGGCAGCCTCCTGGGGTCTCCTCTTGGTTCAGAGAGAGGGGCTACCGCAGGACCTCTCCACTACACCCAGGTGAGCGAGGCGTATATGCCCCACATGAGCTTCACCTTGGCGATAGGGACGATAGTGCTGACGTCGCCTGCCCGGACGGCATATGCCCATAAGTATGACTCGGAGGAGAGGGATGTCTTACCTGGTTCACCCCTCGTCGCCACCGCTGTTCCTGCCCATTGCCACTCTGCTCGTGATCCCACCAGCCCTGGTCGTCCGGGTCAAGTCTCCGGCCTCTTACACCTCCTCTCTGCCGGTGACCTAGATCCAACCGGACTAGAAGGACCCCGTTGGGATTCAGAGACCCGATCACTCCTACGGCACTCACGATATCGGCTATCCGGCAATGCCTTTTCGAGGTACAATTGCTCGGAACCTCTCGGTGTGTTGCCGTGGGCGAGGCTCGTATGACCCCTTGTCTCCGTGGCTACGGGAAACAGACGATAACCCAGAGGTGGACCGTGGCCAGTTACTTCTAACCTCATCCTCCGGTCCCATAAACAGGAGTGTGTCTCATCCACCCAATTTTCCGTTCGCAGCTCTTCGGACTCACGAGCGGAAAAGCTCTGATTCAATATTTCTCTAGTCAGACGGGGTCGGACAAGGCTGTGGAAACTTTACGGGTATTTTGATTGACTGGCCTGGCTTGGGGTGACTGGTCTTCTGACTTCACTCTTACTGTAACTACACCAGTCGCCACCGACCCTTCAGTAGTACCCCCTGGTCCCAAAGTTAATCAAAGAAAGAAGGTAAGGGCTTACTTCTCCGTGCAGCACGGACGTCAAGAGTGATAAAGTCAATCCTCCCTCCCTCTCTCTAATTCTGACCAACTGGGCAGCCTCTTAGGCCCTATCCCTGGCAGCATCTGACTAAGCTGCGATGCAGTTGCTAAATTGATATTTAGAGCCATTAGGGGAGTGACTGTATTATCTGGGTTACTCTAATATAGGGTATACCCACTCCCTTCCAATGCTAACTGCAAGGGTTGACAGTATATAACTGTATGCTAGTATCTGTGTAAATAGTGCTTGGTGCTGAGCAGCAACACAATTCCAATAACTAGGACTAACACTGACTGCATGCACAACTAAGCTACGGGTATCCCACTTCTGACACCATTAAAGTGTTTACCCTACACTTTTAGAAGGGTGGCTTAGTGTGACATGTCTAGTGCGTTAACTATTCCTAGTATTGGGGTTTCTTACTTATGCACACAAACACATACACACGCACACAGTGCAACTCACCCTGCAGTACTGGAATGGCGAGTGGGTGTCGTCTGTGACGCGCTCTGTCGTGGCCGGGCTTGCAGCTTTCAGAGGGTCAAGCAGCTGACGGCGTAGCCAGGAAAGGCGACGGCCACGTCTGGTTCCGCTGGTCAGGTATGGTGGTTGTTGGTCACAGTTGGTGTTGGTCACAGTTGGGTGGTCTCCGGACGCCACACGTCGCTCTCTTGGCTTCAAGTAGAGGACGGGCGTCGGCAGTGGTTGTTGAAGCTGTCTGGCTGGTTTTGTAGTCAGGAGCTGGCTTTGAGGAGATCCTTACTCGACGGGGGTAGCGAGTCGAATGCAGCCAACTCCTTCCCGCCCTGTCGTCTGCTCGTGAGTGAGCACTGCTCATTGCGAGGCGCACCTTCCGGTTCCGGTGGTGAACCGAGTGCATATGCACGCTACACTCGTGCGTCACTACAGATAGAACAAACACTAAACGAGTATTTGTTAATCCAGAGTTTTCATATGCAATTGGACACTGGAGAACGGCATAATTATATATCTTCTTCATCGAAGGCTTCAACGAGGGCTTCAACGAGGGGTTTATATTTTTCCTCAAGTTTTATAAAAAGCTCAATCATATCATTATCCAATTCAGCCAAATTATTTTTCATGTTTGCTTGATGTGTTCGAATTTTTTTTTTTATTTCAAGATATTCATTTCCCCATATCTGATAATCAAAATTTGGGATTTTGGGTTGTAGGTGATCTGGATGTTTTAGCATGTGTTGGTGAACACTCACAAGTGTTTCCTTAATAATAGAATTCGTATCATATGATTCCCGTATCAATTCCAAGTCTCTTTCTTTATCATTCTTGCTTCATCCTGAGCTTCCATTTTAGGCATAAATATATTTCTATAAATTAATTAAGCAACTGGAACTGTGTCTGGTGGATTATCTGCAGTTCTTCCTTCACAAAAGATCTTTGAGGAGCTGTGGTTGTTTGTTGTGTCAGTTTCTCGTAAATAATACACGGGCGGATTCATTTTTACAATTCTTTTTATTTCATATGGATCAACACTCCAAACTGGATCGGTTGCCCTGATGCGAGTGTCCCCTTCTGCTTCCCCCGGTAAATAAAGGTACCTTACTTTTAAACCAAACGGTAATAGTTTGCTGGTTGTACTGGAGTCTTCAGCAAAATTTATTGTTTGTTTTTTGATTGCTTGTACTGGTTTTAGCCCTTTAAATTCTTCATTATTCATTGCGCGCAAAACCGAGGGCAGTCTTCTAAACCCATTCTGTGTTGCGAGAATTGTCAATCAGCTCTCTGTGATACTGGTAGGAAAAAGTCTTTCAGATAACTGTTTGTTAAAGTTTTCAACTAAAGCCTGTGATCTGTGAACTCCTGGGATGCCTCTTTTAATGGTAAACTCTATGTTTTAACAATAATTGATTCACTCGACCTTTAAATTCTTTTCCGACTTGAATCATGCGAGGATAAGTTAGCGGGCCTCGTTGGTATATCAGTTGTATGGCAACAGCAACAGCAGAAGCACTCTTTTGTGTTAATGGTTCTGCATCTTTGTATCTTGAAGCTATGTCAATGACTGTGAGTGTGTACTTAAATCTTTTTCGTCTAATCGTATCATGGGGTAAATATAGAAGGTCCATTTGATGGGTGTCGTTCGGTATTGTATTCACAAAGTTTGGTCTCTGTATTCGTCTAGGCGCAGGTAATAAATTTGCCAAATCGCTTGTTTAGATAACCATTCCTTTGCTGCTTGTTCACTGACTCCCGCTGCTTGGCTTAGCTTTTTTATTGCCGTGATTCCCTTCCAATATCCTTTTTGGCGAATAATAGATTTTGTTCATTTTTTATTCAGCCAATATTATGTGCAAACAAATACACAATGGTCATGCCAAGACGATAAAAACGATTTCTTGCATCTTTTGTTTTTCTGAAGGTTGATAAAAGTCACTGAATTTTGGTGGGGTAATGTCTCGATTGGTTTGCCTGTTACAAGATATATTCTTTTATTGCTTGATCAACTCTTTAAATGTGTAAGCTGCATGTCCCTGTTTTTTCAGTTTGTCGTTAATAAAATCAAACTGCTCAATTCTCTGCTTTTCATAGTAATCTTGTGCTGCGGCTAGTTGCCCCATAGCTTTGTTATGTCTTTTTCTCTCGCCTTCATCCCGCATTTTACTAAATGCGTAATTATTTCCCTGCAAAAACCCAGCGAAAACACTCCTGCCCCCCCTATAAACATTACGAATGAAGCCTTTTTAAAATAAATGATTTTTTAATTTCCCAATTTTACGCCCGGGAATTTATTCCTTGCTTCCCCGGAAAAAATTTTTTTGAAAGAAAATTTAAAGCTGTAATGATAGCAATTAGTTTTTTGCTGAACCCTAAAAAGTCAAACCCTTGCCAAATTCACCATTTTATTTTTAACAGGTTTTCCCCAAGCGGTATCCTACCTTGGGCCTCCAATAACAGCGAATGGTTAAAAATTTGGAAACCCATTTTTTTTTTTCGGTCCCTATTTTAAAAAATAAAAAAATTTAAAATTTAAAAAAAAACATAAACCCGCGATGATTACAAAACCCTTCCAGAACTTTTTTAAACAAATGACCGGGTTTTGGGCCCAAAAGGCAATTTCCCCAAAAAGGAAAGGCTGTTTTCTTTGGCCCATGTGGAAAAACAAAACATTTCCCTCGGAAAAATTCAGCAAGAACAAAATTCAAACAAATGCCCCGCCCCCAAAACTTGTAAAATTTTCATAAAAAGGTATAAAGCGCAACTAGGATCAAGAAGGGAAAAAAAGCGTGGGGAAAACTTTTCTTATTTTTGTACACAAAACTAAAAAAGAAAATTTTGGGCGCCTATTGTTTCTGAACAAGATTTTAAAGTAGATTTAACGCGGGAACTGGGTTTTAAAAAAAAGCTTTAAGAGCCCTCTAGGATGTTTCTAAATTACAAAATTGGAAAACATTTTTGTCCCCCGAACTAGGGAAAAAACAATTTTAAACCCAAATAATTTTTTTCCCCCAAAAAAAAAAACCGGCCAAAAAAATAAAGCAAAAACAGAAAACATTGAATCAGGTGGAAAGGACCATTTAAAAAGCCCCTCATCCGGGGGGGTTTTGGGCACCCAAAAAAAAGATTAGCAAGGGGGAAAAAAGGGAAAAAAATTTTTAATTTTTACAATCACATAATAAAAACAAAAACTGAAAAAGTGCTAGAGGCCGCAGCCAGTTGTTCAACCCCAGCATAAAAAAACAAAAAACCAAGTTGTTTCGGGAAACCTAAACAAAAAAACCCGGGGTTTTTGCCTAAAACCCCCAAAAGCCCTTTAAAGGGAAAATTTTTTTAAAAGAAATTTTCCCAATTTTTGGGGGGCATTGCTGGGGGGGTGGTTATTACGGTTAAAAAATAATAAAAAAAAGCCCGCAAAAACCAAACCCGTTAAAAAATTTTTCCAAAACCCAAAAAAAATACAGAAGCCAAACAAAAAAAAAATCCCGAACCCCCCAACCCAAAAGACCCTTTTGTTTCCATTTAAAATGCAAAAATAAAAAATTTTTAAATTGATTTAAAATAAAAAACTTGGTTTGAAATTAAGGATGACTAGTTATAAACCCTTTACTAATTTAAATTAAGAACTTGAGCTGACTTGTTTTAAGAAATTGAGGGGGCTTGGAACTTGGGAAGTTACTTGTTTAAAGGGAATTAGAAGTTACTTGTTAAAAAACGGGGAGATTAGGATGACTAAAATTAAAAACCCTTTAAAATTTGACTTGGAAAGGAACTTAGAGGATGACTTGAGTGGGAACTTATAAGTCCCTTGAGTGGGAAAAAAATTTTAAAAATTTGATTGAGTAAGAACTTATAAGTGACTTGATTAAGAATTGAGGATGATTTTTTGGGGTGGGGGGAAGGGAAAAGAGTTTAAAAGTTATTTAAAGTTAAAAATTTTTGGGTAAAGGGAATTTAGAAGGGGACTTGAAAAAAGAATTGGTGGGGGTTTTGAGGGGGGGTGGGTAAAAGGGGGTTCAAATGGAAAAAGCGGGGGTCGTTTGGCAAAACCCCCAAAAATTTGCCCCTTTCCCAAGAGGGGTTTTTTGGGGTGGGGCCCCAAGATTTTTAAAGCACAGCTTTGTTTCCCCTGATCGAGTGGGGAAAAGGGGGGTTTAAGGCGTTGGCTTAATGCCAAAGTTGCTCCTTCAAGCCCGGTTTTGGAGTGCGGCCAATGAATTTTTTTTTCCCGGCCGGGTTTTTGAACACAGTGTGTTTTCTGATCGAGTGGGGGGGGAAGGCGGTTAATTTTTTGTGTCTAAAAATTTTTAAATAGAAAGTTGTAAAATTTGCTATTAAAAAAAAATAATAAAAAATTTAAAAAACCCAGATAGACAACCATTTGCTTGTGCTCATTTTCTGGAAAGTTTTTTAAAACCCAATTTTAAACATCGGGCGGGGGAAGAGGCAGCAAAAAAAATTTGAAAAAAAAAAAAAAAATTACTAAAACCCCCCGGGGCCAGTTTAAATTTAAATAAAAAAGAAAAAAATATAACAAATAAAAAAAGTTTTACTTTTCTTTTCTGGTGAAAATTTATTAAACACCCCTGAAAAATCAAAAAACCAAAAAAACGTTTAAGAAGTGTTGAAAGCGTTTTCCCAGTCTTTGAGGGAAAAAAAAAACCCTTAAAAAAATAGAAAGGGAAATTCTAATAAAGGCCCAAAATTCACTTGGTTTAAATTTAAATACCCGCCCCCCTTCCCAACAGTATTTTGTTTTGGGAAAATAGCTGCGGAGGTATTTAAAAATAGAGAAGGAAATTTTAAGAAATTTGCCCCCAATTCATTTGAAGTCCCCCCCTTCCGGGTTTAAAAAAAACTGAGGAAGCCCGTCAAAAAATTTTTTTGGGAAAAATATCCAAAAAATCAAACAATTTTAAAAACAAAAGCCATCGCGTTGACACAAAAGATACATTGCTCAAAAACCCCCCCCGATGTGCGGGCCGCGGAAGGTGGAAGTATGTAGCATTTTTTGGGTTTTTTCCCAAATTAAACAATAATTGCCCTGTGTGCGTTTTCTGTGTGAACAAAACCCTTTGTTTTGTGCCGACCCTTTAAGCCCCAAGCATAAAAGGGCCCCAAAATTAAGTAAACGGGTGTCGCCAAAAGAGGGGGCCCCCTAACCCCGCCCCCGGGCCCCCAAGTCTTCTGTCTGTTTATCGAAGTTTTGAAAACTAAAAAGTTTAAAATGTAAAGTAAAAACTAGGTTTTCCCTTCTTTAAAATTGCGCTGCCCGGGGAAACCCCAACCCCCCAAAATGTCGTGCGATCAGAGTTTCCCGGCCTTCCCCAGTAAAAATGAAAACATACCCCCCCCCCGTCGTTTGGGTTAAGCGTGTGTGGTTTTTATTTCAAAAAAAAAACCCGGGGTTTTTCAAGACTTTGAGAAACAGTTAAAAAAAGAGTTTTTATTACAAAAAACAGAGACGCATTTGATGAATGTATGCGTGAAAATGATGTTATTGAAAATGATCAGGAAAAACACAGGATTAAGCAAAAACTAAAATCTGAAAAGTTTAGTAAATTAGTATTGAAAACGGATAATCCTACACAGTATGCATGTTTGTAGGGTTTACTAGTTAGAGAACGGATAAATGCCTATCTAGAGCAACTGCCCGAAACGGGTTGAGGGCAGTTGAGCTAGGATTGGCATTTATCCGTTCTCTCCTCACATCTTAAAGTTTACACAGATGGTTCAGTATTGTCTAATAATCAGTCAGGTTCTGCTTGTGTGTGTGTGTGTGTGTGTGTGTGTGTGTGTGTGTGTGTCTGTGTGTGTGTGTGTGTGGTGTGTGTGTGTGTGTGTGTGTGTGTGCGTGCGTGCAATTATGGCAACAGCGGATGGCTGATAAAATGACTAAATAAACAAGTGACTAGAATACGAAACCATTTGATTTCCGGCATGTTTCTGTTTAGAAGATACTTTGTGGTGTACCGGAAGGAAAAAAAAATCTCGGTATGCAAAGCACTGTAGGGTGCAGCGGGACGAAACGAAAAATCTCTTCACTTTTTGTTGACGTATCATGCGGTAACTTTCAATTTCATCACATCTATCCGGCTTTCGGTCTGACGGCATAGTTGGGTTTGTTTTCACATCGATCAGAGATAGGTGTACCTGAATGGAATTATCTCTCACCAACAGCTTAAATTTACAAACTACCGCCAATGATCGCTGAGGATAGATTATTATCACGATAACGTGATGGTGAATTTCTCGCCATAAAGTTACATTTGTTTCACTGTATCCATTCAATTGTTTATTTTTCTGTGTATGTGTGTTCGTACGTAGACAGGAAAAATTTTGTGCAAAATTTCCTCTTTGATAAGAGAACGGTCCCAAGCCTTTGGTTAAACCCACACATGTCACACGCATGGCGGGGGCGGGGAAAATTTAATTTCCCCTGTTTTTTCCAAGGCTAGTTTTCCCCACAAAAAGTAGGTAATTTTCTTCTCGGGAATTTGGGGATCATGGGGGTTGGGAAAGGGCGACATTACTTTTTTATTTTGGGAAAATTGTTTTATTTTAGTATTAGTAGTAGAAAAATGTAGGGAGGGTTTTCCAATTACATGGGCCTTTAAAAACCCTTTCAATGTCCCCTCGTTTTTATTTTTAATTTTTTTATACGGGGTTAAAATGCATGAAATATAAATTTTCCTTCTTATTCATAAAAGGCTTCTAAACGTATTTTAAAATTTTTTCAAGTTTTTTCACCCAGCAAATTTTTAAAAACTTTTAGTTTTTTTGAAAATTTTTAATTGCAGTTGGAAAACCCTTTTCCAGTTAGTAAAACTCTGTTACTGAATTTTAAAATCCCCCATATTAGAAAGAAACCCCCCCTTAAAACAAATTTTTTTCCCTTCCCAAAAATTTCTTTTTTAACCCTTGTGTTAACAGCCCTAAAAAAATATCCCCTGTAGGGCCGTTTGCTTGTGAAATATTTTGTACACTTCAATAAAAATCCCCTCTAATACGTTTACCTTTTAAAGGTACAAATTTAAGTTTTTTTAATCTTTTCTATTAAACCCCTTCTTTGTACATTTTGAAATATTTTTAGACTCTTTTTGTACTTTTTCGTTTGTTTTGACTTTTTTTCAAGGGGGGTACCGTTAATTTTCCAAATTTCAAAAATGCGGCCAAACCTTTAGCTTTTTTTAAAACCCTTTTAAAAACTTTTTCTTTTTTTAGGTAAATAAAAAAGTTCTTTGATTAACCCAATTTTTTTTTGGGTTTGTTTTATTTTTTCACTTATGAAGTGGGGATCAAAAATTTAAATCTTTATCAAAATTACCCCCCAAGATCCTTTCTTCCTTACTTTTTCTTTTACCACCCCTAATTTCCCCCCAAACTATTTTCATGCTGTTTCATGTTCGGATTTTTTTTTTCCCAACCCGGCAAAATTTTACATTTTTCAACTTTAAAATAAAAGATTCCATTTGTTGCCCTTTTTTTGGGGGCCCAATTTAAATTTTCTTGCAAAATTTTTAAATAGTTTTTGGATTTGTCATTTATTTTTGTTTTCACCAAAAAATTTTAAAAAAACATTTACCTCATTGGAAGGGTCTTTTTAAAAAAATAGAAAACCCGTACAGGCCCAAAAATACTCCCTTGGGGAATACCACTCAAAAAATCTTTCCTTGGGCATACGTTACCCCACTCTTACTCTTTTTTTTCAAATTTGAAAAAAAATCCTAACCCATTTAGAAAACTTACCTATATACCTTTATGTTTCCCAAATTTTTCAAAAAATTTTTCCCCCTGGGGAAAACCGTTTCAAAAAGCTTTAGGGAAAAAAGGGGAAAATTTATATCAACGAAGAAATTTTTTTTCTACCCTTGTTAACAAAAATCTTCCATAACTTCAAGTAGTTGTGATAGGGCAAGCCCTTTTTTTTTTACAAAAGCCAGTTTGGGCAACTGAAAAACAAATTATTATCATTTGAATGAAAAACTAGGAAAACTCTTAATGGATTCTAGCACTTTTTCATGCAATGCAAGTTAAGCTTACCGGCGATTTGCCTGGCTCAGATTTTGACCCTTTTTTAAAAATAGCATAACTTCTGCCGATTTTCCCGTCGAGGGGGAATTTTTCCCGTCTCTAAAGATTTTTTTAAATCTTACTGGGGCGGGTTTCAAACTTAATCCTTACTTAATTCCCTTTTTTGAAATTTAGGTGGTATTAAATTTTGGTCCCGCGCTTTAGACTGGGTTTTAAATTTAAACAACTTCTTTTCCCACTGCAGCTGAAGTAATTTTTATTCTGTAACTGAAATTTCCCTTAGATTTACTAAATTCAATTAAAATCAGGTATGTTTTTTTGTAACTTTATTAGCAAAGACACTTTTCGAAGAAAATCATTTTTAAAAATTTAGCTTTCTCCAATATCTGAAATCGGGGGCCCCCCCCCCCTTTTTCCATCATTTTTAAAAATTTACCCCTTTTGGTTTTTTTTTTGTCGTTTTTGCCGTATTTCCCAAAACATTTGGGGGTTTTTTTTACCCTTTTTTTTGCTATTTTTTTTTTCATAAAACCCCTTTTTTTTTGATTTGGCACAATTTTTTTGTTGAAGGTAGTGAACACGGTTTGGGGTGATTCTCACAAAATATTTCCTCGAAGGTCTTTTTAAATAGAAAAGAAGTAAGGGAACACTCTTTTTTCCCCTTTTTCTTCTTCTTTCCTTTTCCAAAACAAAACCCGGGTTTAC
The DNA here is from genome assembly GCA_018398815.1 of Conus ventricosus. Taxonomy (NCBI): domain Eukaryota; kingdom Metazoa; phylum Mollusca; class Gastropoda; order Neogastropoda; family Conidae; genus Conus; species Conus ventricosus. Next base: position 4,025,403 of record CM031608.1, read on the forward strand.
TCAAAAACGATTGGGCAAACCCGGGCAGTTAAAAAAATAAAAAAAAAATTAAATAAAACATAAAACAGTTGGGGACCCCAAGAAATGTTGGGGCCCCCGGGGAAATTTGGGGAACAAAGGGGTTTGCCTTCGATTTCAAGAAGGTTTAAAAACAATGGCCCAAAATTTGGCCCAGGTAAAAATAAAATATTTGGGGAAAATAAAAAAAGAAAATCGTTTTAATATTTCAGATCTCCCGGGGGTCCCCCCTATGCAGTGGACAGGGGTGGGAGGTTTCCTTAGAATAAATTTTCCTTTATTTTTTTAACATCGAAATTTTAATGGGAAAAAACTCCTGGGCAGGGTGTAGTCTTTGTCGGTTGAGGAAGGGGGGGGGGGTCGAAAGGGGGGGGGGGGGGGGGGGGTAGCCAGTGTTGACTGTAAGGCTGGTAATTTGTGATGAATGTTGTTTGCTCTTGATGACAGCACTTCAAATAATTTGTTTTGATTATCAGCAGGCTTAGGTGTAAGATCTGTTTGTTTGGTCATACAGCAG
>CM031608.1:4026037-4053537 GCA_018398815.1 Conus ventricosus
AAACGAAAAAGAGTACATTACCTTTTTGATGTAGAGCTAGCTAAAATGTTAGGCTTTACAACGCCAATCAGCCTGTTCATAGTTTTAGAGTTACACCAAACAAAACTACTTATGAGGGGGAAAATCCGCTCGATCTTACAGTACATTCATTACTCTATGTTCATTTAGATGAGCTGAGCACTGATGAAAACTTATATGATGGAGAGCCCTCAAATGTTTTAAGAGCTCTTCCGTCAGGGAAAGCTGCGTATTGCGATTATGAAATTATACAATTCCCTAATTTACAGTTTAAAAGATTAGTTTGTGGGAGGGTCGGATCATTTAATATAAAGATCACAGACAAAACAGGGAAAGTCGTAAAATGTGATAACCTGCACATTGTTTTGGAAATAAAATAATAAGTTGTACTAAAAATGTCGCGTGGGCCAGAAGAATCAGGAGTTACATTAGCGCCTGTAAGGTGTATAACTTTAGAATTAAAAGACCTTGCAGACGTTGTGGACTTTGAACAGAATGGTGAAATAGGCACTTTGTATGGTTTGAGTACACTAAAGATGGTGATTATAAACGCAAAGAGGTTGGCGACAACAAAAAGTTTCCTAAACTAGAACAACTGCGCAATCTAGAAGCAAATAATGTTGGCCAGTATGAATATAAAATAGTTCGAAAACCTGACCTCAAATGGCATTTAGAACCATATTTAGAATGGGAAATAAAATTTGAATTCATAAGCCATTTACATTTTTTAGCCGTCAAAAAAGTTTCAGAAAAGCATTCAACTCTGGCCCTTTACATGTAAGTCTTATGCCGGACGATAATAGTCGGAAAGAAATTGAAATAACGCCGTATGGGAAAAAAACAGTACATCCTCCACAGAAAAGAAACGGTTTTAAAGGACGCTTCTACAAAATTACAGTCCTTTCCAAGCAGAAAATTAAGAGACCACGTTCACAATGATATTTGAAATTTCTGTCTTTAAAGATGTGGAGAGGGGCGGGGTTGTGGGCGTTAGTGACGACCTTATAAAAGGAATTAATATTAGCTGGCAAAACTTAGACGTTAAACGTCTTAAAGTTACCATCGTCGTTCTTCACAATGGTGAGGATATTAAGGTCGTAACAACAAGCGACAAATTAATGTTGACTTAAATAGAAACAATCTTACAGAACTGAATTGGATTAATCTTACCCATTTAGGCCTCATAGGGTTTTATTATACTGAACAGGTTTTAACAGAAAGTATGATAAACATAATAACTGGATTAGATTAAGTTCTGTTATAACACTATGGAGCAGTTAAACTTTATGACAAAAACCCCTCATTGTTCATTAATTTGTGGACAAACTGGTTGTGGAAAAACAATATTTATCCTCGACCTGTTACAAACAGTTTATCGTTATAATTTTGATCATATTGTGATTTTCTGCCCAACACTTAAATGGAACAAAGCATATCACGATAGAAGGTTTATATGGACAGATGATAACATATTTTTAGTTAATCCCAGCAATAAACTAAGTGAATGTTTAGAACGATTTTTTATGTTGTTTGAGGGAACGCAGACGCTATTTATTATAGATGACTGTTCAGCAGAAAGAGACATAGTTAAAAAGAGAAACACTTTGTCGAAACTAGCTTTCAGTGGAAGGCATGCTGGAATAAGTGTGTGGATTTTATGCCAAAAATATAACTCGGTTTTAAAAGACTTTAGAGAACAGTTAAAGACTGTAGTTTTATTTCACATGAAAGACAGAGATGCATTTGATGAATGTTTGCGTGAAAATGATGTTATTGAAAACGATCAGGAAAAACATAGGATTAAGCAAAAACTGAAATCTAAAAAGTTTAGTAAATTAGTATTGAAAACGGATAACCCTACACAGTATGTTTGTTTGTAGATAATCGTTATTTTTTGGTTATTGAAGTCTTACTTGTCAGAGAACAGGAAAAGGCGGCTTTTAGGTCACTTTCGCCCGAAAACTTGGTGGAGGAGCAAGTGAGGTAGAACAGACATTTCTCTGTTCTCTTCAGTTCATCAAGATGACCCTGCCTGTCCTATGGGTTAGTCCGTGTTGATCGCCGGGGCTTGGTGGGGTTGTTGCCAGGACACTTGTTGACTGGGGAGGACTGGCTGGAACGGAGCTGAGTCACGTTTACTCCAGTGTGTCGACTGCCACCATTTCTGTTGTCACTGTGGCCACCACGCACATTGCTCTCACCACCAGCACAGGCACTGCTGTCACCGCAACGCGCTCTATCGTTAACACCACGAGTACCACCACCACCACCACAAGCACGACCACCACCACCACCACGAGCACTACTGCCACTGCCACAAGCACTACTGACACTGCCACGAGCACTACTGACACTGCCACGAGCACCACTAACAGCACCACGTGCGGTGCTCTCACCACCGCGTGCACCGCTCTCACCACCGCGTGCACTGCCGTATCCACCACATGCACTGCCGTATCCACCGCGTGTACTGCCGTATCCACCGCGTGTACTGCCGTATCCATCATGTGCACTGCCATGTCCACCTCGCGCGCTGTTACGTCGACTCTCCCTGTTGGAGCGAGGAGAATCTTCACCTCGCCGATGCCCCCCGCTGATGTCGTGACCTGTGCCCTCAGGACCTCCGCGTCGTGATGCGTTGTACTTGGGCTGTTCCGTGGTCGGGTTGTTGGTTGACGTATCTCCGGCGTTGGCGTCGTCGTTTGTTGCTGCTGCTACTTCAGCGTAAGTCCTGGAATCAGGCCTTGGCACCACCATCAGCTTTCCTCGCCTGAAGAATGCGACCTTCCCCTCCTTCTTCGCCTCCGCAACGATGCCGGCCTGCTTCCTGGTGAGGTCGTTGGCCACTCTCACACCTTGACCCTCCAACCTTTGGGGCCCCCGGGGTTATTTCCCGGTTTTGGTGTCCTTTGTCCCTCCACCCGATTGGTTTAAAAGGGTTGGCCCCCATTCGCTTTCCCGCCAATGAGCCTCTTTCCCCTTTTTCCATCCCTCTTCCATTTCCCATTTCAAAAACCTTCCACGGTCTACCCCCTTGTTCTGCTTTGGCCACCAAACAACGATTTACCTTTTTTGGGGTTTAAAAATTTTTTTTTTTTCCCCCCCAAAATTTGGGGTTTTCATTTTTCCTTTTCCGCAACTGGAAAGTTGTCCCCTTTTTGCAGGGGAAAAAAAAGTTCTCAAATTTGGGGTTCCTGGACAAAAACAAGCCCCTTTTTCCCCTTTGGGGGTTTTCAAAAACCCCCCCCTTGACCAATTTCTTTTAAAAAATTCCTTTTTTGAAAAGGGGAATTTTCCCGGTTGAAAACAAGAAAAAAGGGGAACTTTCCCGGGTTTTTTTTTTCAGCCCAGAAACGTTTTTCAGGGGTGAAACCCCATGCCAACCTGGGGGGACAGGGGAAGCCCGGTGTGACTGTCCGCAATGCATTTCTTGAAGGGGTTTTGGTGAAGGTTTTGTTTTTCCAGGGGGGGTTTCCCAATCCCCAAGAAAACCCATAGGCCAAGAAAAAAAAAGAATTTTGGCGGGAAAATTTCCTTTTTCGGGTCACTTTCCCCTAACCTTTTCCTTTACAAGAAAGGTTTTTCCGTTCCCAAAAGACTTAAAACCGAAAAAAAAGGGAACAAAAAAACCTCTTGCTTTCCCCTTTTTTTTAAAAAAAAAACCAGTTTTGTTTTTTTACAATTTTTTTTATTTTTTTCAAAAAACCCTTTTTCCCAAAATTTTTTAAATACCCTTTTTTTTTAAAAATTTAAACTTTTTTTTTTTTTTTTCCCTTTTCTGAGTTTTTTTTAAAAAAAAAAATCCCACACTTAGAGTTTTCCCTTCCCCGGAAATACACAAGTTTTTTTTTTAACAAATTTTTTTCGGGAACTAAAAATAAAATCGGTTCCTAAACAAAAAAAAAAAGGTTTTCTTTCCCTGTTTATTGGGGAAAAAATATTTATATTTTCCTGTCCTAAACCCCTTTTTAAAGCTTTTTCCTTTTAATTTTGGGGGGAAAAAAAAATCCAAATATATTAAAATTTTCAAAAACTTTTTAAAATTGGAAAATTTTTTTCCCAAAAGTTGCCCCAAAATTAAAAGGGGGGGGTTTTTTAAAAATTTAAAAACCCCCTTTTTTTTAAAAATTTTTTCCAAATTTTTTTTACAATTTTTCCCAAATTTTCTTTTAAAAAAACCTCACCAAAATTTTAAGATTAACCCAATTTCATTTTAAATTTTTTCTATTTGTAAAAACTTGTTTTTTTGTTTATTAAAAAACCTCCCTTGAAAAAGCAAACAACAAGGGGTTTTTGCTGTTTTAAACTAAATTAATTCCTTTTTGGCCAACAACCCCAAACCCCCTTTAAAAATTTTAAAGAAAATTTTCTTTTTTGTAATTCCCAAAAATTTCCCCTTTAAAAAGAATTAATTTTTGGAACTTTTTTTCAATTTTTTTTTCTTGAAAATTGTTTTTTTTAAAGGCTTTTTTTCAATTTTTTCCCCTTTTGGGGGATAGCTTTTTAAGGGGCCAATTGGGCTTTTTCTAAACTTTTTTGCCCGGAAAATTTTAAAAGGGCAAATTAAATTTTATTTATTCTTAGGTTTAAATTGTTTTTGGGGTTGTTTTCAAATTTTTATTAAAATTGGACTTTTTTGCCTTAGTTGGGGGGGGGGGGGGGGTTTTTTCGAACTTTGGGGTTTTAAAACCCCTTTTTTGGGCAAAAAAACCAAAAAAAGGGGACCCTTCTTTTCAAACCCCGTTAAAATTTTAATTTTAAGGTTTATAAAACCTACAAAGCCATTTTTTTCGGCCCACGCGAAAATTTTTTTAACCAATTTTTTACCAAAAAGTGGGTACCTTTTCCTTTTCCCCGTTTTTTTTGATTTTTTTTAATACCCAAACCCCCAAAAATAATCTTTTAAAACTTTTTTGGGTTTTGAATTTTTTTAAAATAAAAACCCCCTACCCAAATTTTAAAAATTTTAGGGTTTATAAAATTTTTCAAGCTTCCCCAAAGAAAAAAGTAAGTTAATCAAATTTTTTTCATTTTCCCCCCCAAACTATTTCATCGCAAACACAAAAAAAGGTTGATTGTTTTGAAAGCCGCCCCCCCCTTTTTTTCAAACGTTTTTTCCCCTTTGATGTTTTTGGTTTGCATTTTAATTTAAAATTCTATTTCATTTTTCTTTTAGGGGAAAAAGTTAAAAATTTTGATTGTTAATTTAAAGCTTTTTTTCCTTCTTTTTGAAAAACCCTTTTTTATATTTAAAAAAAAACCTTTTTTAAATTTTTCATGGGGGCCCTTTTGGGCCCCCTTTTTAAAATTTTAAAAACAAACTTTTATTTTTTTGGGGAAAAAAACTTTTTTTTCCCAATTTTAAAAAGATGTTCAAAAACGGCGCAAAATTTTTTGTTAATTTAAAACTTAAAAATAGAATATATCTTGAATTCTGTGGCCCAAACTCCTTTTTAAAAAAAAGGGTACCCTTTAAAATTCTTCCCCCCCCCCTTTTTAAAAGAGACCCCAAAAGCGGGTTTTTCCCATGAAAAACCAAAATTTTTGGTGTTTTCGCATAAGGGGGTTATTTTTGCTGTTTAAAACCCAGATTTTTGGTGGGAGTGCCGATTTCATTTAAAACACCTTAAGTATTTTCTAATTCAACCCTTAAATTGCAAATTTAACCACCCCAAAAAGAAAACAAAGGTTTTAAAAATCGAACGAAAAAAACTTAAAGCCCTTTTAACAATTATTAACAGGCAAGCGCTTTAAGGGCCCCACAGAATTTAAATTTTTTCCGGCGCCCCAAAATTGGGGGCCCCTTTGGCGGCAAAAAACAGCTAAAAAAATTTTTAAACATTCTAACCATCGGGGGGAAAGGGGGGGGGGGGAAGAAAAAAAAGCTTATTCGTCTTTTTTGGTGTTTTGGGGGGGAAAAAAAAGACGAGCATAACTGATCCTTCTACGGCTTTCCACAAAAAAATTTAAAAAATTTTTGAGAAAAAAAATTTTTTTAATTTAAAATAAAAGTTTTTAAAAAAAATAAAAGGGGGGGGTTTTTTTTTTTACGGTTTTTCCCCCTTGGATAAAAAAATAAAAAAATTTTTTTTTAAGCGGGGCATAAACAAAGGGTTTGGGGAAAACGACATAATTCTGGCCAGAAATTTTTTTCGCAAAAACAAAACCCAAGATTAACCAATCCCAAAAAAAGCCAAACCCCCGGGTCATTGGCCTTGAAAACCCGGGGTTTTTTGGGAAATTTTAACCCTTGTTTTATTAACTTAGGTTCCCCTTTTTCACAAAATTAAAAAATTTTGGGGAAATAACCAAATGTGCTAAAGAAACTCCTTAAAAACAAAAGAGCTAACTTTACCCCCTAATTTTTTTAAAAGCAATTTTACGGTTTTTTTTAAATAAATTCCAGGACAATTTTTTTTTTACCCATGTTTTTTCACGGGGCGATTGGCACCCCTGAATTTCCCCACCAGCCTTATACCTCCCAAGGTACTTTTGCTCTAAAAAGTTCTATGTCTCCCTGCTCTCTAAAATTTTTTATGTTCTCTACTTGGTTTCTAAAAATTTTTGTAGTTTCTTTTTATTCATTGATTTCTAAAGTTTTGGTTATATTTCCCTTTATCCCCCATTTTGTTTTTTTATCTTTTTTTTCTTTTTTTAAAAATTTGGGCCTAAGTTCCCTAAAAATTTTTTTTTTTTTTAATCCCCTCTATTCCCCTATTTTGCAAATTGTTTTTAATTCGCCCCGGGGTCTTAAAGAAATTTTGGGCTTTTTCTGAAGGTGGGGAATTTAATTTTTTTTCCCGGGGGGGGGGATGTTTTTAATCTTTAAGTTCCATGTTTTTTCATTTGGGTTTTCGTCGGGGGTTCTTTTAGTGTGTTTTTTAAGTTTGCAAATGCCTCCGCCCTTAATTTCGTCTAGCAATGCCAAGGCATTTTGATCTTTCCACTGATCTATTTTCTAATTGAACCCCAGCTAAAAACTTTGATGGTCGGGTTTGTTGTACCCAACAAGTTCCCTTGATCGTTTTTTACAGACAAAGCCCTTCTAATTCAAAAACATTTGGGTCTTAATTCGGGGTTCTTGGCCCAACTTTTGTAAAAAGCTTTGCCCTCTTGCGTTAATTACCTGAATGAAGGGGTTTAGCGATCTGGTCAAAAGGGGTCATTTCACTCTTCGTCTCCACATCAAAAACATATAAACTCTTCCCTTCAATTCCTGCCATGTTTTTTAAAAAAAAAAAACTTTTTTTTGCTTCATAAAAATGCCACAACAAGCCATGGCTCGATTTGACCCGCAAAGAAACAGAAAGAGCCCCCGGCGTGAAGGAAATTTGCGGAATAACTGTTCCAAAAATCCATTAAATATGAGAGTCAAATTTTTACTGCAAAATTTCCGCCCCAGGGGCGGATGAAGTATTTTCCCGGTCGCGGTCTTACTTTTAAAAAAGCGCTCGATTCAACAAAGCCCAAAAAGGAATTGTACAGAAACCGGGGCGGGCAATCGTTAAGAAAATTTCTATAAAATTGAGGGCAAGAAATATTTTCTTTACACAATGCAGACATTTTTTTAACCCCATTCGATCTATGGGGAACCGGGAAAGAAAAGGGAAGATTTGCGTTTTTAAGGATCGCAAGAAAACACAAAACTTAAAAAAAGGCGCGAACTCGCCTCAGGTCAAAAAACACAAAAAGGCTTTGCTTAATTATGCGTTTGGGAATCCTTTTTTCCTTCCCCCTTAATTTGAGTTGTTAAAAAAGCGCATGCGCCATACTTTTAAGGAGCATTAAAAAAAGACTGTCATAAAGAACTAAATTTTAACGATACAAACGTGTTATTTTAAACAAAAGCACCGAAGCAAAGTACGCATTTTTGACACAGTTAGGTTTGACGTTTTGCACCCAAAATTTTAAGGCGATTTAAAACAATATCAAAACAAGTTACAAAATATTACGAAGAGGATTCATCATAAAACATATCCTAGAAGCAGGGAGACACATATGGGAATTTTAGTTTTAGCGTCTCAGCAAGATCGCTTAAAGGGATTTTTTTGCTGTGTGAAGATGAAGAACCATTTTAAAAGGGGAAGTGAAAGTTTTTTAATCCAAAAAAAGAAAAGTACAAATTTCGTTGAGGGAAAATCCTAAACCCAAATCATCTAGCGGGCTTAAAACCTTTTTCCATTTTTATGAAAAAAAGAAAAAGTTTGGGGGGCGGGAGGTGTAGAAGTCCCAAAAGTGACCTTGTGTTAAAATTTTTAAACTTCCAAGTTTGGGTGAGATTATTTAACAAAAGAAAAAACGGTTTTGGTTTTACCCAAGGTCAACAGAGGAAAATCAGTTTCATGAAAACGGGAGAACTGTGAGGACGTAAAAAACATCCAATTGATAAAGAAGAAGAACCGATAAAACCGTTAATGTACATTGTTTTTTAATATATGTGCGCACTAATATTTCTAACAATTTAAAAAGTAGTAACTAAATTATTTTTTCATTTTTTAAAAAGCTGCGTTCAGGGGTTATCCAAAAGTGCCTACAGCGCCGCCAAAAAAAGGATAGCGGCAATTTTGCTGTTATAGAAACCCCCGAAAATAAAAACCTTCAGATTAACAAAAAAATTTCACAAATGCAACAAAAACTAGAGCAGGCCTTTCAAAATACAGCAAAACCAAAACGAAGGATCGCTGCCTTTAATGCGTTACTATGTTAAACTGGGCATAACTAAGGCTCTTCAGAGGGCGAGTGTTTGGGCCTTACAAAGGGCATAGGGGCACCCGCATTTTCCCTAGGCGGGGTTTTCTTAACTCTCGGTCGGTTCATTAGCTGTAGGGCTGCCAGCAAAAAAATAAAAACTAAACTCCAAAAGCACACAGCTATGGTTCAACTAATAAAAGCTAAACTTACTCGTTTAAACTGACAATAAATAAAGCGCTAGTTGACCAACTCCGGAGAAGAATTTTTAAACGTTTACAGGTGATTTTGATGACTACAAAAACAAAATTTGATCTTAAAGAAAGGCGGACAAGTTTTTCTCACACCGACCCCGGCAGATAAAAAGGAATGCTTAAAAAAAGTAAACAACATTTAAAATCTTTCTAAACAGCTCACTTAACAACACCAAAGGGGTTTTTAAAATTAGTTTATGGTCCAAAACCAAAAAAGCCGTTTATATTGGTTCTGATTTATTTTTTTTTTTTAAAAAAAAAAAAAATTTTATTAAAAAAGAAGCTCAACAGGCTAAGAAAAATGAAGGGCAAGCGAATTTTTTGAAGGAATTTAGAGAGAGCGTTTTTTCAAGACATGAAAAATATTTTATCTAGAAGTCATTGTCCAGCAAAGGCGGGCAGCGTTTTTACATGCATTTCTCAAGTTCAAGAAACACTAATAACCCCCAGTTTAAAATAATGTTTGCTGTTTAATCGACTATGTAACAATAAATGAAAAAATTTTTAGAAGCTGGGGCCGCTAAACAAAAAACTGTTTTTTTCATACGACTTTAAAACCGGGTTGGGGGCGAACGCTTACACATTTGAGCTGCGGCTAAAACCTGAGGGCTCTGGTTGGCAAGGGGGAATCTTAGAGACAGATTAAAACAGCTAAGTATGCGCCGATTGTTGGAAGGTACATTCCCCACCCCCAGCATTATTGCAAAAAGGCAGTTCTAAAAATAAAGAATCAGAAACCCCAAAAGTTTTTGGGGTTTTTCTTTCAGGCTGCTCACGCCCCCAAAAACGCAAGAGGTGTCTAACTTCACCCCTCATCAAAGATTTAAAATTTGTGGGGGGTCCCCTTTTCCCTTTTGTGTAGACCAAAATTTATCGGTTTGAAGAACAAAACAAACCAAAAACTGTTAAGTATACAATGGGATGAGGAAAAAAATTTGGTGCCTTTTAAAGTGTCCCAGAACAGTCCAACGATTGGGGACCCGACAAAAATCTGTTGCTTTTATGAGTTTCCCAGCGGGTACCGCAAAACATTTTTAAAAACAAGAGTAAATAATGCGCATACTTCAAAAACATGGCAAAAAAAGAATTTCTGGAAAAAGTTTTTAAAAAGAAAGCCTCTGTTCAGCCGCGATTTAACAAAAAAAACATGAAATTTCTGAACGGAAAACGAACTAAATTTCGCCCCGCAGGATCTAAAATTTGTTTTAAGAACTGGGAAAAAACTGCAACATTTTCCCTACGTAGTTTTTTCGCAGACTTCGAGTCGCTTATTGTTCCTTATAAGGGCCAGCGCCACAAAAACTTCGAAAAAAAAGTCTAATGGTAACATCAATTGTTCATTTTCCTATTATTTTTGTCGGAGGCCCCATTCAAGGAAATTTAAAAGAGGGCCCAAATGCGGCTAGAAAATTTTTTCAGCGCATGCGCAAGTGCGCAAGACTGTTTAAATTAAACTTATCTGAAATCATAATGAGCCTAAGACCAACAACAAATTTTACTCAGCCACACATTTTTGGATTTGTGGTTAGGGCCCCTCATCAGACGCAGAGAATCCAAAAGTAAGAGACCATATCAATTTTGCGGAAAAATTCAGAGGACGGCGCATACAAATGCAATCTTCAACTAAAGTTTGATCCTAAGACATGGAAGCTGCTGTATCTTCATACTTGCGAGGTTACGACTCCCACCTTATAATGAAGCAGTGGCGATGCCTTCAGGGTAGCATGCATTGCACAGTCATCAGGAAAAGTACATGTGTTTCACTTTAATAACTGTCTTTTTATGACTCTATGCAGCACATGATGGGTTCATTAGAGTCACTGGCTATGTCCTTAAAGTCCTGCCCAATAACGGAAGAATATTTTGACCCAACGCTTGTTAGAAAGGGCGTTTATCCTTATGAGTACATGAACAGTTGGGAAAGGTTTGACGAAGACACACTTCCTCCTAAAGGCGCGTTCTTTTCTAGTCTTAGAGGAAAGGACATCAGTGACTCTGATTACCAGCATGCTCAAGATGCGTGGCAAAAGTTAGAGTGTAAAAACGATGGGAGACTATCATGACTCTACTTGATGGCAGATGTATGTTTGTTGGCGGATATTTTTGAAAATTATAGGAAGACCTGCATGAAACATTTACAGTTTGGATCCTGCGCATTACATTTCTGCGCCCGGGATGAGTTGGGATGCTTTCTTAAAGTTTACTGGAGTACAGATTGATTTATTGTCAGATTTACCAATGATTCAGATGATTGAAAACGGATTGCGTGGAGGAATTAGTATGGCGTCGCATCATTACTGTAAAGCAAACAACAAATACTTGGACGATTATGATTCCCAGAAAAGGTCTAACTATCTTATGTATTTAGACGCAAACAATCTGTATGGTTGGGCAATGGCGCAATCACTTCCATTACGTAACTTTAAAATGTACACAGGTACGAATAATATTCAAAAGGCATTAAAGTGGTTGGGCAGTTTAACGCCTGACCAACAGCGTGGTTTCATTCTAGAAGTTGACTTAGAATATCCTCATGAACTCCATGACCTGCATAATGACTATCCGTTAGCGGCAGAAAGCCTAAAGATGAATCCAAGAGAGCCGCCTAAACTTGTGCCTAATCTTCGAGGCAAAAAAAAATTATGTCTGCCATTACAGACTTCTACAATTTTATTTAAGACATGGTTTAAAGTTAACAGCTGTTCATCGCATAATTGCTTTTGATCAAGAACAGTTCATGAAACCATACATCATGAAGAACACTGATCTCAGAACTAAATCCACAGATGCTTCAGAAAAAGACTTTTTCAAGCTGATGAACAACAGCTGTTTCGGAAAGACTATGGAGAATCCGCACAAGCGCAAAGATGTCAGATTGGCCACCAAAGAGAACGAAGCATTAAGCTGACTTCAAAACCTAATTATCAGGACTTCAGAAGATTTCATGACCAGCTTTTTGGCATAATGATGAAAAAAAAAGAAAGTTCAAATTGGACAAACCTGTTTTTATTGGGTTTACTGTTTTAGAATTATCAAAGCTTTTGATGTTAGAATTTCTTTATGACTACTTTAAGCCTCGTATCCTGAGTCCAGAGTACTTTACACAGATACAGATAGTTTTGTTATAGATATCCCTACTGAAGACATCTATAAAGACATGGAAATCGAAGTGGCTAAAGGACATGCGGGATGGTATGACACGTCCGATTACCCTAAAGATTCGCCTTGCATTCAATTACTAACAAGAAGGTTTTTAGGAAAGATGAAGGATGAATTATCTGGAAAGGTGATCAAGGAGTATGTGGGGTTAAGGTCAAAAATGTACAGTATTTCGAGCCAGGAGAAAATCATTAAGAAAGCAAAGGGAATATCTCGCAGCGTTGTGCAGTCAAACATATCACATGACAACTACAAAGAAGCATTGTTTGGCAAAAAGACTTTTCATCATGACAACGTAAAACTGCGATCTAATACATGAGATCAACACAACGGTTGTAACAAAGAAGTCATTAGATAGAACAAACACAAAACGTGTGTTTGTTAATCAGAGTTTTCATATGCAATCGGGCACTGGAGAACCGTAATATTAATTAAAGCGGAACTGTGTCTGGCGGGATTATCTGCAGTTCTTCTTTCACAAAAGATCTTTGAGGAGCTGGTTGTTTTGTGGTGCCAGTTCTCGTAGATAATACACGGGCGGATTCATTTTTACAATTCTTTTTATTTCATGGATCAACACTCCAAACCGGATCAGTTGCCCTGATGCGAGTGTCCCCTTCTGCTTCCCCGGTAAATAAAGGTACCTTACTTTTAAACCAAACGGTAATAGTTTGCCGGGTGTACTGGAGTCTTCAGCAACATTTATTGTTTTCTTTTGATTGCTTGTACTGGTTTTAGTCCTTTAAATTCTTCATTATTCATTGCGCGCCAAAACTGAGGGCAGTCTTCTGACCCATTCTGTGTTGCGAGAATTGTCAATCAGCTCTCTGTGATACTGGTAGGAGAAAAGTCTTTCAGCTAACTGTTTGTTAAGTTTTCAACTAAAGCCTGTGATCTGTGAACACCCGGAATGCCTCTTCTAATAGTAACTCTGTGTTTTAACAATAATTGATTCACTTGGCCTTTAAATTCTTTTCCATCATCAACTTGAATCATGCGAGGATAAGTTAGCGGCCCTCGTTGGTATATCAGTTGTATAGCAACAGCAACAGCAGAAGCACTCTTTTGTGTTAATGGCTCCGCATCTTTGTATCTTGAAGCCATGTCAATGACTGTGAGTGCGTACTTAAATCTTTTTCGTCTAATCCTATCAGAGGGTAAATATAAAAGGTCCATTTGATGGGTGTCGTTCGGTATTGTATTAACAAAGTGTGGTCTCTGTATTCGTCTAGGGGCAGGTAAATAAATTTGCCAAACCGCTTGTTTAGATAACCATTCTTTTGCTGTTTGTTCACTGACTCCAGCTGCTTGGCTTAGCTTTTTAATTGCTGTGATGCCCTTCCAATATCCTTTGGGCGAATAATAGATTTTGTTCATTTTTTTATTCAGCCAATATTATGCGCAACAAAATACACAACGGTCATACCAACGGCAATAAACGCAATTTCTTGCATCTTTTGTTTTTCTGATGGTTGATAAAAGTCACTGAATTTTGGTGGGGCAATGTCTCGATTGGTTTGCCTGTTACAAGATAATATTGTTTTATTGCTTGATCAACATTTTTAAATGTGTAAGCTGCATGCCCCTGTCTTTTCAGTGTGTCATTAATAAAATCTAACTGCTCAAGTCTCTGCCTTTCATAGGCGTCTTGTGCAGCTGCTAGTTGCTCCATAGCTTTGTTATGTCTTTTCTCTCGCCGTCATTCCCCAGTTTACTAAATGCGAATACTTCCGCTAAAAGCAAGCGCATTCACCACAGCGCCGCCTATCATTATTGCGAGTGAGCCATTTTTTATAAATGTATTTTTTTCTTACATATTTATATTGTCTGGAATTATTCCTTGCTTAACTAGAAAATCTTTCGTAGCAACCGAAGCTGCAATGATAGCAATCAGCTTTGCTGAATCCTCAAAGTCTAGTTTGCCAGATCTGCTGGTTTAATTCTTAACAGGCTTTTACCAAGCATTGAGTATCCTACACTTAGACCTCCAATAACAGCAGAATGGTATACAAGGTTGGTAACAGTTTTTTCGGTGCTCATTTTATAAAATAAAATAATTATAATTTAATAAAAAAACATGAACAGCGATGATCTCCTACAGCTACAAGGCGGCCTAACCTTCCTGAACTTATGAATGACCAAGTTGATGGCCAAGCTGTTATGCCCCAAAGGAGAGGTTGTATTCTTTGGCAGCGTGTGGGAAAACAAAACAGTTCCTCGGAACTGAATTTAGCATTGAACAGATTCAACAGATGTCGCCACAAGACATTATAAAGTATCATAACAGGTATGAAGCGCAGTTGGGGTCTAGAATGGTGAAAAGTTGTGGGGCAAACGGTTCTTAGTTTGTACACAAAACTAGTTAGTAGATTTGCGCCCATTGATTCTGAACAGGATTTTATGTATGATTTAACGCAGGATCCAGTTTTAACAAAGTCATTAGAGTCTCTAGGGTGTGATCTGTATTACAGATTTGGAAACATTGTTATCGCATTAATCATGGGATTAATAACTTTTAATCATATAGATTTTATTTCCCTTCAAAATGAACGAGCTGGAAAATCAGCAGAATCAGAAAACACTGAATCAGGTGGAGAAAGTACCAAGCCAGAAAATCAGCAGAAAACGCTGAATCAGGTGGAGGCCATTAAAAATCCTGGGCGTGTTGAAGCAGGAAAAAAATTAGCAGAGTGGAACAGACAAAAAAAATTAATGTTACAGAATATGACTCATCATGAAAACATAACGCCGCCAACGCCAGAACAAGTTGATTCAATGCCAGCTATAAAAAACTCCATGTGATACAAGGGCACCAAAGTCTTCATGGAATATTGAACTTAAAACTGTTGCCATTTTTGGCGCCATTGCTGCTGTTGGGGCAGTTATTACGGTTATAAAATATATAAACCGATGGCAACAGAAACAAAAGCAATCAAAAAAATCTGAACCATTAAATACAGAAAGAGACAACTGCACGCCAAACCGCCAATAACAAAGCATCATTTTGATCCATTTATAATGGAATAATATTTTAAATTTTTTTATAAAAATAGATCATGGCGTATTATAAAATGATGAAGTCAATAATAAAGACCTGGAGTCTATAAAAGACATTTCCATAGACCCAAATTGTAATCAATGCGGTTGCTTCGGATGTAAAACCTTCCTTAAGATCTATGCAGAGAACGCTGAGCAAGACATCCTCAACGATGACGCTGTTTTTTGAGGCGTGTGTGTACTATATTTAGGCATCTACTATTTAAGATAAAAAACATAGCTTGTATTTTTTTGATAATTATAAGATACTTAATAGAACTTGGTTGTACTTAAGGATGACTTAATCAAGAACTTATCAAGAACTTGATCAAAACTTATTAAGAACTTAATTAAGAACTTGATCAAGAACTTATTAAAAACTTGGGGATAAACTTGAGAATGACTTTAAGGACAACTTAGAAGTAACTTAAGTAAGAACTTGAGAATAACTTGTTAAAAACTTAGATAGGAACTTGAGTGTGTGCATGCGTGGGTGGGGGGTGGGGCAGGTGGGGGTGGGGGGTGTGCATGCGTGGGGGCAGGACAAAACAAACAACAAACAACAAACACACAATAGACAGTCCAGGGGTGGGGTGGGGGGACGTGCGTGCGTGGGGTAGGCCAAAACACACAACAAACAAAAAGTAGAACTCCTAGGGGCACTTCTTGCTTTGTGACTAAACAGGCTGTGTCTCGCGCGCAACCTCAATCAACCCAAGTGATCACATAGGGTCGTTTGGCCTAGTTTGCCGCTGAGCTTTGCAGGTGCTGCCGCGCTTTGCAGTCAAGCGATCACATAGGGTCGTTTGACCTAGTTTTGCCACCAAGCTTTGCAGGTGCTGACGTCATTGGCGGCAAGCGATCACATAGGGTTGTTTGGCCTAGTTTGCTCTGCTCCTCAGAGTTACAGCAGTAATTGCTGTAGCCAAGCTTTTATGGCAGCTCTAATCGCCAGTAGTAGTACATCCGGCATTGTATATTTAAAGCATTTATATGAAGATAGTGCTAGCCACACACTACTCCTCTCCATACTGGTAGATGTACTAAGGTCTGCCTAACCCTATCTAGTTTTGCCAGAACATTCGAAAATCGCCATTCAGTTGCATAAGGGCACACTTGAAGGCAGATAAACTAGTTAGAATTAGAAAAAGTAGAAAAGTATACACATCTTAATACACAGATCAGCTTGCCACATGAACACTGAATCTGTAGTTAACAATCAATCAAGTCTAATACAAACTGAGAACATTTTTACTTAGGAGGAACAGCAAAAATGTTTCAAATATAAGTTTTTTAACATACGAATCAGCTGTGTTTTACCTCCGCCTTAAAATGAACGCCATGTTTTTTAAACATGGCTTTAGCCGTCTCAAGCCAGCTCCCAACAATCAACGCGTGATGGTTTGTTTTGCTTCGGCCAATTTCAACAATGCGGCGCCATTTATTAAATAAGAAACCATCTCATCAATAGACAAACACGTATTAAAACTAGCTACATCTTGTTTCATTTCCTTGAACCAACAACCTTTAAGATAGTCTCTCCGGTTTCACAACATGCTTCGCCTACCTTCAAGACAACTACCAGTTAAGCGCAATGAAGAACAGAGAAAGAGGCGGCTCTCGCTGTATAGCGAGGAACGTGTTAGCACACGCCCGCTGTGCGGGCAGACATGTGAATAGTTGGCTTGCCTTCACTGACTGACTCAACTAATTCTTTCAACAAATACTCTAACATGCAGTTCTTATGGCCTTGAATAACAAACCTGTTTCTTCGTAACGTTTTAGCCATTTTAAAATAACACAATTAAAACCAGTGGTCACAACAGAGCGCAGACAAAACACACAGCCTTCTTGGGTGGTGGCTCAACAACAATGACGGCCCCAGTCGTGTCGCGTGACAGCCTCGATCTGGTTTGTCGACGTGGCAATCTCGAATTTCTGATGCAATGTGGTGTAACCAGCCGAGTGTGCTTCGTTTACACAGCACAGGCTAGCTAGTTGCAAACTGCCGCGAGCCGTAAATTAAGTGATCAGGTTTCAGACCCGTGTCTGCCTGTCTGTGCAAAGTTTGTAGGCGAAATTAGTCAGAAGAAGTGTGCGGATTTTATGGCATTTAATTGAGAGAGAAAGAAAGAGAAAGAGTGTGCGTGTGTGTGTTAGTGTGTCTGTGTGTGTGTGTTAGTGTGGTGTGTGTGTGTGTGCCCGCCTCTCTGTCTGTCTGTCTGTCTCTCTCTCTGTCTCTCTCTTCTCTGTCTGTCTGCCGGTGATTCTCTCTCTCTCTTCCTCCACAGGAAAAGGCGGCTTTTAGGCCACTTTCGCCCAAAAACTCGGTGGTGAAGCAAGTGAGTCAGAATGGAAGGTTTTCCTGTTCTCTCTGAAGTAGCTCACTCGGTTTCGCACAGTGATAACCCTGATGCGCATTTTCACGACCGACTGAATTCGCTTGGCCATGAAGCTGTGGTAAGTGGGCAGAAACAGGCCACAGGCAGCACGGAAACACAGAGCGTTGACAGGCATGGTCACAGTTTTAGTCACAAATTTCACATCACTGTGATCAGCACACTTTCACCAGTTCAGTGTGATTGAAAGTGACTTGATTATTCCAATAATTAACGTAGTAATTAGACAATAATCCTCCGCAATTCGAGAGCGTTCCAAAAACACGTCTTCTCTGCGCTGTGAAATCAGCTCACCCCCAGAGGAGAGAGAGAGAGAGAGAGAGAGAGAGAGAGAGAGAGAGAGAGGAGAGAGAGAGAGAGAGAGGAGAGAGAGAGAGAGAGAGAGAAAGAGAGAGAGAACGAAATTTATTTTAAGAGGGTAATGGATTAAGCATAAATACTGTTTTAATCCTGCCTCTGGGCAAGAACAGATAATATATATATATATATACAGTAAGAAAAAACAAATCAAACAATATATCTGAGAAAAAAATGCAGCAATCAAATGCATGAGTGAATTTGAGAAAAAAAAATCCTATTGACAAAATATGAACGGAGAGAGAGAGAGAGAGAGAGAGAGAGAGAGAGAGAGAGATCGATGGCACGGCCTGTGTCCGCCCGGTTCCGAAGACCTGAGCAGCATGTCAGGTCAGTGTGTGGATCAAGCTTCTGCCACGTGTTGTCAACGCAACCCTCCACCTGACTCTCCTCTTCCTTCTTTATTCACTCATTCACTCACTCACTCTCCCTTCCTCTTGCTGCCACCCGGTGTGCAGGGGTTTCATGGCTAAGCTAGTGCGATGTAACGTCACTCACTTTCAGGGACAATTCCACCCTAACTGACTTATTCATGAAACTGAGTTGAAACCGAAAACATGTTTACTAGTATCATAGTAAACCGAAGACATGTTTACTAGTATCATAGTAAACACAGAATAGCTCAGTGGTAGAGCGCCGGACTCGCAATCTTGGTGATCCTGGGGTTGCGGGTTCGAATCTCCGCCGGGCCGTTTCGGTACAGGAAGATTTTTCCCCTCGGAGTTAACATTGGTTCTGGCTCCATTTTCCATACAGTCCTTCAATGAGACCATAAACCGAGGTTCCGTGTGTGCACGCACGCATAACATCTTGCACACACGTCAAATCCCATCACCAACTTTCGGAAGAGTAGGCCAGTTTGGCCGTTGGTATGGATGACACGTTACACATAGCATGCACCCTGCGTGAGAAATGGAAAGAATGAAGGAAGCCAGGAAACTGAGTGAACGAAATTGAACGGTATTAATTGGATGACACGGGAAACGACTGAATGAGGCGCCAGCTGGCAGCTCTTCAGTCGGCACTACCCAGGTAGGCAGCCCGTTATGTAAACGAGTGTGGATTGCAAAGTGCTTAGAGCTTGGTCTCTAGCCGAGGATAGGCGCTATGTAAGTATTCATAAATAATGATAGTTATTATTACTAGTTTCTGCGATTGTTCTCCACTTGTTTCGGTGTGATTTGTTCCTGCCGGCTATGTCTTTAGGCGATGTCGGGACTAGAGTGTGTTGGTTTCAAAGTGAAGTCACTGCAGGCGGAAACTGAAACCAGTTTAAAAGAAAAGCTTAATACTATTTTGCCGGACAAAAGAGACAACACAAATCGCAAGACGAAACACGACGCGTTTTGACCTCTTTGGTCTTGTTCAGGCAAGAGAAACAACATTCAGGACAATGAAAATGAAGAACGAGCAATCACTGATCTTCTCAAAATGGTCGCAAAATGGACGTTGAATGAAAACGAGGCTTCTGGGAAGGAGACAATGCGAATTAAAATGATAATGATGATAATAATATTCATGATGATAGCAATGAGAACAATAACAATAATGATGATTACGATAATATTCATGATGATAGCAATGAGAACAATAACAATAATGATGATTATAATAATATTCACGATGATAGCAATGAGAACAATAACAATAATGATGATTATAATAATATTAATGATGATAGCAATGAGAACAATAACAATAATGATGATTATAATAATATTCACGATGATAGCAATGAGAACAATAACAATAATGATGATTATAATAATATTAATGATGATAGCAATGAGAACAATAACAATAATGATGATTATAATAATATTCACGATGATAGCAATGAGAACAATAACAATAATGATGATTATGAAAATATTCTAAAAGAATAATAAAGAGAGGACTACTCCACTTTTGGTGATGACGATAGTAGTTGTAGTATTGATAGTGGCTATACAGACAGAAGGGGAGAATGAAGACGGGTTAGAGGATTGTCAAACAATAATAATTTGAACAACAACAGCAATAACGATAATAATAATAGACGAAGAACAAGTAGAAGGAGAAGCAGAAGAAGAAGAAGAAGAAGAAGAAGAAGAACAATGATGATGATAATAATAATAATAACAATAAAAAATAATGATAACCACAATATCCATAATTATAATGCCATTGACATATACTTATTGTTACTATTATTGTGTTTATTATCATTATTATTACTATTACTATTATGATCATCATCTTCATCATTATTTATTATCATCATCATCATCATCATCATCATCATCATCATCATCATCATCATCCTCCTATCATCATCATCATTGTTCATGATGATGCAGCAATATTGAAGACAGGTCCTGCCTAAGCTTAGCCTCTTGCTGCAGCAGGGTTGATCATCAACATCAACAATGCTGGGTTCTGCTCTGTAACAGCTATAACTGCAGCAGGGTTGATCATCAACAATGCTCGGTTCTGCTCTGTAACAGCTATAACTGCAGCAGGGTTGATCATCAACATCAACAATGCTCGGTTCTGCTCTGTAACAGCTATAACTGCAGCAGGGTTGATCATCAACATCAACAATGCTCGGTTCTGCTCTGTAACAGCTATAACTGCAGCAGGGTTGATCATCAACATCAACAATGCTCGGTTCTGCTCTGTAACAGCTATAACTGCAGCAGGGTTGATCATCAACATCAACAATGCTCGGTTCTGCTCTGTAACAGCTATAACTGCAGCAGGGTTGATGCACCAACAATGCTCGGTTCTGCTCTGTAACAGCTATAACTGCAGCAGGGTTGATGCATCAACAATGCTCGGTTCTGCTCTGTAACAGCTATAACTGCAGCTGGGTTGATGCATCAACAATGCTCGGTTCTGCTCTGTAACAGCTATATAACATCATCTGCCAAACTTTCTTCGTTGAGCATTCCTTGCTCTGCATGCATTTGCAGAGCAGCAAAGAGTGCCCGTTGTAATTCCGTGTCTAGTCCGTGTCCTGCGCCGTGCAATGTAGTCCTTGAGTTGTTTTGAACCGAAAGACAGAAAGTAAGATCCACTTAGTGGATGTAGTTCCTAGGGGGAGACAGGGTCTAACCGTTCTTGGACCACGGTCAGTCAGTTCACCCTGCTTGACCAATACCTGTCCGCAGGGTAGTTTAGAGGTCAGAGTGATGCATGGTTGAGTGGCTTTTAAACCCTCTTTAACCATGAATCTGTTGACAGAATCTCCACACAGCTCTCCTTTTCTTTTACCGCACCAACGCCCTGGTTCATTCTTCTGTCAAAACACGCACCAGTAACACTTGTTCACAAAGTTATACAGAGAGAGAGAGAGAGAGAGAGAGAGAGAGGAGAGGGGGGAGAGAGAGAGAGTTTTGTACAAACAAAAACTGAAATGAGAGAGAGAGAGAGAGAGAGAGAGAGAGAGAGAGAGAGAGAGAGAGAGAGAGAGAGAGAAGAGAGAGAGAGAGAGAGAGTTTTGTACAAATAAAAACTAAAACGTTTGAGAGAGAGAAGAGGAGAGAGAGAGAGAGAGAGGGAGAGAGGAGAGAGAGGAGAGAGGAGAGAGAGGAGAGAGAGAGAGAGAGAGAGTGAGAGAAAATGAAAGAGAAGAGAGAGACTGTAGAACAATGAAAGGAGAAGAGAGAGAAGAGAGAGAGAGAGAGAGAGAGAGGAGAGAGAGAGTAGAGAGAGAGAGAGAGAAGAGAGAGACAGAAAGAGACAGAGAGACAAGGAGAGACAAAGAGACAGAGAGACAAAGAGAAAAGAGCAGACAGACAGACAGAGAGAGAGCCGTTGGAAAGTATGTACAAACAAAAGCTGAAACGTCTGATCAAACGATATATTTAGATGTAATCTTGAATATCACTTCCCCAGCAGGTGGGAAGAAGTGAAGTAAACACATCAGATTACACAGTGTATAAAACAATCAACTTTCTTTGGAATCTTCCTCCAGTGGCCAGCTTACCGAATCAAATATGTCTTGCAAAGGATTGAATGGTCTAATTCCGTCATTTCCTAATGCAGGTAACCAAAAGATGGGAGTAGATGCTTAAAGAAGTGAATTGCCGGTATCTTGTTGATCAGACAACGAGAAACCCATACAGGTCATTGAAAAAAGCACTCCCCAGTCTTAAACATGCACAGTACAAGCCGGTTAAGATGTCAACTGAAACTTCTTCTTCAAGACAACGAACAAAAAAAAGCATTTTACTTCCTGATACAGTAGTTTTTGTTATAGCGAAAAGCGACCTAAACTTGCGAAGAGCCAGCTGCCTTGGCGAAGTGGTTTTCTTCGTGGACTCCCGGCTGGGAGGTCGTGCGTTTGATTCCCTTCAAAGTCATTTAATTGTGGGGTAACTGATGTGAATTCATTTTGGGAAGACTGGGTCTACAAAGACGAGTTTCATTCACTTAATGGATAGATACGCGAGAGCGTTGCTCAAATTTCCTCACTGGCACCGCAGGTGTCTGCATCTCTTGGGCCTGGCTGACGCCGGGATGTTTTATGAAAGCACATTAGATTACAGCCCTGGCATGCAGTCTCTCAAACTAGAATGAAAACCCGTAACATCACCTTCACTATCCTCATCCTCATTGGTCAGCATAAAAAAGAAGTCTCCTCTCTCTCTTCGTTCCCAGATTTCATGGTGACCTGTTTCCATTTCCTCTCTGTTGGTATGCCCTTGCTGAGGTTCTGACGGCGTCACCGGTATCGGCTGGTCCATGGAGACTGCCTTTGAAAGGACTGTGACTCCCTACGGGGGGACTGATCACTCATACTGGTTACCGGCATCGGCTGGTCCATGGGGGCTGCTTTGAAAGGACTGTGATTCCCTACGGGCGGACTGATCACTCATACTGGCTCTGCGACTAAGCAGTTATTGTCTAGGGCAGAGAGCTTAGTGTTCTGCCTATGTTGGCTCAACACATGCACCACTGAACACCGCTGAAGTGACTTGGCAGCAGTGCAGCGTCTTCCATGTTGAGTTGCTCTCAGGTGTGAAGGCAAAGGTTTTGATGTAAATAATGTATTATTATCCATGATTAGTTTCCAGGTTTTCTTTTTTAAAATTAAAAATCGTAAATGTTACCAACTTAAATATGGTTAACTTTCGTAGTAGGCTGAACAACCCTTACCGTTTAAACAAGCAGAAAAGTTTGAAATTAATTTTGTTAGAAAGCTGACAGTCACAGAATGCACGTGCTGATATAACTATGCAAGTGACTGTGAACTCGACTGTAACGACACAGACGCTGAACACTGACAGTATGCGCGAAGCTGCCCAAAGGGGCAGTTGTTGAATGCTGACGGAGATGACAACTACAGGTAGCGTTTGCTATGCTGTATCTGCAATATTCAGTTTTGTTAGCAAACCTACTGGGCCCTTTGAGCTCATTATCTGTTTTTCATTCTTTTTCCGAGTTTTGTTTGCGGAGACAGAAGCTCTCAGGAAAATGACTTATCTTTCTCTTTATGTAGTATCTGGATAACATTATTGACTTCAGTTGTTCCCTAAGTGAACCCTTGTGCGACATGAGTCTATGACAGTGGTGACGCCCAGTTTTTATGTGAGAGAGTGGGGGGTCAGAACACACGCCCATATCCTTGCTTGAAAAGAAGTGAAATAAAAAATAATTTTTAATTGATTTTCTAATAACAACAGCAAACAAATATCAACAAAACGCATGTGAATGAATATGCAAAATCAAGAAGGGGGAGGGGGGAAGAGAAATAATGACATACACAATAAGACTACTAGACAAAAGCATTCTACCAATTCATTTGGGGGGGGGGGAACAGTAAGGAACACAAAAACACTACTTTTTTTCGTCTACAAGGCAATCGAGGAACATGTACACCCGCTATGCCTGATCACGCATGGTTACAGTCATTAGATTCAATCACACAATCATGAACAAGTTTTCTACAATTTCTTAACGTAGCTGTTGCTGTCGACCAGTCACTGCCATCTGTTGTTTTCCCTTCTTTATGTCATTACATTAGAAACATCAAGTTTTTCATAGGGACACCATTCTCTGTTACATTCCATGTACTTCATTTCTAAACAATGATTATATTTTTCTATCTTATATTATGTTGTTAATATCTCTCAGGAAGTGTTTGATAATAGGTTTTATTTTGTTTATAAAACATCTGTATCTAGAATGTTTAGCCCATTAAATAATGTGGTCAAACACTCATCTGTTTTTGTATGTTCATCGTGTCCAAACAAAGAAGTTAGCCCATTAATAATGTGGTCAAACACCTCATCTGTTTTCCTATGTTCATTGTGTCCAAACAAAGAAGTTAGCCCATTAAATAATGTGGTCAAACACCTCATCTGTTTTTCTATGTTCATTGTGTCCAAACAAAGAAGTTAGCCCATTAAATAATGTGGTCAAACACCTCATCTGTTTTCCTATGTTCATTGTGTCCAAACAAAGAAGTTAGCCCATTAAATAATGTGGTCAAACACTCATCTGTTTTCCTATGTTCATGTGTCCAAACAAAGAAGTTAAATTCCGTAAACCTGCGTCACGGCAGTTGTCTCATGACGACTGGACATTGAGTGCTCACTGAGGACTGTCCGTGATGGGAGCGTGGCCTCATGACGACTGGACATTGAGTGCTCACTGAGGACTGTCCTCATGACGACTGGACATTGAGTGCTCACTGAGGACTGTCCGTGATGGGAGCGTGGCCTCATGACGACTGGACATTGAGTGCTCACTGAGGACTGTCTCATGACGATGGACATTGAGTGCTCAGAGGACTGTCCTCATGACGACTGGACATTGAGTGCTCACTGAGGACTGTCCGTGATGGGAGCGTGGCCTCATGACGACTGGACATTGAGTGCTCATGAGGACTGTCCGTGATGGGAGCGTGGCTTCATGACGACTGGACATTGAGTGCTCACTGAGGACTGTCCGTGATTGGGAGGTGGCCTCATGACGACTGGACATTGAGTGCTTTGGGACTGCCGTGATGGGAGCGTGACCGGACAGGCCAGACTTTGGCTGTGGACGAGGAGCGTGACCGGACAGGCCAGACTTTGGCTGTGGACGAGGAGCGTGGCCGGACAGGCCAGACTTTGGCTGTGGACGAGGAGCGTGGCGGACAGGCCAGACTTTGGTGTGGACGAGGAGCGTGACCGGACAGGCCAGACTTTGGCTGTGGACGAGGAGCGTGGCCGGACAGGCCAGACTTTGGCTGTGGACGAGGAGCGTGACCGGACAGGCCAGACTTTGGCTGTGGACGAGGAGCGTGACCGGACAGGCCAGACTTTGGCTGTGGACGAGGAGCGTGGCCGGACAGGCCAGACTTTGGCTGTGGGACGAGGAGCGTGACCGGACAGCCAGACTTTGGCTGTGGACGAGGAGCGTGACCGGACAGGCCAGACTTTGGCTGTGGACGAGGAGCGTGGCCGGACAGGCCAGACTTTGGCTGTGGACGAGGAGACGAAGGTGGGTGGGATGGGGGTGGGGGGTGGGGGGTGGGGGGGAGAGTGGGAGGGGGGGAGCAGGGATACGTGGTGTAGATGCCAATGCGGAAAATGAGGCAGCAGAAAAGGTAAACCAACCAACCAACCAACCAACCAAACAAAAAACACCCTTTGTGAAGAAAAAAACAAATCTTTCCTAAGTTACTTCCTCTCAAGTTGGGGTGATGACCTGTGGTGTTTTCCAAGGTGTGTGCATACAGTTGTGCATTTGTTGTGAAGAATTGTTCACCGATGCCAGGACACTTGGACAACTTGGAACTGTCGGTGGTCATGGTCCCTAAAATCACCCACCTGGGTTGGTTGTCCGTGATGCGTTTGATACATGTTATTTAAAGTAATGGACCGCTGCGTCCAGCCGCAGTCTGATGATTACGTCTGGGAGATGCTGTTCTTGCGACAAGGATGAACACCTGCTGAAAAATAACAATAACGAAAGAAGGAAAGACAGAAGGAAAGACAGAAGGAAAGACAGAAGGAAAGAAGAAGGGAAAGACAGAAGGAAAGACAGAAGGAAAGACAGAAGGAAAGAAAGAAAACCTCAAAACAACAAGTTAACGATGACGCACATCCATGCAGCTGACGTCAAAGAATCGAAGACGCCACTAACCCCATTCTGTCCACTAAATCTGCTTACCTTCCTTCCAGTCTGTATGTCTGAGGTCTTCACACACACCTTGTCTCACTTGCCTCACTCAGAACGCACGCCTGGAAGGATGCAATAAAAAGGGGCGTCTTTGATGTCTTTGGCGGTGACATTTTTATCGGCCTGTCAAAAGCAAATGGCATGATGGCATCGTGGACATCCAGATGCATCAGACCGACGACAGCAGCCCAGGGGAAGCTGAAAGCTGATGCACTGGCCGCGTCGGTACAGGATTTGGTGAAGGCGTATGGAAATGTTTGTGGGCTGTGAAACGCTTCTTGGTTTTGTGTAGCATTCAAACTCTGGCTCTGGGCGTGTAGCTCACCCCCACCCCCACCCATTCTGTGTGTGTGTGTGTGTGTGTGTGTGTGTGTGTGTGTGTGTGTGTGTGTGTGTGTGTGTGTGTGTGTGTGTGTGTGTGTATGCTTAAGTAATATACGCCTCATGTAAGATGCACGTGCTACTATTTTTTCCACCGGCATCATTTTGCAAATGACCACATCCAGTCTCAACCACACACAAACACACGCGCGCGCCGCGCGCGCACGCACGAACGCACGCACGCACGCACGCACGCACGCACGCACGCACGCACGCACGCACGCACGCACGCACGCACGCGCGCACACACACACACACACACACACACACATACACCAATGCATAAACTCGCATGCATACTCATACACACAGACAGACATGCTCACACAGACACACACAGACACACACAGACACACAGACATACAAACACACAGACACACACAGACACACACAGACACAGACACACAGACACACACACACAACACACACACACACACACACACACACACACACACACACACACACCACACACACACACACAAAACACACACACACACACACACACACATACATCCACACACACACACATCGCGGGTGCACGCTCTCACGTTCGTTTACATACCCGACGACTGCATTTCTAAAAGATGTCATATCAGAACATTATGAAAATGACCCACATACTTAAAATGATTATATAAATGTGGCTCGATTTCAAATTGTTGTGATTTGACATCACTTAGAAATGAAGTCGTCGGAGAGAGAGAGAGAGAGAGAGAGAGAGAGAGAGAGAGAGAGAGAGAGAGAGAGAAAAGAGAGAGAGAGAGTGTGTGTGTGTGTGTGGTGTGTGTGTGTGTGTGTGTGTGTGTGTGTGTGTGTGTGTGTGTGTGTGTGTGTGTGTGTGTGTGTGTTGTGTGTGTGTGTGTGTGTGTGTGTGTGTAAGAGATATGTTTTAAGACTGTCTGGAACATAATAAGATAATGTGAGTGAGTGGGTGGCACAGCTCGATTTTTCCACGTCATTGGTGCCTGAATACAGGTAATCAAGGCTGCAGATCCACGTCATTGGTGCCTGAATACAGGTAATCAAGGCTGCAGATCCACGTCATTGGTGCCTG
>CM031608.1:4058537-4148537 GCA_018398815.1 Conus ventricosus
AGCATCTTTTTTGAGAATTGAATAAAAACGTAAACCTGCCGTTTATTATGAGAAGGAAATGTGATCAGAAGTTTACATTGTAGTAAAACGGCGTGCTATTGTGGAGTCACGCAATGTTACAGTTTACAAGGCTGCGAGAATTTGGCAGACAGAAAGAGGAAACCCTTGCCTTGATCGAGCTATGAAAACAGACATGAATTGAGAAGAACAAAAAACTGAACAATTGGAAAGAGCAGCTGACAAAACAAAAGAAACCAAAGGGGAACCATTTTGTCTGTCACTTAACTATGACACAACACTCCAGTTCTGGGAGTTTTATCATCGCATGGAAGAACAACGCGGAACAAACGCCACCCTAGATGTCCTGGATGCTGTTGGGACCACAAAACTCAAGACAAATGTGGAGAAAGGGTCGGCTCTGCTTGAACGTTTCCTAGAATAGTGTCATCAAAGACATTTTGAGGAAAAGAAGAAAAATTTGAGCAAGTTATATCAACACCTAGCCGAGACTGGCATTGATGATGAAATGACAGCATCTGAACTGGATGATGCAATAGCTAGATGCACTAAGGACAGTGCTTAGTGCTCCAGGTACACACAAAGTACGGTATCCAGATATCAAACAGCTCTCAGAAGAGGACTGAACCCATCTCAGAGCAGTTTCGATAGAGGTATGTCCTAGAAGACTGGACACACAGTTACATGAAAGCTTTACCAAAACCAGGAAAAGATCATAATCGGCTAAATGGCTACCGCATACTAACTATGACATATAGCAGAAGCTGCAGAAGATACAAAACTACATCCAAACATGAAACGAATCATGCCAAGAAAACTCGACCTTGAAAGTCGACAAATCCTCCTACCAAACCAAGGAGGCTACAGAACAGGTAACTGGTTTGATCAATGCCAAAAGTAACTGATCTTCTTTACAATATTTGTATATAATGTAATTAAGCTTTTTTTCCCCCAGTGTCCGATTCAAACTTTGCGAGTGATCAAAATTTCTAAGAGAAAAAAAATCTCAGTTTTGTTATAATGAAAATAGAGCTGATACTGCAACTACGATATGTTCACCTCCAGGATTACATGCATGGCCACTGGAGACTTTTTAACAGTGTTGTAGACACACATGAACACGCACATACGAACGCATAAAGTGCTCACACACACACACACACACACACACACACACACACACACACACACACACACACACACACAGACACACACACACACACACACACACACACACACACACACACACACACACACACACACACACACAGAAGAGAGAGAGAGAGAGAGAGAGAGAGAGTGAGAGAGAGAGAGAGAGAGGGAGAGAGAGAGAGAGAGAGAGAGAGAGAGAGAACCTTTTTGCAATGCGAGTAGTTACAGTATTGGATCCCTTTAAGTGCCAGGTCTCACACAACTGTCTTGTGCTGAGGATGGGCAAAGAATCTGATTTCTGTGAACTGACCAGTTTTGTACACCTGTCACCAAGTTCAGCGTATTTCTGTGAACTGACCAGTTTTGTACACCTGTCACCAAGTTCAGCGTATTTCTGTGAACTGACCAGTTTTGTACACCTGTCACCAAGTTTAGCGTATTTCTGTGAACTGACCAGTTTTGTACACCTGTCACCAAGTTCAGCGTACGGTCGGCCATCAGCGCGCCTACTCAGAGCGGTCTAGTTTGTACTTTTGCTCTTCTCACTTTGTGAAATGTATGGCGTGGGTGAGATATGGGGTCTTTAAAATCGGACATGACGTCTGCGAGTGCACTTATGAAGGCATATGTCTGAGCACGCACACACACGCGCGCGCGCACACACACACACACACACACACACACACACACCACACACACACACACACACACACACACACACACACACACACACACACACACATGTGCAGATAGCGCATAGTTTTAACTAGTGTATCCTTCGTTGTTTCCGGAATCAATCTCATTGCTTCATTTTGAATTCTTTCTAATTGAAGAAGATTGCTCTTGGACAGTGTTGTAAGCCCTTATGCATAATCAGTGATGCTGAAAACAACTGCATGATACAGTCGGTAGAGATGGCAATGCCTTTAGCTGCATTCATGGCAGACAGTCCCTTTTTGTATTTGAGAACAATACACTTAACATGCTTTCTAAAGGTTTGCATTCTATCACAGCCTATACCAAATCGCGTAGGGCTCAGTTTCAGTTGATTCAACATGTATTCCATTGAAGAAAACTGGTGAGGGTTCTTGTTCTGATGTCTTGTTGTTGAGAGTACAGACTAATATCAGTCTGAGCTTTTGTAGGGTTGATGGACGATCCGGTTTCTTGACACTACTGACCAGTGTTGTTCAACTGTTACTAAACTGTATTCGTCCTTTCTGGAGCATTCTTTGATCTTCTGTAGATCAGACCGTCATCTGCTAGTGTCAACACTCAACAATTCCGTTTCTGTTGAGATCTGCAAGGCCTTTGGTATAAACATTGTATAAAACAGGGGAGAGAGAGGAGAACCTTGAGGTAATCCCATGAAAGTTTATGAGGTTCAGACGTCCAGTCTCCGAATTAAAAGATAACGGTTCGCTTCTAAGTGCTGCTGCAATCCATCGTGTACGTGTCTTGCTGACTCCATAGTCAAGGAGTAGTTCCATGGGAAGCGAGAACTGGTCTCTGTTACATGCATCTTCCAGGTCCATTACAACTGCCAGTGTTTCCTCCTTTCTTTGGAATCCTTTGTTACTTCATAGGCAAAGACGGCCGCATTTTCCATGCACTTTAACTGTTTTGTAGCCACGTGATTACCTTCAAGGTCTCTTGCGAGTTTTCTGACCTTGATTCTTTCTATGAGCTTCCCTACTATATTTTGCATAGTGTGTAAGCGGTTGCCATTTGGCCAATGATGATCTGATGATCTTTTCCTGGTTTTGGTAAAACTTTCAGGTAACTGTGTGTCCAGTCCTCTAGGACATAGCCTTTATCGAAACTGCCCAGAGATGGGTTCTCTCCTCTTCTGAGAGTTGTTTGTTATCTGGATACCGTACTTTGTGTGACCTGTGAAGGATATAGTAAGTTGTTGTGAACACATTACAGTTCTAATTCCTTTTTCTGCACATCTGTCAGCGAGTTCATGATCTAAGATTCCACAGTGTGAAGGAATCCAAAAGAAAGTTATGTGTGCGTTCGTGCGTGCGTGCGTGCGTGCGTGCGTGAGTGTGCGCGCGCGCGCGGTGTGTGTGTGTGTGTGTGTGTGTGTGTGTGTGTGTGTGTGTGTGTGTGTGTGTGTGTGTGTGTCGGGGTTTTTGTTGTTATTATTATGTGTGTGTGTGTGTGTGTGTGTGTGTGTGTGTGTGTGTGTGTGTGTGTGTGTGTGTGTGTGTGTGTGCTGTTGTTGTTGTTGTTATTGTTGTTGTCGTTCTTGTTTTTGTTCTTGTTACTATGTTATCTTCTGAACGTTTATTTCCTACAATCAATCAAAGGCACACACTGTCACACACCGCATTTGCATGCACTCAGTCACACACACGGCATGGTCACCTAAACGCACGCTCTCAGTCACACACACGACATGGTCACCTAAACGCACGCTCTCAGTCACACACACACGGCATGGTCACCTAAACGCACGCGTGCGCGCTCTCACTCCATTCATTTCAAGGAGAGACCGGGGAAACAAAGACTCCAGTTTTAGTGTACTCCCTTGTTTCAAAAGAGACCAAAGGAATAGCAAAATGATAATCAACATCAGGACAAGGCACGTTTTCCTGACCAATCTTCATGTCCTTTTTCCAAATACACATTTCCAACTTTTCCCCCTCTTTCTTTCTTTCTTGAACGGACATCACTTAAAACATGGCATTTCCCTTTCTTTCCGTTCACAAAGTTAAAGCTGACGT
This sequence comes from Conus ventricosus, assembly GCA_018398815.1. Classification (NCBI taxonomy): domain Eukaryota; kingdom Metazoa; phylum Mollusca; class Gastropoda; order Neogastropoda; family Conidae; genus Conus; species Conus ventricosus. The sequence goes on from CM031608.1 coordinate 4,062,440, forward strand.
AGGAATGTCTTTTTATTTTATAAAGCATCCACCAGCGGGACTCCAGGTGTCAGGAGGCAGGCTTTAGTCCAGTGCATCCACCAGCGGGACTCCAGATAGCAGGAGGCAGGCTTTAGTCCAATGCATCCACCAGCGGGACTCCAGGTGGCAGGAGGCAGGCTTTAGTCCAGTGGTTGGACGCTGAGGTCTTGTGGAAGGAAACCCCAAGTCCTACTGGTCGGTTTGCAAAATGCATTTTGTTTTTCTTGATACGTAACACAACAGAACATGATTACGCATCATACTCAAGGATTCGTTGCATTCCGTTTTCGGCACACTCCCGCCTACACTTGGAGATATGCGGTGAAATCTTTAAAAAATATTAATTTAAAAATTGTTTTTTTTTTATTTTTTTTTTTACCAACTACGATTTTCACAAAATGCTCCTTGTTACATTTACTTTCTTTTTTTTTTTTTTCTTTTTTTCTTTTTTTGTTTATCACATCAATGTTCGTGAATCAGACATCTATATTCATTTGAAAATAATTTCGCTTTTCTCTTTATTTATTCATTGTTCCCCAACTGGCGACTTACCCGTTGCGAATAAACGTTATACAAAATCCCTAGCAGACATCTGTCTGCAGCTGCATCGATGACCACTCCCTGGTCGTCAGGAAAAAGCTGTCTTCCTTTTCAACCCCCAAGGTTGGAAAATACTGGTCAACCCTAGCTGACTTCTTGACCAAAGTCCAGATTCCACCTAACCTCCTGTACCACAGTTTGTCATCTCGTGGTCTGCCATGAAGATCGGGAACACACCCGTCCTACAAACAAGTGAACTTATCTCACCCATCACGTGCCTCAGCGTCCTAATCGAATCAACAATAAGGTAAGGTCAGGAATTTAACCACAAATCACATAATTATAGTTTGACAGACGACAACAATCATGCTTTTAAACTGTACTGGGCCCACACTCTTTCTTTTTCAAAATCTTCATCTGTACTCTTCAGCATGAACATTCACTTACGTTTCATGCCCAGTCCATTCATACAACATTCCATAAGTCATGACAATAGACACAATATCTCTTGTCATCACACATACACACACGCGCGCCCGCACGCATGCGTGCATGAATTTGTGTTTACAAGCACGTATATGCACACACACATGCGTACATGCACGCATACACACGTGCGCACGCACATGCAACAACACACACACACAACACAACACCACACCACACAACACACACACACACACACACACACACACACAACAACACGCATACACACACGTGTGTATACTCCATATACACAGGCATACCACACATATAATGTGCTAATGCTTGCGTGCAGTAGCCTGCTCATCACCAAGCCCACAGATCACACACACACACACACACCACACCCCCACACACACACGCACACACACACACACACACACACCACACACACACACACACACACACACACACACACAACACACACCCACACACACACACACACACCATACACACACGCATATGCACTCGCGGACCGCACACACACACACACACACACACACACACACACACACACACACACACACACACACACACACACACACACACACACACACACACCCATACACACACGCATATGCACTCGCGGACCGCACACACACACACACACACACACACACACACACACACACACACCACACACACACACACACACACACACCACACACACACACACACACACAACACACACACACCACACCTTGGGCCCGTGCCCACATACTCATAATTATATACACATACGAGTACACTCAACACACGCATATACAATGATGATAATGGCACAGCCAATGTTAGGTAGGTTACTCAAGGTCTGACCAGCGCGTTGGACTAATGCGTAGGTCAGACGTCTGCTAAGTCGTAACCACGAGACCCTCTTAAATACTTTCATCTTAGTCATTAATTCATTCATCCATCAAATCATGGGCAGTGTGGTCTTGAAACTTAGCGGGGGTGTTGTGGCGTATATGGACTAGCCCGCACGCCGTGACACCTCCTTGATGAAACTGAAACTGGAATTCAAACCAGTTAATGCTGTTCAGTGAGGCCAATGTATTTTTACATAAAGATATAAGATGGACTGCATGCACATTTTATCAAATTTAACCAAGTAAGAGCACAAGAGTTTCTCGTTATGACGAATTAAGCAGATGGGTGAGCATTAAAGTTGCGACTAAAAACAGTCTTGCTTAAAAAGAAGCACATATCTCAACAAATAACAAGAGGACAGTGTAAATTTGACATTATTCAAAAGCATTGACATAAAAAGAGAATTATTGCCTCAAATACGGTAAAGTCGTCATGTAGGTTACGTCAAATTTTACATCATCTGTATGTGAGTTTGCTGATCATGGTCATTTTACATCATCTGTATGTGAGTTTGCTGATCATGGTCATTCTGCTGATGATGCACATGTTGAAAACATTTACCGCTTGTCGACTGAAAGAGAAGCTGAATAAGGCTCAAATGTCTGATAGATAAATATCTCTAGGATGAAGTTTTCACCTTCAGAAGCGTGGAAGTAGTCATTGTTTCATGTCAGACAGAACGGTGCTGATGAAGTTTAAAAGACGATTCACTGTTCTGCCAAACGAAAGAGACAAACAGATTCCGAGACAAAAGAAGACGCGTTTCGACCTCTTTGATCTTCTTCAGGCAAGACAAACAATCTTCAAGACAATGAACACGAAGAACGACAATCCTTATCTTGTTCCATTGAGCGCAAAATGGATGTGGACTGAAAACGAGGCTGCTACTCAAGGTCGGGACCTTTCACCCTGTGGCAAAAAAGGTGAGACGAGATTGCGAGGAGAAGCTACTGACGAATGGGAAAACGGACTGATGGGGAAGGGGAAGGTTGATGGAAAGGGGGTTGGGGGCCAGAACAGCTCAGTGGTAGAGCGCTGGACTCGTAATCTTGGTGATCCTGGGGTTGCAAGTTCAAATCTCCGCCGGGCTGTTTCAGCACAGGGGGAGTTTTGCCTCGGAGTTAACATTGGTTCTGACTCCATTCCCCATACAGTCCTTCGAATGAGACTATAAACCGAGGTTCCGTGTGTGAACGCATAACATCTTGCACCACGTAAACTCCCATCACCAACTTTCGGAAGAGAAGAGAAGGCCTGTTTGGTCGTTGGTATGGATGACACATTACACATAGCATGCACTTTCCTCGAAACTGGAGTATGGCTGCCTTAATGGCGGGATAAAAAAAACGGTCATACACACAAACCTCCATTCCCTTTGTTGGGTAGATGGGATTAACCTTGCCTGTCTATACAAGGAGTGTCCGCAGGAGTATCAGCCTGCGTATGCAGGGGGAAAAAGGAAAGCGGTGTAAGAAAGAAGAGGGAGGGGGAGCGGGAGTGAGAACTCTGTTGGACTCTGAAGAACTTGGCAATCACCCCATGAGAGAGCGGATAACTTCAGAAATGGTCTCCTCTCGCTATAGCTGTCCGCCGTATATACATTCTGTGTCTCCTCTCGCTATAGCTGTCCGCCGTATATACATTCTGTGTCTCCTCTCGCTATAGCTGTCCGCCGTATATACATTCTGTGTCTCCTCTCGCTATAGCTGTCCGCCGTATATACATTCTGTGTCTCCTCTCGCTATAGCTGTCCGCCGTATATACATTCTGTGTCTGTTGTGAGGCGGTGTTGCTGGAAAGAATCTTTACACACCCCTCTCCTCCTAGTGCAATAATACCTTGAATAAATATCATCTATAACGATTATGTGAATAAATATCATCTATAACGAGTATGTGGATAAATATCATCTATAACGATTATGTGGATAAATATCATCTATAACGATTATGTGAATAAATATCATCTATAACTAAATATCATCTATAACTAAATATCATCTATAACTAAATATCATCTATAACGATTATGTGAATAAATTCATCTATAACTAAATATCATCTATACTAATACATCTAACTAAATATCATCTATAACTAAATATCATCTATAACTAAATATCATCTATAACGATTATGTGGATCATCAGCATACTGCATGACTCAGCGGCGAAAATTGAGATCGAACTTAAAAACAGAGATAAACGTATGTCCACCAAAATCGTAATTAAGCCATAAAATCGCTTTGAACAATTGCAAAATGGTACTGTGATTTAAAAACAAACTGCCCTCTCGCTTCCTGGCCTCTCTCTCTCTCTCTCTCTCTCTCTCTCTCTCCTCTCTCTCTCTCTCTCTCTCTCTCTCTCTCTCTCTCTCTCTCTCTCTCTCTCTCCTTATTTTCTGACATATCAACAAGTACCGTCTGTCGAGTAGAATAGAACTTCATTCACATTGACGGCAAGCTTGTCTGATTCATCACTGACTTGAAAGTCAGTATGAAAGATCATCTTGCGAAGATGTGTGAAAGCACGATCTAAAGACTCACAACAAAGGAGCTTTGTCCTCAGACGCCTCACCGTCAGTGTCACGTCAACACTGCAGAGTCATTTCTGATTCCCCTCACGATCCTCATAGTACACTTCTGCTAATGATTCCCTTCTTCTGTCCTGTTACTGGACCCTACTAGATATTTGACCGGTATACAATCTACGGGCTATGAATGTCACGGACAAAAAAAGGAAAACCCGAAGTCGTGGTCAGTCGCCAGCCAGCTCAACTGGGCATAAGTCCAAAGTCAAACATTCTGGTCGCCAGGCAGACGGCTCCATGCGTCGCCTCAGCCAATTAGGTACGGCAAGAGGCTAATTTTAGTCCTACATGGAGACAGCATCATTCCCAGACAGACTAAGCCGCTTGACCGACGTCTCGATAGGTCTGGCCAGACGGGTCTCGGCGCCTGGGTCAGACTCATCCAGCCAATTTGTAGGACCAGTGTACACAATTAAGTCGGACGTCGCTGGTTAAAGTAGGGGGGGGGGAGGTATTGTGTGGTGGGGGGTGAAATCAAGCTAATTAATTAAATGACCCATTGACCACCACAGAGAGCAAGGCAGGTAGATGTGACTGTCATGATTTACATATCCAATGAAATGAGAGGGGAGGCAACCTCAGTATAAGGCGGGAAAATACTGACCAATGGTACTCACCCTTTGACAGATGGGTTTAGGATAAGATAGGAATGCGTGAGTGAGGAGAGGGAGGAACGAAAGAGAGAGAGAGAGAGAGGTTCTGAGAGTAGGCTCTGCTCGAGAGAAAAGGCAGAGAGATGAGAGGAGGAGAGAAGAGAACCAAGTTGAGGCATTAGCACGAGATAGAGTCTGCAGAGGAAGGACTAAGGAGAGATGTGGAGAGAGAGAGTTGCTAACTGATGAAGAGAAAAAAAAAAGAAAAGAGAAAAGGAAAAGAAAAGAAAAGCAACCATGTCCATTTGATAGAGCAGACTAGAAGAGAGGGAGAGAGTGCAATGCGTTAATGCAGGAAGAAAGAAAGGAGAACAGATCGATGTCTGGTAGTCACTGTTCAATCTGAACCGGGTTTCGACCTCTTACCTGGCAGCGCCACTTTCGAGCAGTCCAACCTGACCAGTGCCAGCAGTCTAACCTGACCAGTGCCAGCAGTCTAACCTGACCAGTGCCAGCAGTCAAACCTGACCAGTGCCAGCAGTTGTGTTGTGCTTGTGAAAGTGACAGTTAAAAGAAACAAAGAAAAAAAAAAGAGAAAAGAAAAGACAGTGATTCGTGAATAGTATAAGATCACCTGGCCAGGTAAAGTAGAAATCTATTTATACCCGGGTTAGTTATGATGATTTAGATAAATGGTTTTGTGAAGTTCAAGGAAAGAGAGAATGTTTTATGTTGTTTGATTCCATGTGCATTGATGTTTTTCTTCCATGATTATGTGTAGTAAAGTTATAGACTTTACTAGTGGTTTGATGTGACGAATGCATGATATATGAATGAGATTGTAAGCAAGCTGTGAGTGTGTTTGGGCTGTGTGCTAGTCCTTCCTCCACTGACATACCCGAGGTTGACAATGAACATGGACCAAATGGAATATCCATGTGTCTGTGGAAAGCGTTTCGCTACCACCCGTGGCATGAAGATCCACAGAACAAAGATGGGATGTGTGAAGACTCATCTGAATGAGCAGCAGCACACTGCATCAGCAGATAAGACATCGGAAGACCAAGGCCAGGATTTAAACCACAGTGCCAAGGACATCCACGCTGTTGGTTCGGATAAGGAATTTGCACAGGTCCTCGATGCTAGGCACCGGAAACTCAACCTGCCACGAGCAAACGAAACTGAGGATTGGGAGAAACTGGATGCAAAAATCATCCAAAGATTCGATGCACTGATAGGGAAAAGCACCCTGGAACACAAACTAGCCCACATATGGAGACATTGTGTATGCCACATGTAGAGACGCCTATGGAGCAAAACTACCCAAAGAGAAAACACCTCCAAAGAAATCCAGACGCCAAGAAGAGATGGACAAGATCAGGGTCCAAAAGAACAACCTCAAGAAGCAAATGAAGACCGCACTGCCAGCTGAAAAACAAGGCTTGGAAAAACTGTGGAAGACCTGAAAGAAAAACACAGCGCCCTCAGCAAAGCGGAATCTGCGAGGAAGAGGAAGAGCAAAAAGAAGAAGACACAAGAGCGCTTCTTCAGAGACCCCTTCCAGTTTGCCAGAACACTGTTTGAGCAGCCAAAATCTGGGACCCTAAGTGTGGACAAACGAGTTCTTGAGCAGCATCTGAGGAAAACATACTCTGACTCACAGAGCAAAGCACCACTCGACATTCAAGGTCTGGTGTGGCCAACCAACCCTGATGAACAGTTCAATGACAAGCCTCCAACGTTGGCGGAAATCAAGAAGGTGGTTGACAAAGCCAGAGCCAAATCATCACCAGGGCCAAACTGAATACCTTACCAGCTGTACAAGAAATGTCCCAAGATGCTGGAGTGGCTCCACAGGCTGCTGCGATCAGCTTGGAGAAACCAGAAGATCAGCGGCCAGTGGATGACGGCAGATGGTGTGTACATCCCCAAAGAGCAAAACTCAAGTGACATCAGCCAGTTCAGGCCAATATCACTATTGAACGTCGAAGGGAAAATCTTCTTCTCTGTCATGGCAGCAAGGCTGACCAAGTACCTGATGGAAAACAAGTACTTGGATGTGTCAGTCCAGAAAGGTGGCATCCCAGGCGTGGCTGGCTGTGTAGAACACGCCACAATGATCTGGGACGCAATCCAAAGAGCGAAAACAGAAGAGAGAGACCTGGACGTAGTGTGGCTTGATCTGGCAAACGCATATGGATCTGTACCCCATGAGATGATACAGTTGGCTCTTGAGATGTACCATGTGCCAAAGAACATCCGCGACATGCTCAAGAAGTACTTCAATGACTTCTCAATGCGGTTCTCTACCAAGGAGTACACAACAGATTGGATCAACTTGGAAGCGGGCATTGCAATGGGCTGTGCAATTTCCCCAATACTGTTCGTGTTGGCAATGGAAGTCATCTTGAAAGCAGCAACAAGCAACGCAGGACAAACAGACCTTGGCGATGGATACAAGATGCCCCCTCTCAAGGCCTTCATGGATGACACTACAGTGATTTCATCCAGTGAAGACGAGACACGTCATGTGCTGGAGAGGCTGGACGACATAGTTGCCTCATCCAGAATGAAGTTCAAGCCAAAGAAATCACGGAGTCTCACTGAGGAAAGGAAAAGTGGCCGAATCTGTGGTCTTCAGTGTTGCCAACCAGGCCATTCCAACAGTCACAGAAGAGCCAGTCAAGAGCCTTGGAAGATGGTATGATGATACGCTGAAAGACACGCAAAGAGCAAAAGAAACCAAACAGATGTCGGAAGAAGGCTTGGAGACCATTGACCAGTGTGGGCTCCCTGGCAAATACAAGGTCTGGTGTCTGCAGTTCATGCTGATACCAAAGCTCCTATGGCCTCTGATGATATACGACATCTGCACCAGCATAGTGGAGGCAATGGAAGCCAAAATCAACAAGTTCACAAGGAAATGGCTTGGTGTCCCACCCTGTCTGACTGACGTAGCGCAGTACTGTCGCCATGCAAAGCTGAAACTACCACTGAAATCCATCCTGGAGGAATACAAAGCAGGGAAGATCAGACTTCAAAGCATGCTGGAGGACTCAGGAGACAAGGTGGTAGAAGCAATCAAGCCCCAGCTGAAGACAGGCAGAAAATGGAAAGTTCAAGAGGCGATGGATTCTGCAAAAGAAAGTCGCAAGATCAGAGAAATAACAGGACACACACAGACCAACAGACAAGGACTGGGGGTGACCAAAACTGAATGGTGGTCAAAGGCCAAAGGAAAAGCCAAAAGAGACATGATGATTCAGGAGATGAGAAAAGAAGAAGACCAAAAACGACTCCAAAAAGCAGTCCAGCAGAGCCAGCAAGGGCAATGGACAACGTGGGAGAATGCACTCCAAAGAAGTCTAACTTGGAATGACATTTGGCACATGGATCCTCTCAGGATCAGCTTCATTCTCAGATCTGCATATGACCTTCTGCCCTCAAATGCAAACCTGGTGAAGTGGGGGTAAACAGACGATCCTGCATGCCCCCTCTGCCATGAAAATCAAACAGTGGAGCATGTCCTAAGTTCATGTAAAGTAGCCCTGGCTCAAGGAAGGTACACATGGAGGCACAATCAAGTGCTCAAAGAGATTGTACAAGTAGTCTGGGCTAGTACCAACACCACAAAAGGGAAAACCAGGACTCCAAAAGCACCCGCAACATTCTTCACGGCAGGAGGCAGCAAATCATGGCCAAGAACAACAGTGCCACTCGGAACATGCAGGCAGAGTCTGCTGGACGGAGCAGATGACTGGGAATGCACTGCAGAATGGAAGAGTCACCCAGAGATCATCAGCAAGAGTGGCATGAGACCAGACATAGTAGTCCACTCTCAGTCAACCAAGCAGCTGATCATGATCGAGCTCACGGTGCCATATGAGAACAGAATGGAGGCAACTCAAATCTACAAGACTGAAAAGTATGCTGATCTGGCAAACAGCCTGAGGAGAGAAGGTTATCAGGTCAAAGTCCTCACTGCAGAAATTGGAGCTAGGGGGTTTGTGGGAACGTCTGCATACAACCTCATGAAACAGCTCTCAGTTGCAGGGAAGGAAAAAACCAGAGCCCATAAAGCAATGGCAGAAGCGACAGAGAGGTGTTCAAGCTGGATCTGGTCAAGGAGGAACAAAAATGAACTTCATAAGGCTTAACTTTCCTACAAATATCAGGTGTCCCTGTTGTTCAGTGGTTAGAGTGCGAGTCATTAAGTGGAAAATGAGCATGTCCAGAGGGTCATGGGTTCGAATCCCAGCCATGGCTCGTCCCAAGATGGAAAAAAGGGGCAGCAGAGGGACATCCGGAGTCATGAACCGGGTGTGGCCCAACCCCCTAGAGTGTCAGGAGATAAGGGCCGAAACACTTGCTTGAAGGGGGCTTCTCTTCTGAGGACTCTCTGCTGCCACGCTCTCCACGAGTTTCTTTCTACTCTACACCCCCATACCAGTGTTACCGCCCTGACTCGTGCTCTTCCAAACCCCATGAAAACCACAACCAGCCTACCAACCAGCCAACCGACCAACTAGGAGACAAATCAGCCTCATTCTTCAATCGTTTACTGTCATTCTCTCCCCCCCCCCACCTCCCACCCATCACCCCCCGTCTCCCCCTCCATGTACGGGTTTACTCATAAACCACCTGGAGAAATTATACTTATAATGAAATAAGTAAAGGTGAAAAAAAACACACCTTAACTTACATTCTGAACAACATTGTTTCACAAAACAAACCTTGCGCTTCGACCTATAACATATAAAATAGGACAACACACACACACACACACACACACACACACACACACACACACACACACACACACAAAATCAAATGAACGTTTCACGTGCTGATTTGGTTTCATTTGTTTCCATGGTTCACATGTGTGCTTTGGTAGTCGCGTCAATTCTAAAGGGTCTTTTTGCACTTTTCTGATCGGATACATTTCATAGATCTTTTTTCAGTGTTATTATCCGCTAGATCTCTATCTCAGTATGAGAGGGATCATCTTTCTTTACGTCAGTAAGCCGGCAAAAGAGCTGGTAATGAAGTGTGGCAAGTAGAGGAGCGCTGGCCGACTGCTTCCACCTGGTAATGAAGTGTGGCAAGTAGAGGAGCGTGGCCGACTGCTTCCACACTGCTGAAGATGAGGGCTAGAACTGCTGGAGAAAACAGACCTGCCCGCTAATATTGTTTTACATGCGCGGACATGGGCGAAACTTAGTATGCATGCGTGATATGTCAAAATAGATGCTGTGTTTAAAAAGAGAAGTGACGTGAAGAAGGTATCAGTACCTGTGGACACCTGCCAGACTATGTCTTTTTGGTAGATGTCGATTCGGAAAGTTTTGTTTTGAATCACATAATCAAGAATGTATTTGAGTCTAAGATTTGTTTTTTTCAGAAACTGATGTTGGGTGGTGGTAGTGATGGTGATGGTGGTGGCAGTGGTGGTGGTGGTGGTGATTTTGTTTGTTTCTGTTTGTTGCATTGGTAGTTCGACAATGTAGCTGATAGCCTGTTTAACTAATTGTTTAAAAGAAATAGCAATCTGCGTAACTTGCCTCGCTGCATCGCATGAATCATTCATACACACGAAGTAAAAGTTTATTGAAAAAAAAATGGGCCTGCCCCCATACGACAGGTGAGAGAGAGAGAGGAGAGAGAGAGAGAGAGAGAGAGAGAGAGAGAGAGAGAGAGAGAGAGAGAGAAGAGAGAGAGAGAGAGAGAGAGAGAGAGAGAGCTGGGGGTATTAAAAGACCAAACTTCTTGATTACAAATAATTTTTTTAAACAGAGAGAGAGAAGACAGAGAGAGAGAGAGAGAGAGAGAGAGAGAGAGGAGAGAGAGAGAGAGAGAGAAAAAGAGAAGAGAGAGAGAGAAGAGAGAGAGAGAGAGAGAGAGAGAGAGAGAGAGTCCAGTTTCAGTAACAATACGCATTTCCATTTAGACATTTGCAGATGCGCAATAATACGGATTGCATTCACACACAAACACCTCTACGTGGGGAAAAGGATTGTCTGCAATATTGGTAATATCGAGGGCATCACGAAGAACCAAGGACAGTCACACAAACACCCTCTACGTGGGGAAAAGGACTGTCTGCAATATTGGTAATATGGAGGGCATCACGAAGAACCAAGGACAGTCACACAAAAACCCCTCTACGTGGGGAAAAGGACTGTCTGCAATATTGGTGATATCGAGGGCATCACGAAGAACCAAGGACAGTATGACCTAGTTGCACTGTGAGGTAACTGCAGGCGGAAATCTAAACATATTTCAAATGTAATTAATAGCCAACCGCCAAGAAAACGCCCACAAACGAATCACAAGACAAAACATGACGCGTTTCGACCTCTTAGGCAAACCTCCCAGACCAGTCGGATTCCCCTACATACAACACTAATCGCACCACCACCCATGAGCAACACCACCACCTTGTCCACTGCATCCCTGATAATCTTACCTCACCAAAGATGAAAGGTCAGTCCTGGCAAAAGGTCTCAAATTTATTCCCATTCAGCCTACCACCAATAAATACCAAAATACCGTTGATGTTGAAAGATTCTTTAGAAAATTAAGATGGACGGCTGCACCTGACAATGTACCTAAGCCCCCACTACCAGAGAGCTCAGACAGTTTTACCATCTTTTTCAAACTCCAGTGCTCCGCCACCACCTCTTGACAAATCCACTGAAGTTGAACTCTACATCAAAAAGTACAGAAAAGAAATCGCTAAATTATAAGTGAAATCCAACCTGTCCACCATTCCAGCCTCTCTCAGGATGAACAAAAAGCCCTTGAATCACTGAGACAACGACAAGACATTGTCATCAAACCAGCAGACAAGGGTAGTGCAGTGGGGTCTGGGACAAACAGCTGTACATAAACGAAGCACACAGACAACTGTCAGACACAAATTTCTATACACCACTCACAGCATCACCCCTCCCTCAACACCAGAAACTCATCTCAACCACAGTTAAACAAGAAATCAAACATAACTTACCGAAGACAGCCAAGCTCCTCATAATGACAGACACCAAACAACCCACTTTCTACCTGCTCCCTAAAGTACACAAAACCAATACACCTGGCAGACCCATTGTGTCTGCATGCAGCTGCCTCACAGAACACATTTCACAGTACTTAGACTCTCTCCTCCAACCCACAGTACATGGCCTCCCCACATACCTCAAAGACACAACCCACACACTCAACATGATTAATTCATACAACACAGATCCCACTTTCCAACCCAGCCTCCTCTTTACACTTGATGTCGTCTCTCTCTACACTTCCATCCCTCATGCTGATGGACTGAAGGCCCTCGCATTCTTTCTTAACAGATAGCCCCCTAACCAACAACACCCTCCCACAGCCACACTGGTCAGACTTGCTGAATTAGTCCTCACCATCAACACCTTTGAATTTAACAACCAGACCTTCTCACAAATCAGTGGTGTTGCTATAGGAACCACAATGGGACCATCCTATGCCTGCCTCTTCATGGGACACCTTGAACACCTACTAACCTCTTACACATGCCAGAGCCTACAAAAGATACATGGATGATGGACTGGGAGCCACATTCATACCAGAACATCACCTCCTCAGTTTCCTCAACTTTGCTCAGACCTTCCATCTATCCATCAAATTGATCTACACCATTTCAAGTCATTTAACTTCCTGGACATCACTATTTCCTTCAAAGATGGACTGCTTAAAACCTCAGTCTTCTATAAGCCTGCTGATGCGCACTCCTACCTGGACTACACATCTTCCCACCACCAATCCACCAAAGACAGCATTCCATATTCTGAATTCCTTCGCCTATGCAGACTCTGCTCCAGTGAAGAAGATTTCACTGTACAAGCAGCCAAAATGTCTGAGTTTTTCACCAACCGTGGCTACCCCGGTGCCGTCATCAATGATGCTCTCTGCTGCACCGCAGCTAAATCCAGAACATCTGCACTGAAAACTAAGCCTCCCAAAGAGACAGACAGACCCACTGCCTGCCTTCTCTTCCATCCTCACACTCTGCCCATCTGCAGGATCCTGAAGTCTAACTGGCACATAGTAGAAAATCATAAACCTGTCTTTGAGACCAAACCGATGATCATTTTCAAACGTGACAAAAACCTCAAAGACCTACTGGTGCGCTCTAAGCTGAACAAAATCTCCACACCTAAGCCACCAGGTACTTTCCCCTGCTCAAAACCCAACTGCAAAATCTGCTCTCTCACCAAACCAGACACCATAATGGCCCCAAAGGCTCGTTCACCATTAAACGCACTTTCTCGTGTCAGAGCCACAACATTGTGTACACCATCCACTTGCAGCTGTATGGTAAGATCTATCTAGGTGAGACATCTCGCACACTTGAGATGCGCATCTCTGAACACCTGGCCCACATCCGCCACCATTGCCCAAACCAGTCGCTCAACATTTCAACCACGCCCAACACACCAACCATGTCAAAGTCCTGGCATGATGACAACTTGGAACGCCTTATGGCCTCGTGAACACAAAGTAACTAGTAGGATATGTTAATCTATTCGTGACAAACCTATCACAAAACAAAGAAGTCTCAAATTTCAAAGTCGCTTAACATGTCATCTCCAGTCTTCGTGACATATTTTCGTGTTTCGATAGCAATATGAACGAGTGTCTGGAGTTTTAGTGCACGGATCGTGCTTTTTCTTTCGTTTTTAAACCAGCTTTGCTTATTTCTCGGAGAGTATTTTTTCCTCTGTCAAACGCGTGATTAAACAAGTCACTCACGGACCCAGTATAATCTCTCAAAATGCATATTTCGTTGCTGTTGCAACTGGATAAATAGATACTTTCCTTCGGTCCGAGTGAAGATGATATGTAAACAGAAAATTGTATTTGTTTTCAATTAAATCAGGACTGACAATACATATATTAGTGACGATCATCTTGACTCATTATTTATGTTTCGTATTTTACAGTACACCATATCGCAGTTTTGTCACTGCTTCTGTGAAACAACAATCATACATGTAAGACATTTTTTTCAGCTTTATATACTGCTTGATATGTATGAAAGACGCAAAAAACATCAATGTGTCTGCTTGCTGCGCACAAGTCATTTCTGACACCTTTGTCAACCCTGATTTCAACTAACGAAGACACCTAATTTTTTCACTACTCCCTGGAACAAACATCATCATCATCATCGTCATCGTCATCGTCATCGTCATCGTCGTCATCATCATCATCATCATATTATCATCATCATCATGGTCGTCAACATCGTCAACGTCATCACTCATCATCATCATCATCATCATCATCATCATCATCATCATCATCATCATCATCATCATCATCTTCATCGTCGTCGTCGTTGTGGTCGTCAACGTCCTCATTATCATCATCATCAACGTCATCGTCATCGTCGTCATCATCATCATCATCATCATCATCATCATCATCATCATCATCATCATCATCATCATCATCACCGTCAACGTCATCGTCGTCGTCATCATCATCATCATCATCATCATCATCATCATCATCATTACGACCACAACCACCACTACCACCATCACCGCCGCCGCCGCCACGACCATCATCATCATCATAAGTCCCTTAATGCTGGGTCGTTGGGGCACCACTTACAGCGGCAATCCGCTTCAAAGCCAGTTCACAGTTACATAAAAAAAAAACTCATTGCGCTGAGAATCTGCCACATCTTTGTTATCCACCGGTCCAGTTCACAGTTACATAAAAAAAAGAAACTCATTGCACTGAGAATCTGCCACATCTTTGTTATCCAACCGACCGGTCCAGGTCCACCTATCTCAGGACCGTTCTGTACGCTGTGGGGTTATTTTCGTGACGATGCAACGAGCAATATACCAGCATTTCATACCTGTTACGTGACATGATATCACACACACACACACACACACACCACACACACACACACACACACACACACTAATATATATACACACACTTCACTTCTTTCTAATATATATATATATATATATATATATATATATATATATATATATTAGAAAGAAACTCGTGGAGAGCGTGGCAGCAGAGAGTCCTCAGAAGAGAAGCCCCCTTCAAGCAAGTGTTTCCCTTATCTCCTGACACTCTAGGGGGGTTGCGCCACACCCGCTTCATGACTCCGGATGTCCCTCTGCTGCCCCTTTTTATTTTTCCCCATCTTGGGACGAGCCATGGCTGGGATTCGAACCCATGACCCTCTGGACATGCTTATTTTCTACTTAATGACTCGCGCTTTAACCACTGAGCCACAGGGACACCTGATATTTGTAGGGAAATTAAGCCTTATGAAGTTCACGTTTGTTCCTCCTAACCAGATCCAGCTTGAACACCTCTCTGCCGCTTCTGCCATTGCTTTCAGGGCTCTGGTTTTTTCCTTCCCTGCAACTGAGAGCTGTTTCATGAGGCTGAATGCAGACGTTCCTACAAATCCCCTAGCTCCAATTTCTGCAGTGAGGACTTTGACCTGATAGCCTTCTCTCCTCAGGCTGTTTGCCAGATCAGCATACTTTTCAGTCTTGTAGATTTGAGCTGCCTCCATTCTGTTCTCATATGGCACAGTGAGCTCGATCATGATCAGCTGCTTGGTTGGCAGAGGTTTCATGGTTGGTTTCATGGCAGAGGGGGCATGCAGGGTCGTCTGTTTTCCCCCACTTCACCAGGTTTGCATTTGAGGGCAGAAGGTCATATGCAGATCTGAGAATGAAGCTGATCCTGAGAGGGGCCATGTGCCAAATGTCATTCCAAGTGAGACTTCTTTGGAGTGCATTCTCCCACGTTGTCCATTGCCCTTGCTGGCTCTGCTGGACTGCTTTTTGGAGTCTTTTTTGGTCTCCTTCTTTTCTCATCTCCTGAGTCATCATGTCTCTTTTGGCTTTTACTTTGGCCTTTGACCACCATTTGGACCAAATGGAATATCCATGTGTCTGTGGAAAGCGTTTCGCTACCACCCGTGGCATGAAGATCCACAGAACAAAGATGGGATTTGTGAAGACTCATCTGAATGAGCAGCAGCGCACTGCATCAGCAGATAAGACGTCGGAAGACCAAGGCCAGGATTTAACCCACAGTGCCAAGGACATCCACGCTGTTGGTTCGGATGAGGAATTTGCACAGGCCCTCGATGCCAGGCGCCGGAAACTCAACCTGCCACGAGCAAACGAAACTGAAGATTGGGAGAAACTGGATGCAAAAATCGTCCAAAGACTCGATGCACTGATAGGGAAAAGCACCCTGGAACACAAACTAGCCACATATGGGGACATTGTGTATGCCACATGTAGAGACGCCTATGGAGTACAACTACCCAAAGAGAAAACACCTCCAAAGAAATCCAGACGCCAAGAAAAGATGGACAAGATCAGAGTCCAAAAGAACAACCTCAAGAAGCAAATGAAGACCCGCACTGCCAGCTGAAAAACAAGGCTTGGAAAAACTGTGGGAAGACCTGAAAGAAAAACACAGCGCCCTCAGCAAAGCGGAATCTTCGAGGAAGAGGAAGAGCAAAAAGAAGAAGACACAAGAGCGCTTCTTCAGAGACCCCTTCCAGTTTGCCAGAACACTGTTTGAGCAGCCAAAATCTGGGACCCTAAGTGTGGACAAACGAGTTCTTGAGCAGCATCTGAGGAAAACATACTCTGACTCACAGAGCAAAGCACCACTCGACATTCAAGGTCTGGTGTGGCCAACCAACCCTGAGGAACAGTTCAATGGCAAGCCTCCAACGTTGGCGGAAATCAAGAAGGTGGTCGACAAAGCCAGAGCCAAATCATCACCAGGGCCAAACGAATACCTTACCAGCTTTACAAGAAATGTCCCAAGGTGCTGGAGTGGCTCCACAGGCTGCTGCGATCGGCTTGGAGAAACCAGAAGATCAGCGGCCAGTGGATGACCGCAGATGGTGTGTACATCCCCAAAGAGCAAAACTCAAGTGACATCAGCCAGTTCAGGCCAATATCACTACTGAACGTCGAAGGGAAAATCTTCTTCTCTGTCATGGCAGCAAGGCTGACCAAGTACCTGATGGAAAACAAGTACTTGGATGTGTCAGTCCAGAAAGGTGGCATCCCGGGCGTGGCTGGCTGTGTAGAACACGCCACAATGATCTGGGACGCAATCCAAAAAGCAAAAACAGAAAAGAGAGACCTGGACGTAGTGTGGCTTGATCTGGCAAACGCATATGGATCTGTGCCCCATGAGATGATACAGTTGGCTCTTGAGATGTACCATGTGCCAAAGAACATCCGCGACATGCTCAAGAAGTACTTCAATGGCTTCTCAATGCGGTTCTCTACCAAGGAATACACAACAGATTGGATCAACTTGGAAGCGGGCATTGCAATGGGCTGTGCAATTTCCCCAATACTGTTCGTGCTGGCAATGGAACTCATCTTGAAAGCAGCAACAAACAACGCGAGACAAACAGACCTTGGCGATGGATACAAGATGCCTCCTCTCAAGGCCTTCATGGATGACACTACAGTGATTTCATCCAGAGAAGACGAGACACGTCATGTGCTGGAGAGGCTGGACGACATAGTTGCCTCATCCAGAATGAAGTTCAAGCCAAATATAATCACGGAGTCTCTCACTGAGGAAAGGAAAAGTGGCCGAATCTGTGGTCTTCAGTGTTGCCAACCAGGCCATTCCAACAGTCACAGAAGAACAAGTCAAGAGCCTTGGAAGATGGTATGATGATACGCTGAAAGACACACAAAGAGCAAAAGAAACCAAGCAGATGGCGGAAGAAGGCTTGGAGACCATTGACCATGTGGGCTCCCTGGCAAATACAAGGTCTGGTGTCTGCAGTTCATGCTGATACCAAAGCTCCTATGGCCTCTGATGATATACGACATCTGCACCAGCACAGTGGAGGCAATGGAAGCCAAAATCAACAAGTTCACAAGGAAATGGCTTGGTGTCCCACCCTGTCTGACTGACATCGCGCTGTACTGTCGCCAAGCAAAGCTCAAACTACCACTGAAATCCATCCTGGAGGAATACAAAGCAGGGAAGATCAGACTTCAAAGCATGCTGGAGGACTCAGGAGACAAGGTGGTAGAAGCAATCAAGCCCCAGCTGAAGACAGCAGAAAATGGAAAGTTCAAGAGCGATGGATTCTGCAAAAGAAAGTCTCAAGATCAGAGAAATAACAGGACACACACAGACCAACAGACAAGGACTGGGGGTGACCAAAACTGAATGGTGGTCAAAGGCCAAAGGAAAAGCCAAAAGAGACATGATGATTCAGGAGATGAGAAAAGAAGAAGACAAAAAACGACTCCAAAAAGCAGTCCAGCAGAGCCAGCAAGGGCAATGGACAACGTGGGAGAATGCACTCCAAAGAAGTCTAACTTGGAATGACATTTGGCACATGGCCCCTCTCAGGATCAGCTTCATTCTCAGATCTGCATATGACCTTCTGCCCTCAAATGCACACCTGGTGAAGTGGGGTAATCAGACGACCCTGCATGCCCCCTCTGCCATGAAAAACAAACAGTGGAGCATGTTCTAAGTTCATGTAAAGTAGCCCTGGCTCAAGGAAGGTACACATGGAGGCACAATCAAGTGCTCAAAGACATTGTACAAGTAGTCTGGGCTAGTACCAACACCACAAAAGGGCGAATCAGGACTCCAAAAGCACCCGCAACATTCTTCACGGCAGGAGGCAGCAAATCATTGGCCAAGAACAACAGTGCCACTCGAAACATGCAGGCAGAGTCTGCTGGATGGGGCAGATGACTGGAAGTGCACTGCAGACCTCCCAGAATGGAAGAGTCACCCAGAGATCATCAGCAAGAGTGGCATGAGACCAGACATAGTAGTCCACTCTAAGTCAACCAAGCAGCTGATCATGATCGAGCTCACTGTGCCATATGAGAACAGAATGGAGGCAGCTCAAATCTACAAGACTGAAAAGTATGCTGATCTGGCAAACAGCCTGAGGAGAGAAGGTTATCAGGTCAAAGTCCTCACTGCAGAAATTGGAGCCAGGGGATTTGTAGGAACGTCTGCATTCAGCCTCATGAAACAGCTCTCAGTTGCAGGAAGGAAAAAACCAGAGCCCATAAAGCAATGGCAGAAGCGGCAGAGAGGTGTTCAA
Organism: Conus ventricosus; assembly: GCA_018398815.1. Classification (NCBI taxonomy): domain Eukaryota; kingdom Metazoa; phylum Mollusca; class Gastropoda; order Neogastropoda; family Conidae; genus Conus; species Conus ventricosus. The sequence goes on from CM031608.1 coordinate 4,081,684, forward strand.
GCTGGATCTGGTCAAGGAGGAACAAAAGTGAACTTCATAAGGCTTAATTTCCCTACAAATATCAGGTGTCCCTGTGGCTCAGTGGTTAAAGCGCGAGTCATTAAGTAGAAAATAAGCATGTCCAGAGGGTCATGGGTTCGAATCCCAGCCATGGCTCGTCCCAAGATGGGGAAAAAAAAAGGGCAGCAGAGGGACAGAGGGACAGAGGGACAGTCATGCTGATCCCAGTCATGTTGATCTCAGTCATGGTGATCCAGGTCATGTTGATCATCGAGCGAAGTCACCCAAGGAAACCTGCCATTCCTATCTGAAGGGTCTTGTAGGTGAACGAAATGATTTACTTTCATGGCCACGGCGTCGTGTGACCACCTTCGCGTGGGGAAAACCCCCCACAATATTTTAGTCAACAAACAAGTGCATTTCTGAAGAAAGTTGCCGGATGGCTTAGCAAGAGCCATTTCTTCTTCTTCTTCTTCTTCTTCTTCTTCTCCTCCTCCTCCTCCTCCTTCTTCTTCTTCTTCTTCTTCTTCCTCCTCCTCCTCCTCCTCCTTCTCTTCTTTCTTCTGCTTCATCTTCATCATCATCATCTCTTCTTCTTCTTCTTCTTCTTCTCTTCTTCTGCGATTGATTTTATTGGTTCCGTCAAATCTTCACTCCCGTTGCCATGATGAATTCTTCTCGAGGTCTTGACGGCTGCCCCCAAAGCTGCATCTGCAGTTCTGCACCCTCTGGCCAGGTTTGACGCCGTTGAACATCATGGGCTGGACAGTGCTGGAGGAAGTGTTCAGAGGTCTGAGATTCAGTTGCCCCACAGTTGCTCAGAATGGGTCCAGAGTTATTACGGTTCTAATGACTTCTGCAGTTTAAAACATTGTCTGTGGAAAAGAACGATTTTTTTTAGAAATAGAGCAGAGGATGCCGACATTACGTAAAGCTTTGGAACATTTTGAAATTTTGAATATAATAATGTCTGAAGCTTGATTTGAAATTATCAAACTGAATTAGGTACATAGACTGCAGTTCTCATTTGAAATGAAACTGATACTCTCTCTCTCTCCTCTCTCTCCTCTCTCTCTCTCTCTCTCTCTCTCTCTTCTCTCTCTCTCTCTCTCTCTCTCTCTCTCTCTCTTCTCTCTCTCTCTCCTTATTCCAAGGGTAACAGAGAAACACCTGTGCTCTCTTTTCATCTTATCCTCACCCAACTGAATTGAATGTATCAAAGTAACAATATATTAATACAAGAAGATAGATAGATAGATAGATAGATATGATAGATAGATAGATAGATAGATAGATAGATAGATAGATAGAGATGAACTGATCATAACTGGTGTTATTTTGAAATATGACAGGAGACAGAGGCAGGACATGTAGACTGAACACAGAGAAGAGAGGAGGAAGAGAGAGGAGAGAGAGAGAGAGAGAGAGAGAGAGAGAAAAGAGAGAGACAGACAGACAGACAGACAGACAGAACAGAGAGAGAGAGAGAGAGAGAGAGAGAGAGAGAGACAGAGAAACAGAGAGAGAGGGAGACAGAGAGACAGAGAGAGAGACACAGAGAGAGAGAGACAGAGAGAGAGAGAGAGAGCGAGAGACAGAAGAGAGAGAGACAGAGAGAGAGAGAGACAGAGAGAGAGAGAGAGAGAGAGAGAGAGAGAAGATATTAACAATGGAAAGGTGTGTGGGAGAGAGCATTGACACGTGCAGGTAACTCCACTGAGCGCGGGTATCCATGTACACTGTCACTGGATCGACGCGCTGCATTTGACTGCCGCCAGTGCGCATGGGTGGCTTGTACCATGGCGAAAGTTGTCGACTGGCCAGCTCTGTCTACCCCCCCCCCCCCCCCCCCTCCTCATCTCTCTCATCACCAGGTTTCCTCTTTCCCTCTCACCTATATAAAGCGGCAGCTTTGTCCACCTGTCTCTCTCTTTGACCACACAAGCCAAGGCCAAGACTTCATCATCACAGGTATACTGCTACATACGCTTGATTTGATTGAGCATACAGCCCTTGGGCGGGGTTGGAAGGATGAAGGGAAAGATTAGCTGGGGACATTACAATCTTGGGCGACAGGTTTCTCTGTGTGCTGAGCTTACTATCTGACAATTTCGCCAGTCTGTAACAAAATGATAGGATGAACTTGGGGGAGTCACATTCCAGTGAGTGATGATGTTTTTAATATTCGCCGAAAACAAGCGTCATGAAAATATTTGGTAAAAGAATACGATCTGTATGATTTCATTTTTTTTGCGCCTTCGATTAGATGAGAGCATTTACTTAGATGCAAAATTATTTAGTTGCTTAAAGTTGGATATCTTTGTTTTAATGTGGGGAAAGGTTGTTGGTTCTTTTTCTTCTGTAATGAAAATTGCAACGTTCTTACACACTATCTGTAGGATGAATGGATGTATGCGTGGATGCATGTGTGTGTGTGCGCTATATCCAGACTTTTTTTATGCGGTACCTCTGAACGTCGAGTCTCAAAACTTGACATTTCTACATGTATTATAAAATGTAGACAAAAAGCCTCATAGATCGTGGCGTTTGATGGCATGCCTTTTGAGTTGTTGGCATTTTGTGAAATATCGGTTGTCACTTGATTTCGGTCGCAATTTTTAAAAATCATGTAACTTTTTGGCTAGGGACGGCCTCACAATAGACTCGCCTGATCAAATGTTGGAAGTCTCCGCTTGGGAATTTCACTTGTAATACACTTCAAACTTCAAAACATGACTGTTGAACACTACAAATGCAAATGAGTATGTCAGGGTTTGTATCTCTATTTATACTTATGACGAGTTCTGTTAAAAATCGACACATCCTAATGAATCGAGTAACAGACCTGAACTTTGTGTTTCATGGAGACACATGGACTCATTGCAGTTTTCTCGATTTTCATACGATCAGCAAATTCAGCAAGTGTTTGTGTGTGTGTGTGTGTGTGTGTGTGTGTGTGTGTGACATTTGTTAAAACAGACTTGGGTGGTTTTTGAGTTGTCATGATTTTAAACGTGATGGACTCAATAATGTGCATGTAGTATAGCGTTAAAAGTGACTCACAGGTCGAAAATATTTTCACCTCGCGTTCGGGGTAAATGTAAAACTGTCTATATCGATTTCGTTGTTTCTCTTAGGTTTAAGAAAGTTTGGGCGAGTCTACTGATTGACATAGGCGTTAAACTTGTTGCTCGGCGGTTTCTAAGGTTCAAAGTGTGTCACGTATAAATATAACAAAACTTGACGCATGTATGGGTGGGTGTTCAGATCTCGGTTTCATTCCCTGGGAGTATTAAAATGACTTGTAGATACATTCATTTTTACATGTGACGCAACATGTGCATTTTCTGCCATGCTTACAATGATGACAGTTTTCTTTTACAAGTAAAAATTCCATAATGTGCAAATTATCATATCATATCTTTGTTACAAAGAAACGGAAACCGCACCGATTTCCAAGTTAAAAGAGTAAAAACGGCATGTAGGATGGGACATCAATCCAGGATTGTTTCCTCCTAGTAGGAAGAAACTGTAGAGAGAGCTCCACAGCAGAAGGTCTTCAGAGAAGAAACCCCCCCAGACAAGTGTGTCGGCCCTGAACTCCTTACACTCTAAGGGGACCGGGCCGCATCTAGGTCACGACTCCCAGATGTCCTTGCACTGTTAACTTTTTTTGTGGCGCTGCTGGGATTCGAACCAGTGACTTTTGGATGGATGGGCGTCTTAAGGCGTGCCTTTTTAGACGGATGTCTTACCCCACTGCTAACAGGACACCTGTTCTAGGTCGGGAAATTCATCCTTTTATATACTTTTTTTTGAAACTCTCGTTTTCGTTCTTTTTCTCTGAGAGAGAACGTTGCACTTTCACGTGCAGCCGGCCAGATGAAGTCGCTATGTTTGTTGTATTGGAACCGAAAGAATGGCCGAACAAACTTCGGAAAGATTTCCTTTTTGAGCTGTGACCCTTGAAGGTGCTATTAACTTTGTTGCATCGGACATCAATTAGATTTTAAAAGGAAAGAAGCTGAATTAGAAATGATTTTTTTTTGGTCACCTTAAAAGAAAAATTACTGTTCAGCTGAACGAAAGAGACAAAAAAATTACAAAACAAAACAAGATATCAATGATAATGTCAATGATGAAAATAATAATAGATTGTGTAAGCCTTGTCTTTTTGATTTTGACCTCTGTCATCTTTATTTATGAAGATTAATGTTATGTCGGGATTTGTGTTTTGTCCAGTTTTGTCAATTCTCAGCTATTTGGCCACAAAGCATGCCTTGTACTCCTGTTAGGTTTTCCACGTAATCGTTATGGAACTTGAGAGCAGCCTTTAACTTTTCTATGATACATTGCAAAACTGGTTCCGTTGCAGTTTCAGAGTTTCTGGTGAAGGTTACAACTGCTCATTTGCTTCAGAAAATGACTTGTGTGGATTGTGGACCTAGATGTTTCACGCCTGTTTTGCTTTATCCGCGTGAAAAATACACATGATTGATTTTGCACGTTAAAAGTTATAAACGTCGGTATACATTGTCATTTTAGAAATCAATTTGTGTCTCCTTTTCAAAAAATTAGAAAAAGTATGCTTCATGATTTTAAAAAAAAAATTGTAGGTCAGCACATATTTTTCTCTTTTTTCTCATAGATGTGGTTTAGTGCCGGCTTTGTATGTAGAATTATATTCATTGTTATTTTGTCTCGTTCGTTGTATCATTATTGAAATTTTTTCAGAATTATACGTGAAAAAACTGTTTGCCGACTAGCCATATCACGTGTCTGGCAGATGTTCGTTATTTCATCTTGTTAATCCTTCCTTCCCCCTCCCCTCCACTCTCCCCTACACACATCTCGCCCTCCACTTACAGTGAAGATTATATGCCAGTTGAAATATTTTACATGAACATTATTACAGTGACATCAACAGCTCTGCGTACAGTACAGACCAGATGCATCTGACCTAATAAAAAGTCATTGTATCATACACAGCTAAACCATAATCATGGTTCATAGTGAATAAAAAGTCATTGCATATACACAGCTAAACCATAATCATGGTTCATAGTGAATAAAAAGTCACTGTATCATACACAGCTAAACCATAATCATGGTTCATTGTGAATAAAAAGTCATTGTATCATACACAGCTAAACCAAATCATCGATCATAGTGAAGAAAAAGTCATTGTATCATACACAGCTAAACCATAATCATGGATCATAGTGAATAAAAAGTCACTGTATTATACACAGCTAAACCATAATCATGGATCATAGTGAATAAAAAGTCACTGTATTATACACAGCTAAACCATAATCATGGATCATAGTGAATAAAAAGTCACTGTATTATACACAGCTAAACCATAATCATGAATCATAGTGAATAAAAAGTCATTGTATTATACCAGCTAAGCGATAATCATGGTTCATAGTGAATTAGGATGTGGCGTATTCAAAGGCCACGAAGATATTTCATTGTACAAATAACAAACAGAAAGGTGTTTCACATAAGGACAAATAATTTTTTTTAAAGACAAGTAAGCACACAAAAATCAGTCTTTCACTTCATGATACAGTGGATTTAGATCTTACAGATCCCATATATGATGAGATGAAGAGGAAGTGGGAGGGACGAGAGAAGGGAAGGGTGGGGACGTGTCTTTAAGTTGCAGTGAATTTGTTGTCTTTGATAAGGAATAAAGGAAGGGTATGTGGGACAATGGGGGATTATTCCATTTCTTGATCATAAGATTTCTTCTTTTTTCTTTCTTACCATCTTTTGTGTTTTGATGTGTAACCATTGGAGTTAGTCTGTAGAAAAAAGCTTTCAGCCTTCATCATCATCATCAGGGGGCCGGAATAGCTCAGTTGGTAGAGCGCCGGACTCGTGATCCTGGGGTTGCGGGTTCGAATTTCGGTATAGGGGGATTTTTCCCTCGGAGTTAACATTGGTTCTGACTCCATTCCCCATATAGTCCTTCGAATGAGACTATAAACCGAGGTTCCGTGTGTGAACGCACGCATAACATCTTGCACACACGTAAAATCCCATCACCAACTTTCGGAAGAGAAGGCCAGTTTGGCCGTTGGTATGGATGACACGTGATACATAGCATGCACCTTCCCCGAAGATGGAGTATGGCTGCCTTAATGGCGGGATAAAAAAGGGTCATACACACAAAACTCCACTGCCTGGCTATACAGGGAGTGTCCGCAGGAGTATCAGCCTGCGTACGCAGAAAGAAAGAAAGAAAGAATCATCATCATCATTATCATTATTACTATTGTAATTATTGTTGTTGTTAAAATTATTATTGTTGTTATTATTATTATTATTATTATTATTATTATTATTATTATTATCGTTACGACCACCACTACCACCACGACAAATATAACTGTATCATTGATAGGATGATGATGATGATAGTGATGGTGATGATGATGTTGTTTTATTGTTGTCATCGTAGTCGGTGTGTAGTGGTAGAAGAAGTGGTGGTCAATTTAATATCGGTGTCATTTTCATTGTTATCTGAGGAATTCTGCTCAAGAACTGGCCATGTTGTTTTTTGTCCTCCGGCACGCTCTCCTGCAATGTGTCCATTGTGTTCACTGGCCGGTTCCAGACATGATGCTGACTGTGCTCTGCTCTAAGAACAATTCGGCGCGTTCCAGACACCGGACTCTTCCTGTTTATAGTGAGATGCACGTTTCCCCTGAATTGATCCTGCCTGGTCTATGTGCTAGGTTGCCTTGTTTGTTCTATATGGGCTTGTTTTAATCAATGCTGTTCTTTTTTTCTTTTTTTTTTAATCTGAATGGGAAATTAACCGGAATTGCTGGAAACTCTTTTTCTGTCTTTGTTTATCTATTTTTAGGACTTCGGTTAAATAAGATAAGATAAGATAAGATAATGTTGCGTATAGCCCAGCCGACCGCAAAGGGCTATATCAGGGCTGTCACCACGTTAAAATCAACTCACAAGTGTCATTCATTCACACAATTCTTTAAAATACATCTTCTGAAAACCCATCCGAAAGTTTGTTAAAAACTTCCGTAATGCCGTTGATGCGGAGTGTGGTTTGTTCCGTCTGGTGTTTTGTTTTCAAGTTTTGCAGATTTTTCTTGTCTGTTTTCTTTTTTCCTTCTTCTTCTTCTTCTTCTGCTCTTCTTCTTCGTTTTTTTCTTCTTCTCTTCAACTTCTTCTTCTTTGATGCTTGCATTGTTTGGAATTACTTCATCCTCTCTCTCTCTCTCTCTCTCTCTCTCTCTCTCTCTCTCTCTCTCTCTCTCCTCTCTCTCTCTCTCCTCTCTTTCTGTCACTCTCTCTCCCCCCTCTCTCTCTGTGACTATATATCTCTCTGTCTCCTCTCTCTCTATCTTTCCCTCACACACACACATGCATACACAAACATTTGCACACACACTAACACACATACACACACATACACACACACACACGAATGCGCGCACGCACGCACCACGCACACACGCACACACGCACGCACGCCCACACACACACCACACACACACACACACACACACACACACACACACACACACACACAAACACACAGAAGAGAGAGAGAGAGAGAGAGAGAGAGAGGAGAGAGAGAGAGAAGAGAGAGAAGACTCGTGCGAGGGCATACATACACATGTAAGCACACACGTGGTGTCCCTAAAAGCTCCAAATATAGGACAGTAGTAAGTGCAACGACGCTCTTTCTAGTGCATATGGAATATGCTCCTGACACTTGTAGACTGGCGTTCGTATGGGGAACCTTCCCTCCCTTCCCCTTTACAGTGAACTTTTTGCAAGTAAATTCGAAAGCTGCTCGCGCTTTATTTCAACATGGCTTTGCCGGCTTATTGTGATCATTTTTTGTTGCACAGCTGAGTAGGCGATGAAGAAAGCCATTATCTATTTATTTTTTATTTGTATTTATTTCTTCTTTATGCTGATCGATGTGAGAATGACGATGATAAAAATGATGCTACGGATTTTCATTTCGGTCTGAGACTGCATGACAGGGCTGTACTCTACGCTTCCTTTCATAATATATCCCAACGTCAACCAGGCCCGAGACATACAGACACCTGAAGTGTTAATCAGGAAATTTGAGCAACAGTCTCAGAGACGCATCCACTAAGTGGATGAAAACTCGACTGTGTGGTCCCAGTCTTCCCAACTGAGGCCGTAGCAAACTCAACTCTATGTAGGAGTCGGTCAGGGCAGAAAAATCCCACATGAGTCTGATGGGAATCGAACCCGAGACCTTCCGGCCAGAAGTCCGCGACGCTAGTCATTTCGCCACGGCGGTTGGTAGGAAGAAAGCCTTTGTTTCCATAAACCTCTTGGCAAGGGGAAAAATGATGAATAGACATACGCACAGACACGACAGATCTGCACACCAACACAGTCACTTGCTAATGAAATCGCAGTCGTACCCGTCCTGTTTCTCACCAAATCAGATAGAGAATCATACGTCATTTAATCATGGGTTCTCTCTCTGTGTCTCTCTGTCCCTGTCTCTGTTCTGTCTGTCTGTCTGTCTGTCTGTCTCTCTCTCTTCTCTCTCCTCCTCTCTCTCTCTCTCTCTCTCTCTCTCTCCTCTCTCTCTCCACACACACACACACACGCACACACCACACCACACACACACACACACACACACACACACACACACACACACACACACACACACACACACCGGGATGCTCATGGAGAGACAGTGATTCTGGGCCTCCGATGGCTATCGTTTGGCAGCAGTCACCTGCCCCTTGAACTAGAATTCTGAAAGACCACCGATCTCCCCTTTTCTGGAAGACCACCGATCTCCCCTTTTCTGAAAGACCACCGATCTCCCCTTTTCTGAAAGACCACCGATCTCCCCTTTTCTGAAAGACCACCGATCTCCCCTTTTCTGGAAGACCACCGATCTCCCCTTTTCTGGAAGACCACCGATCTCCCCTTTTCTGAAAGACCACCAATCTCCCCTTTTCTGAAAGACCACCGATCTCCCCTTTTCTGGAAGACCACCGATCTCCCCTTTTCTGGAAGACCACCGATCTCCCCTTTTCTGGAAGACCACCGATCTCCCCTTTTCTGAAAGACCACCGATCTCCCCTTTTCTGAAAGACCACCGATCTCCCCTTTTCTGGAAGACCACCGATCTCCCCTTTTCTGAAAGACCACCGATCTCCCCTTTTCCGAATAAAAAGATTGTGATTAGTGTGATGTAGGCGTGAACACCAAACAGGATTTGATTTTCTTGGCTAACTCAACGTTTTGGGGAATGTCTGTTTTGGTGCAGTTATTTTCAAACTCGCCTTTCCATAAATAGCTTTTTTCTTGAAAAAAAACATCTTTGTTTCTTGATATTCAATCATGGTGGCTTTGTGTCACTCTGTGAGAGAGAGAGAGAGAGAGAGAGAGAGAGAGAGAGAGAGAGAGAGAGAGAGAGAGAGAGACAGAGACAGAGACAGAGACAGAGAGACAGACAGAGAGACAGAAACAGAGAGTGAGTTTGTGTGTGTTAACGAATTTGAATACGAATGTGAATTTTTGATTAAGGTAAATAGATAAGCCGACAGCTCGCTTCCACCATGCTCTTACACACAAAATAAAGTAATTAAACATGAAAAGCAAAAAAGAAACTGAAGAAAAAATTAAACTAACAATTATTAAGGGCAAACACAAAGAGACCAAAAGCAACATCAATTTGCATTTACACAAGTATATGCATGTATTATGTGAGAGGCAAAAATGAACACAACGAGTTTAGTTTCCAGGCGACCCCTCCCCTTGTTTGATTAGTTTTTTCAACCACTTAGGAGATGGAGAGAGAGAGAGAGAGAGAGGAGAGAGAGAGAGAGAGAGAGAGAGAGAGAGAGAGAGGAGAGAGATGGGGGGCAATCAAACTGACATATAGACTGACAGACAAAGAGTAAGCTGAAAAGCTAAATATATTACATGCATTTTGAAAAAAATGAAAAGTGCACAAACTGTTACACCAATAATCCATAAATAACCGCGTTTGTCTTTTGTTTTTAAGGTAATATACTGTGTGTATTCTGTAGATGGTTGTGGGTTACATTACAAACTTTAGCACCCGAATAGGTAAGGGGTGATTTGAAAGATATGTTTTACGTCGCTGCGTGATTATTGTGTTTATATTCGGACATTATTTCTAGGAAATGTCTCACAAAGATAGCGTGGTGCGAGATTGTTCAGAATTGTATACATTAAAAACTGCATTACTGTAGTGACATTTACATGGAAGGGAAGAATGTTCACTTCTGTGTAACCATTATTTGCAGAAAGATCTGAAAAATAGAAGCTCAACAGAACATCTGAACATGCTTTCTCTTGGCTGTTAGCAGTTTTACTAATTGAATGTCATCATCCTTGAGGCATGATTTATATGCGGCTGTATGTCCGCATGGAAAAAAAGTTCTCGAATACGCTGATCGCGAAAGCATTTTTTTTTTTTCCTTCTGTTCAGCTGAAATATTCTTTTGGATAGCTTCTCACACAAAACAGTAGCATGACCTAACTAAGAGATTAGTATCGACTGTCAACCTAGTAATTTGTGTAATCTTATCATGAAACCCGCAACTTGGTTATAATTTTGACATTTTTATCTTTTTTGGTAATCAACAAGAATCAAATTTTAGAGGATAAAGAGCATTATGTTAAGATGTGGTCACTTAGTAATTTTTGTCGAGAATGCTTTGCAACTCAGCACAGATTGAGTTTGCATTTCTGCCTTTATTGTGGACAGTGTTGTCATCAGCAAAATGTTTGCAAGGAGAAGACACGTGCAGTGGAAGATCATTTACGTAAAGTGAAAATAAAATTAGAGGTATGACTGATCCATGAAGGGGTCTCTATTAAGATGTCATGAAACAGAATGTGGCTGTTTCTTTGAAAACTACCTGTTGTCTTTTTATAAGAAATAAAGATATAAGTTTAAGTGATTCTGTGGTTAGATACGAACAGACGTTTCTCAAAAGCAACCCGTAGTCTGTGGTATCAAAGGCTTCAGCAAAGTCAATACAAACTATTATGTGAATAAATCATCATAGATGTTTAAATGCAGTTGTTCTACCAGATTGTGAGCGCTGTGTGACAGGAATGATTTCCGGAATCCGCTTTGATTAGAAAGAAACAACTATCCATCCTGAAATACGATTGGGAACAGTGTTGAAGATGTTTCACTGTGGTTTAATGGAGGTAGACAGAATTGATATAGGTCGTTAATTTGAGGAAACATCAGAGTCATCGGCTTTCAAAAGTGATAACATTCTGGCATCTTCAAAAAATTGCGAATAATAACAAATTTCGATGGAGATGTTATTAATATAAGTAAAATGAGCAAACATTGTGGGCACAGAAAGTTTTTAAAATGTTACTGCCCATGCTGTCTAGGCCACAGAACCTTGACTGTTTTGACAAACATAATTCCTTTAAAGACGTCGAGCACACCAGTAAACTGAAATTAAAGTTTGGATAGTATGTGTTTGGAATCATAGAAGTCTGTAAGTCGAGACAAAATATTACATTTTGAAAGATCAGCTTTAACCCTTTTTTGTTTTAGCATTAGTAAAGGAATGCTCAGATTGTTGGTTCATAATGTCATTTCTGAAGGACCAACATGATTCGGAATTTACCAGAGTTTCATTTATTGTTTTCCATATTTAATCGTATCTTTTCTTCACGGAAAAGGTTAATTAAAATGTTTCTTATGAGCAACTCTTCATATGTCACTTTATTTCGTTGCTTGAAATTTTTTTTCTTCTCCTTTAACCCCCTGTCGTAAACTGTCCCGAAGCGTGTTCGATATATTAATTTCTTCAGTTAAATAGCGATTTTCTCTTGATTGAACACGTTTAATCATAGAAGGTGCACGTTTTATAAACAACAAAATAAAAATTACTATACCCCGCTGCAAGTGCCTTGCCAGGGTAAACAGTTTTATACTGATAAATGTCTGGAAGATCTGTAATATATATCAGCCAAAAAATCATCGATACTAAACGGTCTGTAACTTCAAACGTATATGCTTTTTTTGACCACGTTACACGTATTTGAAGCGGTCAACGAGACTGTACACTGGTTTCAAAGTTTCTCTGATGTTTGTGGCGTTAGTTTCATAAAAAAAACGCTCGTAAGAGTTCTAATTAGGATTTTATTTTCTAGTTCGAGAGTGCACTAATTACGTTCAGTTTCGCAGTTAAAACATTCTATTTTATTTAGAATACGGTGAGCTTCAAATAACAAAACATCTTCGAAATGACTGAAACATCATCCATCATTTGTTCGAAACGATCGAACCACTCTTTACGTACGTCAGATTTTTGTTGAAATAAAACCGTACCGAAAAAGGTGTAGTCTCTCTCAAATGATATCCAGTTACATTTAATTTTGTACATGTCAAAGGTATCTATTTGCTTACAACGAACCGAATTACGTGCATAGGTCAGTAGATAGACGAGTGTCTAGCTCCGGTTTAGCATCTCGCCTTATTGCGTTGTGTCCTTGAATTGATACCGAATCATCTGATACTACATTTGGCGGCGGGTTTCAAAAAGGTCAAGACAAGGAAAACAGCTGACTGGATTCGACAAAATATCAGGTACATGGGATATTTTGTTGAACAAATGACAAGCATTGAGATAACCTACTTTCAAACCACGTTTGTTCAACCAACTATTTATATATTTGTTTTTTTAAAAAAAGCAAAAAAAAGACAAAAAAAAAACCAACAAAAACAAAAATGTGACAATCTCAATGATAAGAAAAAGATCGCAACATTATGTACATATTTATTCTCAACAACAAGCTTTTGTATACAGCACGGCAAGAACACAAGAATCAAATTCAACGTCAATCGGCCAATCGAAAGGTAGAAATGATTACAAAATCAGCATCAAAGTCACACAGTTAATAAAGGATAGCGACCTTTAAAGAAGTCAGAAGGGAAAACGACGGAAAGGAACCATTTCCATCTCTGTCCACCCAGACTGTTCCAAACTCTCCACCACCGTCTTCTACAAGCCCACTGACTCACATGCAGATCTCCTGTACAACTCCAGCCACCCATCCTCCACCTCCTTTATCCCGCTGTACATTCTCGACGTTGCTGCTTGTGACTTTTAGCAGTTTCTCAGCCTGCAGACAATGATGCCAGGAATGGTCATGTGGCAGTTGACACAGACGTAGGATAAAGACATCAACGAAGGGACTCCAAGCGGCTGTTTACACCATGTCTGTTTCGCCTGTATAAAACCTACAACCATCAATTTAGGTGTTCATTTCACTCCTAAATCAAACTGGAGATTCATATTGAATATCTTATAAACAATGCCAGACAAAGGCTATCTTTACTAAAACAAATAATCAGTGCACGATCTTGAGGTCAAGATACCCAAACTCTTGTGCATCTTTCTATTAGTCTGGTTCGTTCAAAATTGACTTACGGACAGGAAGTATATTTTTCAGCTTCTCAAACATTACTTAAGCGGTTACAAAGTATAGACAGAAAAGCTATTAAAGAAGCCCTTGGTGTTCCAGTGCATTTTAATAGTTTTAAAACATATAAAGAAGCTAATCTCTTGTCACTTGATGATAAACGCAAACTAGCAACAGCCAAATATGTAACCAGAAGTCTTTCTGTATCAAATTCAGCAACAAATGAAATATTTCTTGATTCCAAATCGGATTTTCTTAAAAGATCACAGAATATTTCTTACCTGTAGCCCATTCGAAATTATACTGATGATTTATTTAGAAAATGTGACATCGATATTACTTCCATTCAAAACCTCCAACTATGCCCACAGTTCCTCAATGGGAGCATATTTCTCCAAATTTTGATATAGATTTATACTACTCTAAAAAAAAAAGACAATATTAATTTGATATCAGTAGAAGCAAAAGAACATCTTGAAAACACATATCCACATCATCTTAAAATCTACACAGATGGTTCAGTTTTAGAATCTTATACAGGAGCTGGATTTGTAATTCTCGATTTAAAAGTAAAGAAATCATTTTGTTTAGGAAAGAACTTTTCAGTTTTCACTGCTGAACTATATGCAATCCTTATGGCCTTATCTTGGATATCTGATCTTAATGTTGCAATTTACAGGATTCTAATCTGTGTTGACTCTAAATCTGTTCTTTGTAGCCTACGAAATTGGGATGCAAATGTAAGGAAAGACTTAATTTTTTATATAAAATTTATGATACATTCCGTTATGGCGAAAGGAACTTTTGTAGAGTTTCGCTGGATCCCATCTCATTGTGGTATGTATGGAAATGAAATAGCTGATAAATTAGCAAAAGAGGCTGCTCCTAGAAAAAATCCAGATAGTAGATTAAAATTGGATAAACATGAAATCATTTCTTTATTAGAAAATTGTATGAACAATGAAAAACTTCCTGCAAAAACGAAAGTGCTATTATGTCAAAGATCATTGTCCAGTATAATTTTATAAATGCGTTTAAACTCGTGGAAAACCAAATTTTCTAGGGATGTAGATTGCGCTTGTGGTCTCTCGTTATCTATTCAACATATTCTTTTGGAATGTCCAGTTCTAACATCTTTATATACTATTCTAAAGATAGATATTGCTTACTTAGGGGCTTTACAAGAAATACTTTACAGCCCAAAAATTATTGATATAGCAAAGGCTATATCGAGTTCTGTTATTATTCATTTGTTGTAATTGATTTATCAGTTTATAATTATTGTTTGGTCGTTAATAGGCAAACTTTCATGCATTTGTGTTCACACACACACACACACACACACACACACACGCCACACACACACACACACACACACCCCGCACACACACCGCACACCACACGCACACGCACACGCACACACACACACATACACACGCACTCTCTCTCTCTCTCAACACACACACACACCACACACACACACACACACACACACACACACACACACACACACACACACACACACACACATACACACAAGGGCGCGCACACGCGCGCATGCACGCACGCACAGACACGCACACACGCGCTCACACACACATACACTCATATAAGCACTTCCACACACACACATATATATATATATTTTTTTTAAATATATAGTCCAATATCACCATCGTTGTGAACAGACTCAAAATTAAATCAATCAAATCAATCAAATCAAAACCATCAACTGCCGTAATGCGGTGGATAGCAAAATTTAAAAAGAGAGGGGGTTAGTTACCGCCAAGGACACAGACAAACAAAGGCAGTGGATTGCGTTATGGGCGAAGTGGTGGGGCGGGGTGGGAGGGGAGAGAATCTCGTGGGTTCGAATTCCATTAGAAACATTTATTCAAGATATGTCGGCACTCTGCAACTCCTGTCAAGAGTACGTTGTGCTGTGGCCTCGAATGGAAGACTGGAACCACAGGGCCCCGAGTTTCATCCAATTAACAGACGCATCTTTGAGAGTGGTGCTCCCATTTCTTGATCCAACTATGCGGGTGTCTGTCTGCCTGTCATGGGTCGTGCTAACGCTGGCTGTATTATGAGAGGAAGCGTAGACTAAAACCTTCCCACATGCACTGCCTTCGTTTCCTGCTCGTGTTCATCATCCTCTTTCAAATTCTCTGGTTCTTGATCATGAGAGAAAGTACAGAGTAAAACCCTCCAACATGCAGCTCGCTTTTTGTTCATCATCCGCTCAGCTTCTGTGGTTCTTGATGTCCGGCTGCCATGCTGATCTCTGTTTCAATCTACTCTCCACAGTTCATGGCCTTTGTCGGTTCGTGCCGAAGTCACCAACATCATCAAGTTCAGAGACGCACGTGGTAGCGCTAATCGGATAGGGAAGCTCACCAGTGCTGGCTCTACCATGAAACAATTACTGTAATCAGTGGGCTTCGTTGGCGTTGTAGGATCCAGGGGTCGTGGAAAAAGAGATAATCAGCTGTGGTATGTGCGCCTCACTTGTCCTTTCGTGAACTTACGCCTCTTAATCTCTTTCCACATATGCTTGGGAAGTTAACTTCCGGTCACGAAATGTAACTTCCTGTCACGGAATGTAACTACCGGTCACGAAATTTGCAGTGTGGAAAATGTTGACCGTCTTGTTGAGGGAAAGAATATTTGTGACTAAAAACACAAAAGCATTGCTCTCAACTTAAATCTGCTGGTGAAGTATGGACATATGTTGTCTTTCAAACATGTGTTTATAATTTTTGTGTGTGGTTGTGCTGTCAGTTGTAAATAACATCACGATAAGAAAGGTAAAACAGCCTGTTGCTTAAAAGAAGCCCAAATACGACTACAAAAACACAACACAGTACACGGCAAACTTTTTTTTTCTTTTTTTTTTTTGGTAAAGCACAAAATGCAAAAAGGCAAATCCATTTTCGATCAACGTGTTTTCTTCAGAAGTCCATGCAGTTAATTAAAACATTCAATAAATAACGTTCAATAAATAACGGTTGTGGCTGTGGACGAGGGACTGTAATGAGCGGCACGCACGCACGCACACACACACACACACACACACACACACACACACACACACACACCACGCACGCACGCACGCACGCACGCACGCACGCACGCACGCACGCACGCACGCACGCACCACACACACACACACACACACACACACACACACGCATGCACGCACGGCGTAACGAATATAAATGTGTTCACACAATATCAGTTTATGATACAGAATATTGCTGGTAACGAGCAAACTACCCATTGCAATGTGCATGGCCATTTTCCCCGCGAGACAACACAAAACATGACGGAAAGAGGAAACTACTTTACTTAAGAGACTATACGGACCAAAAAGTCCACCATAGTGACTGACTCGCCCAACGATCGTAGAAAACTGTGGGAAAGTGTAACTGGGGAAGGGGGGAGGGTGGAAGAAGGGGGTGGTGGACATAAAAGAGGGAGAAAGGGGAGTAGGGTAACAGCAACATGTATTCTCGTTTATGGAATAAACTGTTTTTGCAACCAAGGAAAAAAACATGTTGAAAAGGTTAGGGTGGAGGGCAGGTGCCGCAGATTTCAATCTCTTTTGTGGAATAAAAGATGCACGCCAGTGTGAGTGGAGAGAGAGAGAGAGAGAGAGAGAGAGAGAGAGAGAGAGAGAGAGAGAGAGAGAGAGAGAGAGAAGGGGGCGGGGGGGGGGAGAGGTAGCAACAAAACTCGAATCACGTTCCTCTCTAAACATGGCAAGAACACCATCTGGCACAAAGTTTCCAATTACCACGTTTTTCGAAAGATGTCAAACCAGGCTGAATTTCTAAAAGTATTAGACAGGTGTGGCCTGATCTTTATCGTGAAATTCGATGCACCGCACTTGTCCATCAGCGTTGCAAAGGTAATACCCCCCCTCCCCCTCTCTCTTTTCCCTCCCCCCCCCCCCCCCCCCCCCCCCCCCCCCCTGCTCGCTGCTCCCGCCGCTTCTCTTCTTCGTGTTCTCTTAACGGCGTGAGCATCTCAGCATTCTCTGCATCCGGAATCACCGGTTGTCATGTCATCTCTTTGCTCTGTCCGCAGACAGAATGCTGCTCCACATCAGTCTGACGTCACTCCTCATCGTCGTCTGCGCACGTGCCCAGCTGCTGCAGCAACAGCAACACCAGCAGCAGAAGCAGCAGCAGCAGCCTCTGTATCCCTCGGGGACAGGATCGGTCCTAATCTGACCCCACCCTCCAGGGTTCTGGGCGGTGGCAACACCCCAGGCAGTCACGATGATCAGAGCGGGCTTCTGAGATCAGATGATGTGCTGAGCAGTTCATCCGAGGACAAGGTTCATGGACAATCCTCTTCTCCTTCACTCCAAGGTCAGGCTACGAATGCCTTGTCCAGAGGTCCCAGGTCGGATAGGCTGTGGTCGCTGCACTCTTCTCTCCGGCACGTGTTGACGGCCACCTCTCTGGCGGAGACGAGAAGGCGTCAGCTCGTGGGCCAACCTTCCCAGGACACCGCTTCCAGTTCCGGTGTCCTCCATGCTCGCCCGTCTTCAGACAACTCGGAATATCAATTCCCTCAAGATGAAGACAACACAGCCAACGGGACATCCAGTAAACGTCACATAATACCCAGTCCTGCTATCGTTCGCTAGTCCCTCAAAACCAGGACAGTTCCAGTCTGAATAACATGTCCAGCGACCATGAACCCGTTCACGCTCTCTTCGCTCCTCAAGGACGTTTTCCTAGAACGCAACCAACGACACTGCCAGGTTATTTCACGGGGGGCAACAACGACTACCAGCAAGAAGACCTGGTTGAGTCCACTCCAGAAGACACAGACAGCGACAACAGCAACAACCATGAACGACCCGGCCCAGCGCAACAGCCCTTCTTCGCTCAGATGACCAAACGCGATCGGGAGAGCGTGCCGGAGCATGGCGCCTCTTCCTCGTCGTTCGGGACCTCGCAGCAGTCATGCACAACGACAGCCACCTGAGCGTGCAGGAGAGGTCGTGGCGTGTGCTCCATACCTGACGTGCTGATCGGCGACGGTGACCTTCCCTGGACCTGCCACCAGCGCTGGGCCTGGCGCTTCCTGGGCGAGCACGTGTACCCTCGCGGGTGTACGAGGCGGTGTGTGAGGGTTCGCACGTGCTGGTACGGCCACTTCAACTGCACGCCCATCACCTACACGCTGCACGTGCTCGAGCTGTGTCTGCACGGCTGTCAAGACCAGCGCGTGCCCTTTCCCCTGCGTTCCTTTTGGCAGTGGACCGACCTCAACGTCACCGTGGGCTGCCAGTGCGTCCGCTGAGCTGAACCAGCATGCACGTCACTTCTTCTCGTCCTCCTCTGAAGGCTTTGTTGGTAGGAAGATAACGCAATGGCTCGTCTCTTACTTTTTCCTTAGGCATTCTGAAGACAAGAGCCATGTTGTTTAAAACAAGAAGAAAAAAGAAGAAAAACAGTCCGATTCAAATCAGAAAATACTATGATGATATTAATGTTGATGATTACTAGCTATGCTGATAATAATGATGGTTGCTGTGCTTTTAGACATATCTTACAATGAATATATTCTAATGAAATGACAACTTAATATGCTAAGTTCCAAAGATAATGTATCATTTTGTTGTTGTTGTAGTTGTTGTCAGCAAGTGTGTTCGAAGTAACTGTTAAACAATTATCACTCTCTCTCTCTCTCTCTCTCTCTCTCTCTCTCTCTCTCTCTCTCTCTCTCTCTCTCTCTCTCTCTCTCTCTCTCTCTCTCTCTCTCTCTCTCCTTCCCTCCCCCCTCTCTCTCCCTCTCTCTCTCTCTTAATGTGTGTGTGTGTGTGTGCGTGTGTGTGTGTGTGTGTGTGTGTGTGTGTGGTGTGTGTGTGTGTGTGTGTGTGTGTGTGTGAAAGCCATTTCTCATGTGAATGATGTACCAGAAGTTGTGGTGGACAACGCATAACTAATCCACTCATTTCTAGTTTCAAAACTAAATGGAAACAAAGTTTAAAAGAATTGTTAGTGATTCTGCGAGACAATACGGACAAACAGAATCTGATAACACTATGTAATCAGTTTGTCCGTATTGTCTCGTGGAATCACAATTTTTTTTCTTCTAAATTTCCACTCACCTCTGCTAACAGTATTTGACCTACTGGTTCCTTCCAGCTTACCTCTCTTCATAGCTTGGTGCATGTTCGTAGAAATGATTTCTTTAGGTATGTATAACAGCATATATAACTGGGCTTAGATTGTCGCAAATGATTATAATTAGACTCAGCAGAAAAACAATGAGCATTACTAGCTGAAAACAAGAGTCTCTTTATGCTATATGTTTTGTCCTCGATCTGGACGCACTAGTTTCTCAGTGCGTGCAATGATTTCTAACACTACACAAAGCGATCCTTAAGAGGTCTGGAAGAAAAAACACAGGTTGAATGACAACTGTGAAATCTTGCAGTCTGAATGTGTGCATATCAACTGGAATGGGAACTGATTCCATCGAGTGAGTACAATTGGTTTGAATGGATATAATTTATTCTGAACATTTGCAACCCGACTGAATGACAGGAATCGTTGAGACGCTTGTATTAATAAACATTTGCTGGATTAAAACTTGAGTTTTGAATTAAGTTGTTGAACATGTTTTCATCTGTTTATCTGTTTACTGCTTGTTTATCCATCCATCTATCCCCTGTCTGTTCACTGCTGTTGACACGTCCTGCATCAGACGATCACATGAGGTAAGCACATCACTGCAGCGGGTTTCAACAATGGCCATTGTCTGGGTGTTGCTCTGTCTTCTGACTGCCTGGAGACCATTGTCCACCTGTGTCCTGTGTCCTAGCTCTTCATCCCGGAGCGTTCCGTCAAGGAAGCTGGTTCCACATGCGGACGGTAGGGATTCAGTGGCAAGACCTGCAGGCGCCTGCGCACAGCAGACGCAGCAGTTTTTTTGTTTGTTTATGTTCATTGGTCTGTTGGGCAACAGTTTCTCTGCATACCTTCCACCACTGTTGGGGAGGTATCTGCAATCACTTTGGATTTAGTGTTGTTTTAGACCTTTTCGGATACAGTGTTGTTTTAGACCTTTTCGGATACAGTGTTGTTTTAGACCTTTTCGGATACAGTGTTGTTTTAGACCTTTTCGGATACAGTTTTCAAAGCAACACACACAGCTGTAAGAAAGATACATTGACTTTACGGAACTGATGTCGTCCTGAGTTTGTTTTTGTTTGATATTTTTAAGGGGGCGGGGGGGTGATGGAATGCAAGTCTTGTTTCAGCTGGTTAGTATGTTGAGGATTTCCATTGAGTAGATCAGATCATGTGTTCTCTGTTGTAGGAGGGACCTCCAAAATTGTCATTTCGCTTGAGTTTCCTTTTGTGGATCCAGACGCTCAACGGCGGGTAGGTATCATGCAGTCTGTCTGTTCGTCATCTTCTTGGCGTTCATAATGTGGCCGATGTTGGCTGTTGAGGGGCTGAATTGATCCATGACAGATTGCAGCCTTGCATATCTTTGATAATGCAGAAAAATCGTCCGCGACGTCGAAACCTGCCAGTCAATGTGCCTCCATCTGTCCATCCACGCGCTCTTCTCTCGGGTAATGTTCCTGAGCATTCACCCATTTGCCACTACAGACAGTCGACAACGGACAGCCCTGAGCATTCACCCATTTGCCACTACAGACAGTCGACAACGGACAGCCCTGAGCATTCACCCATTTGCCACTACAGACAGTCGACAACGGACAGCCCTGAGCATTCACCCATTTGCCACTACAGACAGTCGACAACGGACAGCCCTGAGCATTCACCCATTTGCCACTACAGACAGTCGACAACGGACAGCCCTGAGCATTCACCCATTTGCCACTACAGAGAGTCGACAACGGACAGCCTTGGCAAAATCTCGTCAAACATTTCCCAACCGTCGCTTTACATGTCCATAACTGTTATGCAGCGTTTTAATTCTGAATCGCTATAAACGGACTGATACGATCGTCCTCTGGAATATGCCAGAGACTTGAACAACACTCCATAGCGACGCTCTGAATACTGTCCAGTTCTCTGACTGTCTATGAAGCTGGCTGCAAGGTGAGTTTCAGCCTCGTGACATTGTCAGTATTGGGTCTCAGGGTCATGACCTGTCCGTCACAGGAGCGTGTTGACTGACTGACTGACAGTCACATGAGCGTGTTGACTGACTGACTGACAGTCACAGGAGCGTGTTGACTGACTGACTGACAGTCACATGAGCGTGTTGACTGACTGACTGACAGTCACAGGAGCGTGTTGACTGACTGACTGACAGTCACAGGAGCGTGTTAACTGACTGACTGACGGGACAGTCACAGGAGCGTGTTGACTGGCTGACTGACAGTCACAGGAGCGTGTTGACTGACTGATTGACAGTCACAGGGAGCGTGTTGTGACTGACTGACCTGACGATCGTAAAGGAGCGGTTTGATGGGCTGTAGTGGACAGTCACAGGACGGTGTTGAGCTGTGACTAGACAGTCAGTAGGAGGCGTGTTGACTGAGTGAGTGACAGTCACGGAGGTAGTGTAACTGAGCTGAGTGGTCGTGGTATCTGAGGAGGTGTTGACTGGGTGACTGAAGTCACGGAGGTGTGACTGACTGATTGGGGTAGTATGAGGTTTGAGTGTGTGTGGGTACTGGGGTAGGTGACTGATGATACGTCACAGGGGGTAGTGATGAGACTGAGAGTAGAGGCATTCTGGGGTTGATGAGTGGACTGAGGTCGCGTAGGAGCGTGTTTACTGGGGGAGGTGTAAGTAGCAGGAGGTGTTGGATCTGGGATGATAGGAGTCATTCTGGTGCTTAGACTGAGGTGGTAATGACGTATGGTATTCTGGTGTGTAGGTATATTGTATTCTGGGTAGGTGAAGGTACATTTGGGGCAGTAATGTAATCTGGGTAGGTAGTGTATCTGTCTTGGGTACATATATACCTACATTTTAGGTAGAGGTACTTCGGAGGAGTAGGTATTCTGGGGGTAGGTAGTAGGTATTCTCGGGGTAGGTAGTAGGTATTCTCGGGTAGGTAGTAGGTATTCTGGGGTTAGATTGGGTGGTGTAGGTATTCTGGGGGTAGGTAGTAGATATTCTGGGGGTAGGTAGTAGGTATTCTGGGGGTAGGTAGTAGGTATTCTGGGGGGTAGGTATTGGTATTCTGGGGGTAGGTAGTAGGTATTTGGGGGTAGGTTAGTAGGTATTCTGGGGTGGTAGGTAGTAGGTAGTAGGTATTCTGAGGTAGGTAGTAGGATTCGGGGGTGGTAGGTATTTGTAGTAAGTAGGATTCTGGGGGTAAGGTAGTAGGTAGGTATTCTGGGGTAGGTAAGTAGGTAGTAGGCATTTTGGGAGTAGGTAGTAGTAGGTATTCTGGGGGTAGGTAGTAGTTTTGGGGTATTTTAGGCATTCTGGGGGTAGGTAGTAGTAGGTATTTTGGGTGGTAGGTAGTAGGTATTCTGGGGGTAGGTGTAGTAGGTATTTGGGGGTAGGTAGTAGGTATTCTGGGGGTAGGTAGTAATGTATTTGGGGGTAGGTAGTAGATAGTATATTCTGGGGGTCAGTGTAGTAGTACTTTGGGGTGTAGGTAGTAGGGGTAGGTAGTTCTGGGGTAGGTAGTAGGTATTCTGGGTGTAGGTATAGGTAGTAGGCATTTGGGGGTAGTAGTAGGTATTCTGGGGGTAGGTAGTAGGTATTCTGGGGTAGGTAGTAGGTATTCTGGGGGTAGGTAGTAGGTATTTGGGGGTAGGTAGTAGGTATTCTGGGGGTTGGTAGTAGGTATTCTGGGGTAGGTAGTAGGTATTCTGGGGTAGGTAGTAGGCAATTTGGGGGTAGGTAGTTGGTAGGTATTCTGGGGGTAGGTAGTAGGTATTCTGGGGGTAGGTAGTAGGTATTCTGGGGGTAGGTAGTAGGTATTCTGGGGTAGGTAGTAGGCATTTTGGGGGTAGGTAGTAGGTAGGTATTCTGGGGGTAGGTAGTAGGTATTTTGGGGGTAGGTAATAGGTAGGTATTCTAGGGGTAGTAGTAGGTATTCTGGGGGTAGGTAGTAGGTATTCTGAGGGTAGGTAGTAGGTATTCTGGGGGTAGGTAGTAGGCATTTTGAGGGTAGGTAGTAGGTAGGTATTCTGGGGGTAGGTAGTAGGCATTTTGGGGGTAGGTAGTAGGTAGGTATTCTGGGGGTAGGTAGTAGGCATTTTGGGGGTAGGTAGTATGTATTTGGGGGTAGGTAGTAGGTATTTTGGGGGTGGGTAGTAGGTATTCTGGGGGTAGGTAGATATGTATTCTGGGGGTAGGTAGTATGTATTCTGGGGGTAGGTAGTATGTATTCTGGGGGTAGAGTAGTATTGGTAGGTAATCTGGGGGTAGGTAGTAGGTATTCTGGGGGTAGGTAGTAGGTATTCTGGGGGTAGGTAGTTGGTATTCTGGGGGTAGGTAGTTGGTATTCTGGGGGTAGGTAGTATGTATTCTGGAGGTAGGTGGTAGGTATTCTGGGGTAAGTAGTAGGTATTCTGTGGGTAGGTAGTAGGTATTTTGTGGGTAGGTAGTAGGTTTCTGGGGGTAGGTAGTATGTATTCTGGGGTAGGTAGTAGGCATTTTGGGGTAGGTAGTGGGCATTTGGGGGTAGGTAGTGGGCGATTTTGGGGGTAGGTAGTATGTATTCTGGGGGTAGGTAGTAGGTATTCTGGGGGTAGGTAGTGGATATTCTGGGGGTAGGTAGTAGGTATTCTGTGGGTAGGTAGTAGGTATTCTGGGTAGGTAGGATGTATTCTGGGGGTAGGTAGTAGGTATTCGGGGGGTAGGTAGTAGGTACTCTGTGGGTAGGTAGTAGGTATTCTGGGGGTAGGTAGTAGGTAGGTATTCTGAGGTAGGTAGTAGGTATTCTGAGGTAGGTAGTAGGTATTAGGCGGTAGGTAGTAGGTATGCTGAGGGTAGGTAGTAGGTATTCTGGGGGTAGATAGTAGGTATTCTGGGGGTAGGTAGTAGGTATTCTGAGGTAGGTAGTAGGTATTCTGGGGGTAGGTAGTAGGTAGTAGGCATTTTGGGGGTAGGTAGTAGGTGGTATTCTGGGGGTAGATAGTAGGTATTCTGGGGGTCGGTGGTAGGTAGTAGGCATTTGGGGGTAGGTAGTAGGTATTCTGGGGGTAGGTAGTTGGTAGGTATTCTGGGGGTAGGTACTAGGTATTCTGGGGGTAGATAGTAGGTATTCTGGGGGTAGGTAGTAGATATTCTGGGGGTAGGTAGTAGGTATTCTGGGGGTAGGTAGTAGGTACTCTGGGGGAAGGTAGTAGGTATTCTGGGGGTAGGTGGTAGGTATTCTGGGGGTAGGTAGTAGGTATTCTGTGGGAAGGGTAGTAGGTATTCTGTGGGTAGGTAGTATGTATTCTGGGGGTAGGTAGTATGTATTCTGGGGGTAGGTAGTAGACATTTTGGGGGTAGGTAGTGGGCATTTTGGGGGTAGGTAGTAGGCATTTTGGGGTAGGTAGTATGTATTCTGGGGGTAGGTAGTGGATATTCTGGGGGTAGGTAGTAGGTATTCTGGGGGTAGGTAGTAGTATTCTGGGGGTAGGTAGTAGTATTCTGGGGGTAGGTAGTATGTATTCTGGGGTAGGTAGTAGGTATTCTGGGAGTAGGTAGTGGGTACTCTGTGGGTAGGTAGTAGGTATTCTGGGGGTAGGTAGTAGGTAGGTATTCTGAGGTAGGTAGTAGGTATTCTGAGGTAGGTAGTAGGTATTCAGGCGGTAGGTAGTAGGCATTCTGAGGGTAGGTAGTAGGTATTCTGGGGGTAGATAGTAGGTATTCTGGGGGTAGGTAGTAGGTATTTTGAGGTAGGTAGTAGGTTTTCGGGGGTAGGTAGTAGGTAGTAAGCATTTTGGGGTTGGTAGTAGGTGGTATTCTTGTGGTAGATAGTAGGTATTTGGGGGTCAGTGGTAGGTAGTGGGCATTTGGGTGGTAGTAGTAGGTATTCTGGGGGTAGGTAGTTGGTGGGTATTCTGGGGGTAGGTAGTAGGTATTCTTGGGGTAGATAGTAGGTATTCTGGGGGTAGGTAGTAGGTATTCTGGGGGTAGGTAGTAGGTATTCTGGGGTAGGTAGTAGGTACTCTGGGGGAAGGTAGTTGGTATTCTGGGCTAGATAGTAGGTACTCTGGGGGTAGGTAGTAGGTATTCTGTGGCTAGAAGTAGGTATTCTGGGGTTAGATAGTAGGTATTCTAGGGGTAGGTACTAGGTATTCTGGGGGTAGGTAGTAGGTAGGTATTCTGGGGGTAGGTAGTAGGTTTTCTGGGGGTAGGTAGTAGGTATTCTGGGGTAGGTAGTAGGTATTCTGGGGGTAGGTAGTAGGTATTCTGGGGCTAGATAGTAGGTATTCTGGGGTAGGTAGTTGGTATTCTGGGGCTAGGAATAGGTATTCTGGGGGTAGGTAGTAGGTATTCTGGGGGTAGGTAGTAGGTATTCTGGGGGTAGGTAGTACGCATTCTGGGGGTAGGTAGTAGGTATTCTGGGGGTAAGTAGTAGGTATTCTGGGGGTAGGTAGTAGGCATTTTGGCGTAGGTAGTAGGTATTCTGGGGCAGGTAGAAGGTATTCTGGGGGTAGGTGGTAGGTATTCTGGGGGTAGATAATAGGTAGTAGGCATTTTGGGGGTAGGTAGTAGGTATTCGGGGGGTAGGTAGTAGGTATTCTGGGGGTAGGTAGTAGGTATTCTGGGGGTAGGTAGTAGGTATTCTGGGGGTAGGTAATAGGTAGTAGGCATTTTGGGGGTAGATAGTAGGTATTCTGGGGGTAGGTAGTAGGTATTCTGGGGGTAGGTAGTAGGTATTCTGGGGGTAGGTAGTAGGTGTTCTGGGGGTAGGTAATAGGTAGTAGGCATTTTGGGGTAGATAGTAGGTCATTCTGGGGTAGGTAGTAGGTATTCTGGGGTAGGTAGTAGGTATTCTGGGGGTAGGTAGGTTGGTATTCTGGGGGTAGGTAATAGGTAGTAGGCATTTTGGGGGTAGATAGTAGGTATTCTGGGGTAGGTAGTAGGTAGTAGGTATTCTGGGGGTTGGTAGTATGTATTCTGGGTGTAGGTAGTAGGTATTCTGGGGGTAGGTAGTAGGCATTTTGGGGGTAGGTAGTAAGTATTCTGGGGGTAGGTAGTAGGTATTCTGGGGGTAGGTAGTAGGTATTCTGGGGATAGGTAATAGGTAGTAGGCATTTTGGGGTTAGGTAGTAGGCATTCTGGGGGAAGGTAGTAGGTATTTTGGGGGTAGGTAATAGGTAGTAGGCATTTTGGGGGTAGGTAGTAGGTTTCTGGGGGTAGGTAGTAGGTAGTAGGCATTTTGGGGGTAGGTCTAGGTGGTATTCTGGGGTTAGATAAGATGTAGGTATTCTGTGGGTAGGTAGTAGGTATTCTGGGGGTCGGATAGGTAGTAGGCATTTGGGGGGTAGGTAGTAGGTATTCTGGGGTAGGTAGCAGGTGGTAGGTATTCTGGGGTAGGTAGCAGGTAGTAGGTATTCTGGGGATAGATAGTAGGTATTCTGGGGGTAGATAGTAGGTATTCTGGGGTAGATAGTAGGTATTCTGGGGGTAGGTAGTAGGTATTCTGTGGGTAGGTAGTAGGTATTCTGGGGGCATGGTAGTAGGTATTCTGGGATTAAGTAGTAGGTAGTAGGTATTATGATTTAGGTAGTAGGTATTCTGGGGATAGGTAGCAGGTAGTAGGTATTCTGGGGGTAGGTAGTAGGTATTGTGGGGGTAGGTAGTACGTATTCTGGGGGTAGGTAGCAGGTAGTAGGCATTCTGGGGGTAGGGTTGCAGATATTAGGTATTCTGGGGATAGGTAGTAGGTATTCTGGGGGTAGGTAATAGGTATTCTGGGGGTAGGTAGTAGGCATTCTGGGGGTAGCTTGCAGGTATTAGGTATTCTGGGGGTAGGTAGCAGGTATTCTGGGGTTAGGTAATAGGTATTCTGGGGGTAGGTAGTGTGTAGTAGGTATTCTGGGGAGGTAGTAGGCATTTTGGGGGTAGGTAGTAGGTATTCTGGGGTATGTAGTAGGTATTCTGGGGGTAGGTAGTTGGTATTCTGGGGGTAGGTGGTAGGTATTCTGAAGATTTGGTGCAAAGATTCTCATCCATTCCCCGAGAATTCTACCCCTGAGTTCATCACTTCTTTGATATGCCTTCTAGTGTGATATTATCTTTATATGAGTGGACACATTCTGCCAAAATCTATTAGAAAGAAAACTACAAATATCTATGTTGAAAGAAAACTACAAATGAATGGCTTGAACGTCTTTAAATATTTTGACATGATTTATAATATAGCTGTCTTAAGCCTTGATTGTCCCCGAATGTACATGATACGTACATTTTCATATTGACGCATCTATCAATATTCCACTTTCTGACATATACAACTTGATGCCAATAATAATAAAATAAAAAATTTTAAAAAACGTACATTTGAACCCATTAATGTTACCCCCATAATAATAAAGAATGATTGAAATACTTATTTTTGATGTTCATGCATGTACATTTGTTCCACTTGCGTCAAGTATGTCTGTTGCAATTTTTCAAAATGTGTTACTTCTATTTCTTTATGAACGTGTACAAACAAAGTAAAAAACATTCAGGGGAGGGCGCTTACATCTGCCAGAGCTAACGAAGATTGCATCCGATGCTTGAATCAGTCCGTGAACGTGAATAGCTTCTTTTTTTAACCGTCAGGGCAGGTAATGTCGGTGTGGGCTGAAAGTTACTTCCCTTCACTATTTTGTTTTCTAGAATGTGCAAAAGAGGAAACAACTACGTTTATATTACTGGCAACTTGAATATTTCATGAAAATATGTTACATCAAAAATAGTCATCAAATGTTAGCATTCAGTGCAGACTGCTCATATTCACAGGAAGTTTGTTATAATCTTAATTGTAGTGTGAACAAACGATGGTTCATAATTATCGGAAGTTTATTATGATGCTGTTAACAATGTGAACTGACCATAGTTCACTATCATCGGAAGTGTGTTACAATGTTAATTGTGATGTAAAGAGGCCCTGTTTTATAATCATTGGAAGCTTTTAATAATATTACTTGTAATGTAAACAGACCATGGTTCATAATAATTGGAAGTTATTATAATCTTAATAGTAACACTAAGAGAATGTGTGTCAATCACTAGAAGTCTGTTATAATCTTAACGATAATGCAAACAGACCGTGTTTCATAATTACTATTGGTTTGTTGTAATCTTTATAGTACTGTGAACTGACCTGGTTTCATAAACACTGGAAGTTTATTTTTAAAAATCTTAATAGTAATGCAAACAGACCGTATTTCATATTCATTGAAACTGTTAAAATATTTAGACAGTAATGTGCGTTAAAATTCTAAATAGTAATGTGAACAGACCATCATTGATAGTAACGTGTGTTAAAATTCTAAATAGTAATGTGAACAGACCATCATTGATAGTAACGTGTGTTAAAATTCTAAATAGTAATGTGAACAGACCATCATTGATAGAAACGTGTGTTAAAATTCTAAATAGTAATGTGAACAGACCATCATTGATAGCAACATGTGTTAAAATTCTAAATAGTAATGTGAACAGACCATCATTGATAGAAACGTGTGTTAAAATTCTAAATAGTAATGTGAACAGACCATCATTGATAGTAACGTGTGTTAAAATTCTAAATAGTAATGTGAACAGACCATCATGGAAGTTTGTCATACTCTTAATAGCAATGTGAACCGACCATGTCACATAACCATTGGAAGTTTGTTGTAATTTTAATAGTAAAGTGAACAATCCGTGTTTCATAATCATTGGAAGGTTGTTATGCTCTCAATTGTAGCGTGAAGAGACCATGGTTCATAATCATTAAAAAGTTTGTCATAATCTTAACAGCAATTTGAACAGACCCTGGTTCATACTGTTTGGATGTTTGTTGTCATTGCAGTAGTAATGTCAACAGTGTCTCTTTCATACTGTTTGGATGTTTGTTGTCATTGCAGTAGTAATGTCAACAGTGTCTCTTTCATACTGTTTGGATGTTTGTTGTCATTGCAGTAGTAATGTCAACAGTGTCTCTTTCATCCCAGTTCGCTGGAGGGATCAGCATCAATAGGAATGGGTGTCTTCTTGGAACATGTTCTGTCTTTTCTCTAACTTTCGTGAAAGTCAGTGCGGTAGACTGTGCGTTCTCCAGGGGACAAGCAGACAACGAAATGGCGCGAGTGAAGACATAGCGTCCTTTGTAGACGCACTTAAACACAGGCCAACTCTTATGAACTGTTGGATGTGAGTCAGGGTTCTAAGTCATGTTTGCTGTTAATCTCAGGGCTAAAAAGACCTTCAAACACACACACACACACACACATGCGCGTGCGCGCGCGCGCGCGTGCACGCGCACTCTACCAGCAATTTGAACCAAGCTGGATCCATTTCACAGGTGTTAGAAGCAACAGTTGTGTGTGTGTGTGTGTGTGTGTGTGTGTGTGTGTGTGTGTGGTGTGTGTGTGTGTGTGTGTGTGTGTGTGTGTGTGGTGTGGTGTGTGTGTGTGTGTGGTGTGTGTGTGTGTGTGGTGTGTGTGTGTGTGTGTGTGTGTGTGTGTGTGTGAATGACACAGTATAAATGGAAAGGATTAATGGCGTGTGTTTCTGTTCTGACACATGATGTGTGTGTGTGTGTGTGTGTGTGTGTGTGTGTGTGTGTGTGTGTGGTGGTGTGTGTGCGTGCGTGCGTGCGTGCGTGCGTGCGTGTGTGTGTGTTATGTGTGTGTGTGTGGTGTGTGTGTGTGTGTGTGTGTGTGTGTGTGTGTGTGTGTGTGTGTGTGTTGTAAAACAAAACCCAGATTTTCAGCTAAGTAGAAAACAGATGAACTTACCTTTTCTGTTTTTCCCCATCTTCCACAAGACGTCCACAGGAACATTCACATTTTAGTTCGTGCAGTACCCAGTCACGTGATAACCCTACCCCCTTACCCCCTTTCCATCTCCATCCCCAGCCCCTCCTCCCCTCCTCCCCCCCCCCCCCCCCCTGCCCCCGCTTTCCTTTCCGACATATACCTTCCGTGTTGGTGACAGCATATTTTGCATTTGAAATCCTCCAGTGTACAGAAGAGTTGAAGTAAATGGGGGAAAAAAACTAATTTCAGCCAGGGAAATCGTCACATGTTAGGCCATCACAGTGTGGGTTTGTAAAGAGAAGGGCGCTTACGATTATCCATTATTTTCAACTGGGTGTTTTGCCCGTCATCAATATATTTAGCTAAACATTAATTGTACGATCTTTATTTGGTACAATTTAGTCAAGTTCAATCAGAATTAATATTTTGTGTTCAAATTTGCCCTTACGTGCTGCTATTGTTTGTCTGCATTATTTTTTTTTTTTTATCAGTGCCAGTTTTTTTTCTTCTCTGATTTTCATAGTTACTCACGATGCTCTTGTTTGGTCTGTGTTTTGGCCATTATGTGTTGTGTACTGTTCACTATGCTTGTTGTGTACTGTTCACTATGCTTGTTATGTACTGTTCACTATGCTTGTTTGTACTGTTCACTATGCTTGTTGTGTACTGTTCACTATGCTTGTTTGTGCTGTTCACTATGCTTGTTGTGTACTGTTCACTATGCTTGTTGTGCTGTTCACTATGCTTGTTGTGTACTGTTCACTATGCTTGTTTGTGCTGTTCACTATGCTTGTTGTGTACTGTTCACTATGCTTGTTATGTCTGTTCACTATGCTTGTTGTGTACTGTTCACTATGCTTGTTGTGTACTGTTCACTATGCTTGTTATGTGCTGTTCACTATGCTTGTTGTGTACTGTTCACTATGCTTGTTGTGTACTGTTCACTATGCTTGTTATGTGCTGTTCCCCGTGTTTGTTGCGTTACTTGCCGTGTTTGTTTCCGTGTTACTCAAGGTGTTTGTAATGTGTTGTTCGCTTTGTTTGCTGTGTGCTTCACACCATGTCTGTCGTGTGCTATTTACTATATGTGTTACGTTTTATTGTAGTGTTTGCTGTGTGGTGTTCATCGTATTTCTTGTGTTAATTCACCATGGGTTTTTTTTCTGTGTGAATTCGTCATGTGTGTAGTGTGTTTTTCACCATGTTCTGTATGTGTATGTGTTAACTCATTTTGCCTGCCGTGTCGTCGTCGCCAAGTTTGTTTGCTGTGACTCATCGTGCATCTTTTGAGTTAATTACCATGTTTGTTTTGTGTTATTAACCATATTTATGAGCGATTGTTGACTACACCAGCGACTGTTGGGGGTGGGGGTGGGGGTGGGGGGAGGGGGGAGTGTTTCAAGTATGGAACTGAAATAGTTATCATTTGGGGATGAGACTTTCCTTCAGTGGGCGTAATTCGTTCGACGTGAAAGATTCTGAACTGTTGAAATATTCAACAGCCTCATTCTGATCAGTTTCCGTTTCCGTTTCATCAAGGAGGCGTCACCGCGTGCGGACTAGTCCATATACGCTACACCACATCCGCTAAGTTTTGAGACCACACTGCGCATGATTTTATGCTGATGGATAAACGAATTAACAACTAAGATGAGAGAATTAAAGAAGAGGGTCTCTGGCTACGACTAGCAGATGTCTGACCTACAGCATTAGCCCAAAGCGCTGGTCCAGACCTTGAGTGCCTACCTAATATTGGTTGTTTCTTTTTGGTATATGTGTGTAGTGAATCTACACATGTGTGTGCATGGATGTGTGGGCACGGGCCCATGTTTGTGCGTGTGCACATGTGTGCGTGCGCAAGCGTGTGTGCGCGCTTGTGTGTGTATGTGTGTACGCACGTGCATGTGTGTGTATGGTGTGTGTTGGTGTGTGTGTGTGTGTGTGTGTGTGTGTGTGTGTGTGTGTGTGTGTGTGTGTGTGTGTGTGTGTGTGTGGTGTGTGTGCACATGTGTGCCTGCCTGTGTGTGCGCGTGTGTGTGCGTGTGCGGAAGTGCGTGTGCATGTATGCGTGTGCGTGTGCGTGTGTGTGTGTGTGTGTGTGTGTGTGTGTGTGTAGTGTGTGTGTGTGTGTACATATATGTGTGTATATGTGTGTGTCTTTTTATTGGCGTGTACGCATGTGCATGTGTGCGTGCATTTGTGCGTTCATGTGTATGCGTGTATGTGCGCACGTGTGTGGGTGTGGACATATATATATATATTACATCTGATCACTTGAGTGTTCTTACACTTTGGGAATGAACAAGTTCCCCTTCAGACATGAAGCTGAGACAAGTTATTCCTCTGAATGTCGTTCTGCCCGTCTGTCTGTCTGTTTGCTGTTTTTGTCTGTCTGTCTGTTTGTCTTGTTCTTTGTATTTATCCCCGTATTTCTTTCTGATTGTCTATCTCCATCGTTGTTTGTTTCACTGTGTCACCCCTTAGCTTTTTTCCTTTCAAAGTAGAAAGTTTATAATGTACATATATGTAGAGATACCACAGGAATGTCACAAATAACGTCATGAATGCGCTCGCACAGATACATACTTTGTATATACTCTACAATATTTATTCTAAAACACGTAATCGTGGTGTTCACTTTCAACATGATGTATGTGGAGTCATGAAGTGTTGTCTTGCATTGTGCTGTGCGAAGGTTTGTCATATGATATTGTGTCATCTTCTTTTTAAGGCAGTGTTTCCATGTTAAACTTCATGCTTTTGTCCCAACGAATACTAGGTGACACCCACGTCATGTCACGGTTAAGTACGCCTTTTGTTCACAGCATTAGTTTCTTGGCAATCTGCGCTTACCATCTTTTCATCAAAGGGTGGACAACGTACACAGCATTCGCAAATTTGTTCAAGGACATGATAAGTGTTAATAAATCAGCCCTTTGTGCATATCAGAAAAAAAAAGTTTTGAGTTCTATTTGGAAGAAAAATTATACAGAACGTCCTTTTTGCAGAAATGGTTATGGAAATTAGCAAACAGTTATACTGATAGAAAAACTCGGTGGCAAAGGAAAACATTAGGGTTGCATTGTCTCTGTGAAATAATGAGGAATGATGTGAAATAAACACGCCCAGGGCATGATGAAATACTACTTCTGCAAGTGTGATGGAAAGACAGAGTATCACGTGTGTGTTTCATTTACAAATGCAGATCTCACATACATACGTCAATTATGGACTTGCTCACACATCTTCCACTTGGTTAGCCTGTTTACCAACTTTTCTGACTGCACACATCGACTTTCTTATACCCTCAAACTTTGCTGAGGATGTCCTTTGCAACTGCATCCCCAAAACAAATGTGGATACTTTCAGACAAAACATAAAGCAGAAAGAAGCGCTATTGCGCATATGTTTGGAGAGTAGAGCCGTAATTGAAGAGGTGTGCAACACGTGTTTGTCTCTTAACCCCCCCCCCCCCCCCCCCCCCCCCGAGCCGAGCCTAATTCGCCAGCGTTTGTTTGCCCGGTTTTCCTCCCCCCCCCCCCGCCTCCCCCCACCGAGTGTTCCTGAATTCGCTCTATGCTTTTTGTTTTGTTTTGGGGATTTTTTTTCGAGCTGTTAGAGGAAGAGTGCTACGTTTACATGACATTTCTGTACAATGATGTCAAGTTTTTTTGTTTGTATTTCTTTCTCGTGAACGAACCGCAAATATATTGGAACTTTGAGAGGACACGAAAAATTTGCAGCTGGCTCACACAGAAAATTCATGCCTTCTTCTCAATTAACATTATATCTAAAATGACTATCAGTTCTGAACTATTAAACTAGCTGAACATTAAATCAGTAGTTCCAGTGCTAAAAAAAATTAAGATCGTAATAAAATTCCTGAAAACACATGCCATGTATACTTGCCTGTTTTCGTGAAAAAGGATAATGAAATATTTTTACAGTGAATTCTATTTTAAAAAAGGCTGAAAACTTACACTAAACAGAGCGACAACAGTACACTTATACTTCACACATATACATTCCACATGTACGAACATAATTCCAAGTATATGTCCAACAAAACCATCAAGTAATACTTTCATCCTAACGATTGCTCATAAACACACACACACACACGCGCACGCACGCACGCACGCACGCACGCACTCGCACACGCACACACACACACACACACACACACACACACACACACACGCGTGCGCGCGCGCGCGCCGCGCGCACGCACACACACACACATACGCACACACGCGCGCACACACACACACACACACACATACACACACACACACACTCTCTCTCTCTCTCTCTCTCCTCTCTCTCTCTTCTCTCTCTCTCTCTCTCTCTCTCTTCTCCCTTTCTCTCTTGTCACCATTAAACACAAAACATTTGTTATTAAAAAAAAAACAAGCAAAACAAAACAGCAACTAGTAAACACGCCCAGATAAACAAACAAACAAAATCTTCTTAGATGGTGCCTTTCCTGTTCTCTGGAAGCGGTCAATGGCAGTCATGCTTAAAAGAAGCTCATCTCGAACATCGCAGTTTCCAACGAACTGGTTTTGCATTTCAAGTGGGAAGAACGCTCGGGTTGGGAGGGGGGGGGGGAGGTTGAGGTGAGGGGGAGGGATCAGAAAACGTGTGTTGCAATGTTGCTAAAAGAAAGTTTTTTTGGAAACCAAGGTTGTTGTTTTTTAACTGAGATGCGCGATATCTGTTGAACGAAATTGTACCAAAGTATCAAGATACAACACTCCAGAAAATGTTAGATGCATTCCTAGATGTTACAAAAGCTTATGACTGAATTTTACATTCAAGAGCACTGTGCACATTAAAAAAAAAAGTGATAACGCAAAGAGCACAGTGCTTCTAACGATCGTATTTAACCATGAATTTCTTGATACCGGTACCTCAAAAGCAAGGTGGTAGAAGCAATCGAAACTGAGGTCACCATGAGAGCAGGGCATGAAGCGCTACAGAATATAGTCATGCCGACTGATGGGAATGAGGATGATGAAGATGACACCATGTATTTCCATTCAGGTCCGACACAGCATGACGGAGCTGTACTCTAGGCTTGCTTCCATAATTTATCCCGGCATCAAGCAGGTCCGAGAGACACAGATACCTGCAGTATTCATCATGAAATTTGATTTACATTTTCAGATACGCTTCCATGCGGATAAAACTCGACAGTGCGGTGTCTTTCTGGCCAGTTGATCCCACGGCACACTTAGTCCTCGGTAGAAGCCGGTCAGGGCAGAAAAATCCCACAAATAAATGGGTCAGACGGGAATCGAACCCACGACCTCCTAGCCGGGAGTACGCGATGCTCACCACTTCGCCACGGCAGCTGGTGCGCTTTCATGGTTTTCTTGAAATCGGAGACATGAGCAGCGTATTTTTGTGCTTAAATTATTCTAAAAAGAACGTAAACCACATAAGATATGCATTCTGCAGCATACACTAATGGGCCAAGTAATTAAGACTGTCGTATGAGCTACTGCGCTTTACGTAAGATACTTCGAATTTCTTTATAACAGCATACGTAAGCAATATCCGACAGTCAGTAGCTGTGACATTAAAACAAAAAGGAGTCCAAAACTGCCTCTCTATTAAGGTAAAAAAAAGAAATCTTGTGTGAGTTGCGTCGAACATGTTTCACTACGAAATACGCCCCAGCACTGGA
Organism: Conus ventricosus; assembly: GCA_018398815.1. Classification (NCBI taxonomy): domain Eukaryota; kingdom Metazoa; phylum Mollusca; class Gastropoda; order Neogastropoda; family Conidae; genus Conus; species Conus ventricosus. The sequence continues at coordinate 4,117,780 of CM031608.1, forward strand.
ACATGATCATGGATACTTCATGAGATTCACGACGTTTGTAGCAAACTGCTGAACCAATGATGCTCTGAAACTGTAAAGTGTGTTCTGAAAGTAAGCGGGCAGCAGAGGGAATTGGAGCATGAGATTCGAAATTGTGCTTCTAGACCGCCAAAGAATGGAACAGACCAATGGCCCAGTGGCAATACGAAGCAACGAGTTTCGACCTCTGGGTGTTATCTGGGCGAGACATACCATGTAACACTCTGGCTCTTCAACAGACAAGACACTTGGCACACTGGGTCTTCTGCAGACACGACACTTGGCACACTGGGTCTTCTGCAGACACGACACTTGGCACACTGGGTCTTCTGCAGACACGACACTTGGCACACTGGGTCTTCTGCAGACACGACACTTGGCACACTGGGTCTTCTGCAGACACGACACTTGGCACACTGGGTCTTCTGCAGACACGACACTTGGCACACTGGGTCTTCTGCAGACATGACACTTGGCACACTGGGTCTTCTGCAGACATGACACTTGGCACACTGGGTCTTCTGCAGACACGACACTTGGCACACTGGGTCTTCTGCAGACACGACACTTGGCACACTGGGTCTTCTGCAGACACGACACTTGGCACACTGGGTCTTCTGCAGACACGACACTTGGCACACTGGGTCTTCTGCAGACACGACACCTGGCACACTGGGTCTTCTGCAGACATGACACTTGGCACACTGGGTCTTCTGCAGACACGACACTTGGCACACTGGGTCTTCTGCAGACATGACACTTGGCACACTGGGTCTTCTGCAGACACGACACTTGGCACACTGGGTCTTCTGCAGACATGACACTTGGCACACTGGGTCTTCTGCAGACATGACACTTGGCACACTGTGTCTTCTGCAGATATGACACTTGGCACACTGGGTCTTCTGCAGATATGACACTTGGCACACTGGATCTTCTAGTATATACAAAAGAGCTGTTAAAATAACAATTGATGAACCCTCGCTAGAACACCCTGATTATGAACGAGCAGGTATCCTTCCATTCAAGACCAAACTATTGTACAATAAAGCACTCTTTATGCATAAAATACTACACGGCAGTGCCCCTTCCTATTTAATGAATATATTTACTTCTAATGATCATCGACATTCGATTCGCATAAAATAAATCTCCCTTTCCCATCAATTAATTTATGCAAATCAAGCCTTGCTTATTCTGGGGCTGGCTGTGGAATAATATCCCAGAAAAACTAAAAAACGAACCAAACCCTAGTAAATTTAAATCCAATCTTTTTACGTACTTGATGTATCTTTCTGATCTTACACCACTTTTCCCAAAGATGTACCAATAACTGCTCTGTGAAAATGTTTCATTTTCCTTGTCAGTTCTTCCTTTACTTTCATCCCCCTCCTGTTATTCTTAATTGTCCCCCATCCCACTCCATCCCACTCCCACTCCCACCGTCTCCCACACCTTCTGTCGGTGTTCCCTCTGTACATAGATTTTTGTGTCCTTTTGTATTTTCATATTTCATATTTAAGAGTTATTTACCATTATTTTATATTAATCAATTTTGTTTTCTTTTCCTTTCTTAAATTTCTTTTGGCCCCGGAGGGCTGGATGTAAAAAAGCAGTGATGCTTATTCCATTACCCTCTGAAAATAAAATTCGTTCGTTCATTCGTTCGTTCTGCAGACATGACACTTGGCACACTGGGTCTTCTGCAGACAGGACACTTGGCACACTGGGTCTTCTGCAGATATGACACTTGGCACACTTGGCCTTCTGCAGATATGACACTTGGCACACTTGGTCTTCTGCAGACATGACACTTGGCACACTGGGTCTTCTGCAGATATGACACTTGGCACACTGGGTCTTCTGCAGATATGACACTTGGCACACTGGGTCTTCTGCAGACACGACACTTGGCACACTGGGTCTTCTGCAGACATGACACATGGCACACTGGGTCTTCTGCAGACACGACACTTGGCACACTGGGTCTTCTGCAGACACGACACTTGGCACACTGGGTCTTCTGCAGACATGACACTTGGCACACTGGTCTTCTGCAGACATGACACTTGGCACACTGGGTCTTCTGCAGATATGACACTTGGCACCTGGGTCTTCTGCAGAATGACACTTGGCACACTGGGTCTTCTGCAGACATGACACTGGCACACTGGTCTTCGCAGACATGACACTTGCACACTGGGTCTTCGCAATAGACACTTGGCACACTGGTCTTACTGCAGATAAACACTTGGCACACTGGTCTCTGCAACATACACTTGGCACACTGGGTCTTCTGCAGACAGGACACTTGGCACACTGGGTCTTCTGCAGACATTACACTGCACACTGGTCTTCTGCAGATATGACACTTGCACGCTGGGTCTTCTGCAGACATGACACTTGGCACACTGAATCTTCTGCAGACATGACACATGACAAACCCGCCACTTGACACTCTAGGTCTTAGACATGACAAAAACACTTGACACTTAACACTCTGTGTCTTTTACATACATGACATTTGACATTCGTGTCTTCTACAGTCATGACAACACACCTTACACTTGACACGCTGGGTCTTCTACAGACATGACATACACACCTGACACTTCGGGTCTTCTACAGACATGACATACACACCTGACACTTCGGGTCTTCTACAGACATGACATACACACCTGACACTTCGCGAATTCGGGTCTTCTACAGACATGACATACACACCTGACACTTCGGGTCTTCTACAGACATGACATACACACCTGACACTTCGGGTCTTCTACAGACATGACATACACACCTGACACTTCGGGTCTTCTACAGACATGACATACACACCTGACACTTGACACTCTGGGTCTTCTATAGACAAGACAACCCAAAATTAAACTTGACACTCCGGGTCTTCTACAGACATGACATACACACCTGACACTTCGGGTCTTCTACAGACATGACATACACACCTGACACTTGACACTCCGGGTCTTCTATAGACAGACAACCCAATCTGAAACATGACATTTTGAATCTTCTGCAGCCACGGCTGGTCCACCCGACACTCGGCAATCTAGGTCTGCCACAGACAAGTCAAACTCACCTGACACTTGACGCTCTAGGTTTTCGGTAGGCAAGACGTATATATATACGTGTGTGTGTGTGTGTGTGTGTGTGTGTGTGTGTGTGTGTAGTTGACGACTGCACATGCAAGAAACAGACCTGTTGATGTTTTTAGCTTGTTTTTAGCTTGCTTTTAATGTGACAAATGTCGCTCCCACTGTGGTTGAGCACTTCTTTTAAAATAACTTTGATTCCTCTCTCTCTCTCTCTCTCTCTCTCTCTCTCTCTCTCTTTACTATATATATATATATATATATATATATATACCATTCCAGCAACTTACAGAGCAGCTTGGTGTTGCAATGACTGCAAGAAATATTCAATTATAAACAAAGTATGCTCTTATATCTTAGATTGAAGAAATAGGGGGAGATAAGCATTCATATCTGCAGTGGTAGTTAATACTGCCTAACTAACAGTATGTGCTCAAGTGGGTGGATGGGGAAAAATAAAATAAATGCTTCTCAAAATGAGCCTTCAGCAAGCTTATGATCTCCAATAGGGAGGAAACTCACTAACACATAACTCCTGGTCATATACTGATATTTCGAAACCTGAATGTTTCTCTTCAGTGACCGCGGAAAGTGGTAATTTGACTCCTCTGCCTTTTCGGTTTTAAGAAGAACGCTATCCCAGAAAAGGCTGGTGTGCAATACCGTAGTATGTTTGTTGAGTTTTCAAAAAACCAACCAAAGGTGCCACCTAAGACGCAAAAGAAAATCATGAAAGAACAAAACAAGCTACATTTTCTTGTGAAAAGTAGAAAATATAAAAAGATAACCTCTTAAGACACAAGTGCTGAGGGCCAGTTCTTGAAATGAATCCGCAAGGGACTAAATTACAAAAAAAACTAATAAATTCCAAGGATAAGTATTGAGCACCATTCCAGCAACTTACAGAGCAGCTTGGTGTTGCAATGACTGCAAGAAATATTCAATTATAAACAAAGCTTGCTCTTATGTCTTAGATTGAAGAAATATGGGGAGATAAGCATTCATATCTGCAGTGGTAGTTAATACTGCCTAACTAACAGTATGTGCTCAAGTGGGTGGATGGGGAAAAATAAAATAAATGCTTCTCAAAATGAGCCTTCAGCAAGCTTATGATCTCCAATAGGGAGGAAACTCACTAACACATAACTCCTGGTCATGTACCGACATTTCGAAACTTGGTTGTTTCTCCTCAGTGACCCCATCCACCCACTTGAGCACATACTGTTAGTATTATTGCCGAATGAATTACCTCCTGAACCCTGCACAATGACTCATCCAGTCTTTTCTGTTTCCTCTTTATCACCTATCTTTGTCTTCACCATCAGAATGTCTGTCATGGTCATCATACCATCGTTGTAATTCATCTTTTCATTCCAGCTCATTATTACTTCATCTCGATGACATTTTTCTCGGGCTGTCCTTGTCCCTTTTTCACATTTCATTTCTATTTCTTTTCAGCTCTGTATGCCCTTGTCCGTTTTCATATGAGTTGTTATTTTTGTCTCTGTCTCTGTCTCTGTCTCCGTCTCTCTCTCTCTCTCTCTCTCTCTCTCTCTCTCTCTCTCTCTCTCTCTCTCCTCTCTCTCTCTCTCTCTCTCTCTCTCTTCTTCATATATGTTACAAGGCTAACTTTTCATTTATCATGAAAGGCTTGAGTCCTTGGCCATTTTCTGCGATGGTGACAAGTTACAACACAACACCTGCAACAGGAGCTGGGGAGAAATAGAGTAGATTGCCCAGGACCGTGGTCGTTGGCGGGCAGCTGCTGATGGCCTATGCTCTGGCAAGAGCAATGGGGCTAAGTAAGTAAATAAGCAACAGAAGAACCGACGATAGTAAGAGAAGATGATTTCCAAGGTTCCAGTGAGTCTTTCCGGTGGCCAATCTGGTCCAGGAAAAAAATTGGCACGCAGGGAGGTGTAGGTTTGAGTTGAGAGACTGCAGACTGGATGTGATGTAAGATCATCACAGGTAACTGGCCCGCCAGACGAACCGAGCAAAACAGATACAGCGTGTGTTGACCCTTATGACTTACACAGCAAACGATAACAAAAACAATAACGATAATTTCTTCAAGAGTGAAAGGCTCACCCCCCAACCTGAAGGAGGTGAACTACCAAAATCATACAGAACAAAAACACTTTACATAACATTAATGTGGCGAGTCCACGCTACAGCCTGTCTGCTTCATGATAAATCACTCCTCCTTTTGAAAGACTTGCACAAGGATAAAGCTAGATTCATTTCGATGTTGTCTTTTTTTAATGACAGGGGATAGACTAACCTGAAAAGTGCTGGACGTCAATATATTTCTGTCAATAAAGTTTCTGGCGCAGAGCACAACGAAAACACATTGGAGTTCATCGTCTTCAGCAGATTTACATGATCGACACAACAGATCACTTTCTGAATGAACATTATATCTTTGGAGATTATAAAAATGTCTGAAATAACCGACCTGGATTTCGTTAATCCAGATGGAATAAATCTAACCGTATTCACAGATAAATAACTTTCCACTCCTGCTAAATAATTACTTTTGAACTGTCTGCACAGGTTAAATCTTTCGCTCTTTCCAACATAACTATCCCCATCCTACCTTCTACAATCTCTTATTCGCTGTTTAAAACAAGGCGAGAAACTAATGACGCAGCCAACATCTTGATTTTGCCAAGCAAGCTATTAAACAAAGAAAAAAACGAAACATTAACACATCAACAGTTAGTTTCAAAGTGCGGTGACAGCAGGCGGAAATTGAAACCCACAGGACAACCAAATTACCGGACAAAACACGCCACGTTTCGACCTCTCAGGTCTTCTTCAAGCAAGATAAACAACTCTCAGGAACATCAAAACAAAAACGAGAAATCACTCATCTTCTCGAATTCAACGCCCATCTCGCGCCGTCTTGTGTTTGATCGTTTGTCTGTGTTATTGGAAAGGCCCAGTATGAGTCTGCTCCAATCTCTAGGAGTCTTCGCAGTGTTGACCTTGACATTATTCCAGTATGTGTTTGGTTGGCAATGTTTCTTGCCCTTCCCCTAATTATGATGTGCAGACACTTCCTCTCTTGATGTTCAGCTCTGACAGATGGTCTATGATATAGTGACTTTGCTCTTGTTCGTTTAGGCGATTCTTTCGAATTCTTATCACATCTGATCGGCCAAGCTGTAATCCAGTTCTTATGGTTGCCTTGCCTGCCTGCTCTTTCATTTCCTTTAACATCTGCATGTCCTACGCAGAAGATCCATCCAGTCAAAATATTTAGAATGCTTGTAATATGTTGTTGTTATTGTTGTCGTACCATGGCTAAAAGACTCCAGGGATCATCCAAACAGCCGAAGTACTTGAACACGATGGTACAAATGCATCAGCTGGGGATGAGAACATTACGTGTGTGACCGCGTCTATTGGTCTGACACAGCCTTAAGCCAAGGCGAGAAATATTTAGAACGATTTTTGTGAATTGTGGGCAGGTTTTTATCTACCTCCTTTCCGTATATATTATGTCGAGGGTCTCTGGGGTGCCACACTCAAGGAGAACTCTTCAGCAGTATGCTCTATTCCTGTCGGCTGTGAGGCAGGGCCTGGGTCGCTGTGAATTATTCCCCTGTCCTATCTGCTGGGTTGTCTGTCCATCATGTCGCTGTGAATTATTCCCCCTGTCCTATCTGCTGGGTTGTCTGTCCATCATGTTTCAGGCTTTTCTTTCATCTCCTCACTCTACAGCTTTCTAGACAACTGTTTTAGCGAGGGCGCTGAAGCTTGTTACATGGTTATATCAACATAAAGTGTATAAGAATAAATGAAACATTTCTAATTCAAATCTCTCTCTCTCTCTCTCTCCATACACACACACACACACACACACACAACACACACACACACACACACACACACACACACACATACATATATATATATATATATATATTATATATATATATATATATCAGTATATTTAAAATGCCTAAAACAATTTTTTAAGTGCTCAACCCCTTGGGGAGCAACATTAGTTAAAACAAGTTGAAAGAGGAGTCTTAAAACTATCTACAAATTTGTTTCGAGCGTGTTGCGCTGTCATCAGGATGGTTTTTGGTTTGCCCACCGCCGATGTTATATAGCGTGTGGGCTCCCGTTTGCGGTTGTTTGCACGTGCGGGTTGGCTGCACGTGTTTTTGGGGGGCTTTCAGGTTTTTGTTTTGGGTGTGTTCACTAACAACGATTTCCATTTATGCCTGCAGTTGTTTACTATTTCTGTTTTGGTGTTTAAAGTTGCTAAGTGTGGTTTGCATAGTATTAACCATTTTTCAGTTAAACATAGGTTGCACCTTTTTGAAACATTGCTGTATGGTGATGCTCTTTTTATGATTTTCCAGGATATATTGTAGCTTGTTTTTGCGTCTTTAAGTTTCCAGATATATTTGCTCAGTTCTGTTTGGTTTTCATATTTTTCTTTATTAAATGACTGTTTGTGGTTTGCATATCTGGTTTTGAAGTGGTTTTCAGTGATCCTATGTATGTTTCTTTTTCATTTTCTGATGTCACAGTAGCCTAGTATACAATGTTGTTGTGAAGACATTTATTGTTTAGTGGGCACTGCTCCTTTCTGGTGCAATTGCAAGATTTCCTTTCTTCACCCTTCTTTGCTGTGTTGATTTTCATTTTGTTGGATGCGTCAATTAGGTTTTTGAGGTTGGGCATACATGAGTACGATAGTTTGACAGTGTTTTTGTTAAATATTTTGGACAGTTTGTGTTCTTTTGGAAATGAAGTTGTTAGGATTTTGAAGAATTCTTTCCCTATGTTTGTTTTGAGTTTCCCGTCGTATGGGGGTTATACCATATGATTTTTCTTTTCCTATTTTTCTTGCTTTTATTTGTGTTGTTGTCTGGGTTGTATTGTAATTTGTAATTGTATCCACTTGTTTGTAGTGCCTCCTGGTATTCTACTGCTGCATTGTTGAACACTCGCTCACTGCATGACAGGGTTTGATAGTCTCTTGTTTATGCCATGGGGTATGGTCTTTAATACAGATGGTGGATGGTTACTTTTGGTGTGTACATAAAGAGGTGTATCGTTGGGTTTCTTGTATGGTTTATATATGTGATTGTTGAGATCCAGTGTTATGTCTAAGTAGTTCACTACCTTTTTGTTTGCTTCAATGGTAATCTTTAAGTTGTGGTTTTGGAAGATTTTGCATAGTTCTTTCTTCTTGTTTTCGATGGTTCTTGGATTGTTGGTTAGTGCAGCTAGGCCATCGTCTCTGTATAGTCCGACTTGTTTTCCGAGTTTTTTCTTGATGTTGGACAGCATGAATAGTCCGACCAGTTCACATGTTTCTGCACCATCATATGATCCCATGGTTACGTCGAATGTTGAGTTTCTGTTGGTTTTCCTGATCCAGGTTTCATTTTTGCTGTGTAGTAATGTTTTCTTGGTGTGGAGAATGATTTCCATTTCTGACCCTGTTATGTCTGTGTGGTTACTGGCAAACTTCAGGGCTTTGGTGAGTAGTTCCTCATCTATAGATGGGTAAAAGTCTACTATGTCAAATGTGATGAATACTGTATTACTTTGTTTATTGAGTTTTTGAACCATTGGATAACTTCGTATGTGTTCTTCCAGAGGTTGTTTTCAGAGTTTGATTTTACGTTATTTATTATTTTTTCCAGAATTTTTTGCTTATTTTGCCTATTCAGATTTGGGTTTTGGTTTATTAGTCTACATGTTGATTGTTATGAAAATTGGGTTTTGTGGTCTTTGAGTGTTATGAAAGCTTCTTTTGTTGCTGTCGCTTCTATCCTGTCACTTAGGTCTATGCGCTCTGTAAGTTCTTTTTTTTGGGGCGGATACTGTCATGTATATTTTTGTCGGCTTTTTTGTAGTTTTTCTGGATGTTTTTGTCAAGGAGTTGAGAGTATTCTTTTGGTTCCATTTTGTAGTAATTGCTAGTTTTATCAGCCTTCACAAATATTTTTTTGTCATTTTGTACTTGTTTTATTGTTTTTTAGTGTTTTTTTTGGAAACCGTTGTTAGTTTTTTTTGAATTCAATATTGGTTATAAATTCTTTTCTTTTGATCTTCAAAGGGTTTCATTTCGTCTTGCTGGGGGTGATCGCCATGATTTGAAATCGTAGGTGTTTTTGTCTTCTTTTTTGCTTTTGGGGGTTCAAAAAATAATACAGTATTCATCACATTTGACATAGTAATTTTTTACCCATTATAGATGAGGAACTATTCACCAAAGCCCTGAAGTTTGCCAGTAACCACACAGACAAAAACGGGGTCAGAAATGGAAATCATTCTCCACCCCAAAGGGAAACAATTACTACACAGCAAAAATGAAACCTGGATCGGGAAAACCAACAGAAACTCAACATTCGACGTAACCATGGGATATAAGAGGGTTTGCAGAAACATGTGAACGGGTCGGACTATTCATGCTGTCCAACATAAATAAAAAAAACTCGGAAAACAAGTCGGACTATACAGAGACGATGGCCTAGCTGCACTAAACCAACAATCCAAGAACCATCGAAAACAAAGAAAGAACTATGCAAAATCTTCCAAAACCAAAACTTAAAGATTACCATTAAAAGCAAACAAAAGGTAGTGAACTACTTAGACATAACACTGATCTCAACAATCACATATATAAACCTTTACAAGAAACCCAACGATAAAACCTCTTTATGTACACACCAAAAGTAACCATCCACCATCTGTATTAAAGACCATACCCCATGGCATAAACAAGAGACTATCAAACCTGTCATGCAGTGAAAAGAGTGTTCAACAATGCAGCAGTAGAATACCAGGGGCAATAAAAACAAGTGATACAATTACAAAATTACAATAAAACCCCAGACAACAACACAAATAAAAGCAAAAAAAATGGGAAAAGAAAAATCATAGGGTAAAACCCCCCCATACGACTGGAAACTCAAAAAAAACATAGGGAAAGAATTCTTCAAACCCAACAACTTCATTTCCAAAAGAACACAAACTGTCCAAAATATTTACCAAAAACATTGTCAAACTATCGTACTCATGTATGCCCAACCTAAAAAACCTAATTGACGCATCCAACAAAATGAAAATCAACACAGCAAAGAAGGGTGAAGAAAGGAAATCTTGCAATTGCACCAGAAAGGAGCAGTGCCCACTAACAATAAATGTCTTCACAACAACATTGTATACCAGGCTACTGGACATCAGAAATGAAAAAGAAACATACATAGGGTCACTGAAAACCACTTCAAACCAATATGCAAACCACAAAACAGTCATTTAATAAAGAAAATATAAAAACCAAACAGAACTGAGCAAATATATCTGGAAACTTAAAGACGCAAAAACAAGCTACAATATATCCTGGAAAACATAAAAAGAGCATCACCATACAGCAATGTTTCAAAAGGTGCAACCTATGTTTAACTGAAAAATGGTTAATACTATGCAAACCCACACTTACAACTTTAAACACAAAACAAAGAAATAGTAAAAAAACTGCAGGCATAAATGGAAAAACGTTGTTAGTGAACACACCCAAAACAAAAACCTGAAAGCCCCCAAAAACACGTGCAGCCAACCCGACGTGCAAACAACCGCAAACGGGAGCCACACCTATATAACCCTCGGCGGTGGGGCAAACCAAAAACCATCCTGATGACAGCGCAACACGCTCGAAACAATTTGTAGATAGTTTTAAAATTCCTCTTTTAACTTGTTTAACTATGTTGCTCAAAGGGGTGAGCACTTAAAAAATTGTTTTAGGCATTTTAAATATACTGATCTTAATCGCTCCTCACGTTGAGCACTGTGCCTTTAAAGGAATTTAAAAGGATGAAAACCAAATTTTTGGCAGTCAACAAAAAATATACCGTTTTCTAATCGCAATCCATATAAAAAAAAAATTAATAAACAAACAGAAAAATTTGTACATAAAATGAGATGGAAAGCATTTATTTTTCTGAACCCAAATGCAAAAAAAGAGGACAAAAACACCTACGATTTCAAATCATGGCGATCACCACCAGCCATAGACGAAATGAAACCCTTTGAAGATCAAATGAAAAGAATGATAACCAATATTGAATTCAAAAATCTACAACGGTTTCCAAAAACACTAAAAAAACAAATAAAACAAGTACAAAATGACAAAAAAATATTTGGAAGGCTGATAAAACTAGCAATTACTACAAAATGGAACCAAAGAATACTCTCAACTCCTTTACAAAAACATCCAGAAAAACTACAAAAAAGCCGATAAAAATATACATGACAGTATCCCCACTTAAAGAAAAAGAACTTTCAGAGCGCATAGACCTAAGTGACAGGATTTGAAGCGACAGCAACAAAAGAAGCTTTCATAACACTCAAAAAACCGCAAGCCCAATTTTCAAAAAATCCAACATGTAGACTAATAAACCCAACCAAATCTGAATTAGGCAAATAAGCAAGAAAATTCTGGAAAAAAAAATAAATTAACGTAAAAACAAACTCTGAATACAACCTCTGGAAGAACACATACGAAATTATCCAATGGTTCAAAAACTCAATAAACAAAGTATACAGTATTCATCACATTTGACATAGTAGACTTTTACCCAAACTATAGATGAGGAACTACTCACCAAAGCCCTGAAGTTTGCCAGTAACCACACAGACATAACAGGGTCAGAAATGAATCATTCTCCACACCAAGAAAACATTACTACACAGCAAAAATGAAACCCGGATCAGGAAAACCAACAGAAAACAACATTCGACGTAACCATGGGATCATATGATGGTGCAGAACCATGTGAACTGGTCGGACTATTCATGCTGTCCAACATCAAGAAAAAAACTCGGAAAACAAGTTTGGACTATACAGAGACGATGGCCTTGCTGCATAACCAACATCCAAGAACCATCGAAAACAAGAAGAAAGAACAATGCAAAAATCTTCCAAAACCACAACTTAAAGATTCCATTGTCCGCTTAAGAAACTAAGACCTTTGCACGAACCTCACCAAATAATCCCCTTAAGAAACTAAGACCCTTTTCAGCGAACCTCACCCAAATAATCCCCTTAAGAAACTAAGGGCCTTTGCCCGCGAACCTCACCCAATAATCCGCTTAAAAAACTAAGAACTTTGCAGCGAACCCCACCCAAAACACCCCTTTTTAAGAAACCAAGACCCTTGTGAGGAAGGTAACCCAAGTAACATCTTGTACAAAACTAAGGTCTGAAGTCAGGCAGGCCTCTGTGGTCACTACCAAACAGACTCTGCAGCAATGTATAGTGTCACTGATGAGCCGTCTGGAGACACACTAGCATTAAGAGTTCTTTACTGACTGCTGGAATTGCGTTCAAACGATCCGGTGTTGCTGGGAATGGAGGATCAGGAATGAATGGCACGGAGGTGATATGCAAAGGACGGCACAGGAGGGGAAGCAAGAAAACGGTGTGTCCAATACTATTAGATTCTAGGTTAGAAGGGAGGTGAGTGAAGGCGGAAACTGAAACATGTTTTTTTAAAGGGAAGGTTATTAGTCCCCCAAGACAATACAGACCAACAGATTCCTGGACAAAGCACAGCAAAGATTCAATTCTTTTTTAAATATCAGTATTATAGTTTCAAACTGAGATGGCTCCGGGTGGACACTGACACAAATTTAAAAGAAAAATCATAAATATTCCAAAGGACAAAGGGAAAAGGGAAATTACAAGACAAAACACGACGTGTTTCGCACTCTTTTGGTCTTCCACAGGCAAGAGAAACAACATTTAGGACAATAGAAACAAATAACGAACAGTCAGTTATCTCCTCACATTGGGTGCAAAACAGACGTTCAATCTGGGTGAGCTTCTTTACAAAGGTCTTCGTTTCTTAAAGGGGTTCCTTCGGGTGAGCTTCTTGACAATGTCCAATTTGAGGAATAAGTGATCGTTCGTTCTTGTTTTCATTGTCCTGAATATTGTTTGTTCTGCCTGAAGAAGACTTAAAAGGTCGAAGCGCGTCGGATGTTGTATGTAATTTCTTTGTCTTTTTTCTCCGCTGGAATATTGATAATTTTTCTTTTAAATTATCAGGATTATAGGCAAGTCAGAGAGGACCCTCAGCGAGCATCCTATGCTGCTATGATAGGATGGATAGGTTTGTTCCAAACAGAAACAATAAATGAATGATATAACTCAACTGTTTTGTTTAAAGGGATAAGAAATAGGCTAGACGAAGGCGTAAGCATACTGTGTAACGAGCAACAAGCTACAGTTATAGGATGGCGTGCGTGCGTTCGTGCGTGCATGCGTGCGTGCGTGCGTGTGTGTGTGTGTGTGTGTGTGTGTGTGTTGTGTGTGTGTGTGTGTGTGTGTGTGTGTGTGTGTGTGTGTGTGAAAAATTGACAGCTCATGAACAATCGCACGCGCGCGCGCGTGTATGTGTCCGTAAGTAATGTGTGTGTGTGTGTGTGTGTGTGGGTGCGTGCGTGCGTGCGTGCGTGGGTGCGTGCGTGCGTGCGTGCGTGCGTGTGTACGCGCCGAACGTGCGTGGTACGTGTGTACCTGTGGTGTTTACCTCTCCACATGCAATGTCCTCTAGTGGACTGCACCTGTCAGTGAAAGACGAGCATCACAAGGAAACTCTCCAGCGACTTTGAACGAATCAGCGCTGTAATGGTGGATGAAAATGGAAACGAAGTGTTCAGGTAACTGAAACACAACCAAACCCGTTTAATGCTAAAATCCATGGGCTTCACTGGCTCCCACTCCACGACAACAAGAGAACAGAAAAGGCGGCTTCTAACTCACTTTCGCCCTCAACCAGTTTTCGGGCGAAAGTGACCTAAAAGCCGCCTTTTCCTGTTCTCTGACAAGTAAGACTTCAATAACCAAAAAATAACGATTATCTACAAACAGACATACTGTGTAGGGTTATCCGTTTTTAATACTAATTTACTAAACTTTTCAGATTTTAGTTTTTGCTTCATTCTGTGTTTTTCCTGGTCATTCTCAATAACATCATTTTCACGCAAACATTCATCAAATGCATCTCTGTCTTTCATGTGAAATAAAACTACAGTTTTAACTGTTCTCTAAAGTCTTTTAAAACCGAGTTATATTTTTTGACATAAAATCCACACACTTATCCCAGCATGTCTTCCGCTGAAAGCTAGTTTCGACAAAGTGTTTCTCTTTTTAACTATGTCTTTTTCTGCTGAACAGTCATCTATAATAAATAGTGTCTGCGTTCCTTCAAACAATATAAAAAAGCGTTCTAGACACTCACTCAGTTTATTGCTAGGATTAACTAAAAATATGTTATCATCAGTCCATATAAACCTTCTATCATGATATGCTTTGTTCCATTTAAGTGTTGGGCAGAAAATCACAATATGATCAAAATTATAACGATAAACTGTTTGTAACAGGTTGAGGATAAATATTGTTTTCCCACAACCAGTTTGTCCACAAATTAATGAACAATGGGGGTTTTTGTCATAAAGTTTAACTGCTCCATAGTTTTTATAACAGAACTAATCTAATCCAGTTATTGTTTTTATCATACTTTCTGTTAAAACTTGTTCAGTTTTAATAAAATCCTATAAGGTCTAAATGTGTAAGATTAATCCAATTCAGTTCTGTAAGATTATTTCTATTTAGACTAATATTGATTTTGTTGCTTGTTGTTATGACCTTAATATCCTCACCATTGTAAAGAATGACGACGTAACTTTAAGTTTTTCAACGTCTAAGTTTGCCAGCTAATTAGAATTCCTTTTAGAAGGACGTCACTAACGCCCACAACCCCATCCCTCTTCACATCTTTTAAGACAGAAATTTCAAATATCATTGTGAACGCATCTCCTAATTTCATTTGCGGAATGAACTGTAATTTTGTAGAAGCATCCTTAAAACCGTTTCTCTTCTGTGGAGATGTACTGTTTTTTTCCCATACGGCGTTATTTCAATCTCTTTCCGACTATTGTCCTCTGGCATAAGACTTATAATGTAAAGGGCCAGAGTTGAGTGCTTTTCTAAAACTTTTTTTACGGCTAAAAAATGTAAATGGCTTATGAAAATTTAAAATTTATTTCCCATTCTAAATATGGTTCAAGTGCCTTTGCGTCAGGTTTTTCGAACATTTTATTTTCATACTGCCAGCTTTTTTTTTGTTTCTACATTGCGCAGTTGCTCTATTTGGGAAAAACTTTTTTTGTCGCCAACCTCTTTGCGTTTATAACCCCATCTTTATGACTAAAAACCCCTACAAAGCGCCATCCACCTTTTCTGTTAAAAGTCCGAAACGCTGAAAGGGTCTTTTAATTCAAAAGTTATACCCCTCACAGGCGCTAATTAACTCCTGGTTCTTCGGCCCCGCAACATTTTTAGTACAGCTTTTATTTTTTTAAAAACAATGTGCGGGTTATCACATTTCAAACGATTTTTCCCTTTTTTGGTCTGAAATTTTTTATATTAAAGTCCACCCCCCACAAACTAACTTTTAAACTGTAAATTGGGGTTTTTAAATTTCAAATCCAATATGCAGTTTTCCCTGGGGGAAGAGCTTAAAACTTTTGAGGGCCTTCCACAATAATTTTCATCAGTGCTCGCTCACCCAAAAAACATAAAGAAGGTAGTAATCAAGATCGAGGGGATTTCTCCCCCATAAGTAGTTTTGTTTGGGTAACACAAAACTATAAAGGGGCTGATTGTTATTGAAAAGCCTAACATTTTACTAGCTCTTTATCAAAAAGTAACCATTTCTTTTTTTCAGGTTTGAATGTTAACATTGTTTTTAGAGCTTTGTTAAGTTTGAGAGAAAAGTCAAATTTACCATTGTTTCTTTTGTGAAAAAACCCAAATAACCACAGTATTTTTAACTGGCAAACTTTGGCCCCTGTTTTGTAAATTTTTAGAACCTTTTTATTATTTTTGGTTTCGGTTATATTAAACCATACACTTTGTAAAATTTTTCATAAGTGCAACCATTCTGCCCCGCAATTGTTATCAAAGCATGTTCTAAAAACGAAGGAGGGTCTTGATTTGTTTTGTTTAAAAACATTTTTTAAACGAAAAAAAAAATGAGTGCATTCAAATATACTAATGCAAAATATTCTGGGGGCCGCACAAAACAATCTTAAAAATAACAACTATACCTGCTTTTCTGGACCAGTCTGACGCCTTTTAAGTAAAGGTTAGTACTCCTTGAAAGCTATCTTAACCCCCTTTTAAAAAAAAGACACATTGCGAAATGGGGTTTAGTCATCCGATGCATTTTTTATCAAACCATAAATTTTTGCGGGTTTTTTGTCATCAACTGGTGTGATGCATCTGATCATTTAAAACTCCCTGATCCTTTGGGTTGGGTCAGTGACAGATTTCTTTTCTTTTACCCTTCAACGTATTTTGACTGAACTGCAAGCACCTTTGCCAAAGACAAACCGTTAATCCATCAGCAACAGATAGACATAAAGGGCTTTGAAAGGATCTGAACGAATTCAATTTTAAGGTCAAGACAATTTTAGACAAAATTTGATCTTAACAGGGGCTAGGCACCCCTTTTATTTTGGGCGTGCACAAAAATATAACTATACGGGAATCCTCCTTACACATTTTTTCTCAAAAGGGCACGGGGTTCACCTCGGCCCCAAACAAGAGCTAAACAGCTGGACAACATTTTTTTTAGACACTTCAAGGGCCTAACAAGCGGGAATAGAAAAAATAAACGCTCATTCGACTTACGTTTTGTTTGCTAGGGTCGCAAGCACAGCAAATCGAGCATAATGAATCCTTCACGGCTTTGATGCAAAAAAAAACAGTACTTGGCAAATTTTAGGGGACCCCATTAATTCTACATTTATTTGCCTTAAAGTATTAAAAGGTCCCAACATTTTTTAAAATTTTGCAAGATCGAAATGACTTTCTTTTTGGCACGGGTTTATACATCTACCTTCTGCCCTCAGACTCCAGGTAGGAACAATAAGAACTACAACAATAAAATTCTTGGGCAGGCAATGAACAAAAGTGGGAAAAAACGAAAAAATTCAGCAAATATTGCAAGCAGTAAACAAACAAGAACCCCCCCCAACAAAAAGTCACCCCATCCTGGGGCCCAAACCCCAAGGCCGTTGAAGAACACAAAAAAAATAATGACCATGAATATTAAAGCACACTTGTTTTGGTTTAACGGCCGGGATTATTTGGCTTACTTACTAAAAATTAACCCACTATTAAGAAACTAATGTCCATAATGCTCACCAAAGCCCTATTTTTGCCTGCAGTAACAAAACCAGCTAAAAAACCCCCCCTAATATACCGGGAAAAGCATCCCGGTTTTACCCGGCTAATTTTTTTTAAAAAACCCCAAATATCAAGCTTTTTTTTTTTAACCCATGATTTATCAGGCGGCAGGGAGGCATGGCCAGGCACTGGGTTTTTGACCGCCGCCGCCTTAATACCATCACCATGTACTTATTGCAAATCCTAAGGGCAT
Source organism: Conus ventricosus (assembly GCA_018398815.1). Taxonomy (NCBI): domain Eukaryota; kingdom Metazoa; phylum Mollusca; class Gastropoda; order Neogastropoda; family Conidae; genus Conus; species Conus ventricosus. Next base: position 4,135,400 of record CM031608.1, read on the forward strand.
TATAACGCTTGCTAATGTGACATTTTTCTCCTAAACATGTTTTTATTCTTTCCGCAGTGTTGTCTTCATATAAAATTTTTTTGGTAGTTCTCTTTTTTCTGCTCACTTGAGTTCGTAATTGATCTGGGCAATTAAAAACCGTTTTAGTATTGCCGACTTTTTCTTCAAATTTTTTTAGTCTTTTGGGTTTTTTCTTTTTAAACACAGGGCCAAAAATTGGCATCATCGGGCCAACGATTTTTTCTTTTTCTTTTTTTTAATCCCAAACTTTCACTTATTTTTGTAAATGCTGTTAATTCGCCTCAATTTTCTTACAGCCTAAAATTTCTTGGGGGGTATCGAGGAATCAAATTTTTTTAATGTTTTTTTCTTCTGAAAACTGGTTTCTGCTTTTTTTTGCTTTATTATTCATCTGCTGATTTTTTAAAAATTTGAATTTTCCTGTTTTGCAGGGGGGGTTTGTTGGAAGTTTTTGTAGTGTGTTTTGAAGTTTGCAACTGCCCCCCTATCAATTTTTTTTTAAAATGCCAAGGATTTTGTACCCAAGGAGTCTTGGTCTAAGTGTACTCATGGCTTAAATTTTGAGGGGTTTCGTTCATGTTAAGCTCAAAAAAGGTCCTTATCGTTTTTACAAACAAATGACCCCCTTTTCTAATTCAAAATCATTAGGGTCTAAAAATTTTGGGGGGGTTAAAGGCCTAAACTTTTGTAAAATCCCCAAACCCTTTTCTTCTTTAATTCACGCACACTGAGAGCTTTGAGCGATCCCCTGTATAAAGGAGCCTTTCACCTGCCCGTCTCCAGAAAAAAACATCAAATCTTCTTCCCCTCAATCCCTGCCATGTTTTTTTAAATAAAAAACTTTTTATTTTGTTTTATAAAAAAATTCACAAACAAAAGGGGCTCGATTCTTGACCCCAAGAAGATTGAGAACCCCTTTGGGCGTGAAGGGAAATAACGAATTTTACTGTTCCAAAAAATCCGCTACTATTAAGGGGATAAAATTTCTTACTGTCAAATTTCCAGACCTAGGAGCGGATAAAGTATTGTGCCGGCTCGCGCGTCTTACTTTCAAAAAAACTCACTTCAACAACAACCCCAACAACAGTTGTCAGAATTGGGGGGCGGGCAATCGTTAAGAAAATTTCTATAAAACTTGGGGGACAAAAAAATTTTTTCTTACATAATGCAGACTATTTTTAACCTTTTTTCTGATCTATGGCAAAACCGGGAAGAAGGGCTGATCTTGCTTTAAGGAATCGAAAATGAAAAGCACTAAAACAAAAATGGGCGCTGAATGCTAAAACGGAAAAGGGGTTGTACCCGAAGTTTCTATGGAAATGTTTTTTTAAACCCCCCTAGTTTTTGAGTTTTTAAAAGCGCATCCCCCATACTTTCGGGGACTTTAAAAGACAGAATGCATAACTTTTTTTAAATGACTACAAAATTTATTATATCTAACAGACCCGAAGCAAAGTACAGCTTTCGAAATCTCTTTAGAGTTTGACATCGTTAGCAACCCAAATTTTAGCAAGGCTGATCGAGCAACAATACAGTAAAATTACAATAATTACAAAAGAGTGATCTTTCTTCTAAATATCCTAAAAGCGGGCGACACTATAGGGAATTTTAATTTTTATGCCGCTCAAGATCGCTTAAAGTATTTTTTTTGCGTTTAAAATAAAAACCCTTTCAAAAGACAAACGAAAATTTTGTTAATCCCAAAAAACGAAAGTGAAATTTAAAATTGAGGCATCCAAACCCAAATCTACGCTAGGGGGTTTAAAACCCCTTATCAGCATTTTGATAAAAATAAGAAAACTGTTTGGGGGGGGGAGGTGTAGAAATCCAACGTTACCTTGGCAAAAGACTACATTTTCACAGGTTAGATTTGATCATTATTTAACACGAAATCGGTTTAGGATTGCCCCAAGGGCAACGGGGGATAATCATTACAGGGAAGGGGGGAGAACTTTTAAGCATAATAAACAAAAAAATTGATAAAGAAAAAGGGGGCCGAAAAACCATTTAAAAACGGAAATTGGGGTTTTTAAATATATGCGCAGTGAATTTTAAAGATAACAATTAAAGATATACAATACAATTTACTTTTATTTTTAAAAAGCATCTTTTAAAGGGTTTATCCAAATGCGCCTCACCCCAGAGTCACCAAACAAGGGGATATAAAAACCCCAAACATAAAAACCTTCAATTAACAAACTTTACGCAAATGCAACAAGTACTAGAGAAAGCCCTTTTTAAAAATACAGCAAAACCAAACGAAGGTTTTCTGCTCCCCTTTAATCTGTTCATATGTTAATCTGAGCATCGACTATAGTGCTGCATCACAGGAACATGTGGGTCCTTAGCAACAGGCGAGGGGCGCCCGCACTTACCTCTAGGCGGTTTGTTTTTAGCTTTTGGCCTTTTTTCTTTAGCTGTAATGCTGCGGAAAAAAATTAAAAAAACCTAAACTCCAAAACACACAGCTATGGTTCAATAATAAAGCAAATTTGCCGTTCAAACTGACAAAAAAAAAGCAATAGTTGACTAAAAAACACCGGATAAGAATTTGGGTCTTTTACAGGCCGATTTTGATGACTATAAAAAAAAAAAAAGGACCAAAAAAAAAGGGAAAGTTTTTCTAAACAGCGAACCCGAGAATAAAAAAGGAATTTTAAAAAAAATAAACGAGACTTTAAAACTCTTTCTAAACAGCTCACATTAACAACAAAAAGGGGCGTTTATATTTTAGTTTAAACCAAGCACAAAAAGACCGTTGAAGATTCTGATTAATTATTTTTTTTTTATTAAATAAATATGTTGGCTTAAAAAAGAAGACAGCATGGCAAGATATAAAAGGTCCAATGAATTGTTTAAAGGGAATGCTTGGGGAAAACATTTTCAAGGGTACAAATATATGATTTAGAAGTCTTGACCGCAAACGTAAGGAAAGTGTTGTAATCATTTCTCAAGTTCCAGGTAACAACATAGACCCGCCTTTTAAAGAAGTTAGCTTTTTTAATCGACTATATAACAAAAAATGAAGAAAATCTAAAAGTCGGCCCAAACTAAACAACGGGTTTATCTTTCTCAAATACTTAACACCGGGTTGGGAGACCAACTGCTTCACATTTGATTCCGCTGAAGAAGCCAAAATGAAGGCCTGGTTGGTCGAGGGCGAAGTCTTAGAATCAGTTTTAAAACAGCTAAGTATCACCGATTGTGGGAAAGGGCTTACATTCCGCTGCCCCCGCTTTGGGTACGAAAAGAGCAGTTTAAACATACAAAATACAGACAACAAATGTTTTAGTGGTGTGTTCTTGAAAGGCTGCATCACGCCCCCCAAACACGCAGAGAGAGTGACAACATTGGGATTACATCAAGATCTTAACTTTAGGGGAATACCCTTTTCCCTGTTAGCGAGATCAAATTGCAGTTTGAAAAACCAAAACAAACCAAAACTTTTTTAATACTCACAGGGGTGAGAAAAAAATCTGCAACCCATCAAGTGTCCAAAAACAGTCCATAAATTGGGCAAACCCAGAAAAAAATTTTGACTTACTACTGATGTTTCTCCCCAGCGGGGCACCTCATTACACATTGATACAACAATGATAATTTTTTGGGCATACTGCAAAAAACACTAACAAACAAGAATTTGTAGAAAAAAGTTTAACAAGAATTTCCCTCTTTTAAAACAGCGAGCGAACATAAGAAACATTGTATCGCCCAGTTGACTGTAATCAGAACTAATTTCGCCCCCGCCCGGATCAAAGTTTTGTTTTAAAAAACGGGAAAAGGGTGCAAACAGCCTACGTATTTTTCCAGACTTCAATCGCTTATTGTTCCTTAGAAGGGCCACCCCAAAACCGAAAACATCTTAAAGAGTAATCATAATTTTCTCATTTGCCTTTTTGTTTTTCAGGTCGGATGGGGGCCCTTAAAACCAAATTGTATAGAGACCAGATCTGCAGAAACATTCTTAAAACGCAGCAGCAATGCGTAAAAGCCTGTTTTAATAATCAAACTTTTCGAAATCATAAAAGGAAAACCCAAGACCAACAACAGTAAACTCCCACACATTGTTGGATTTGTGGTTTAGGCCCCCCTCAAAAACAGGAATCCGACAGTAAAAGACCCCGACACATTAGGGAATTTAGAGACACGCACAGTAAATGCAATCTTTAAATAAAGTTTGATCCAAACAGGAAGCTGCCCATCTTCTTTCATAACTTGCGAGTTACACTCTCATCTTATAAGAAAGCAGTAGAAAACCCTTCAGGATAACATCATTGCACATCATCAGAAAAGTACTGGTTTCACTTTAAATAAAATTCTTTTTTTTGACTCATCACACATGATGGGATCATTTGAGTCATGGGCTAGTCCTTTTAAGTCCTGCCCAATAACGGGAAAAATATTTTGACCCAACCTTGTAGAAAGGGGGTTACCCTTTTAGTACATGAACAGTGGGAAAGGTTTGATGAAGATACACTTTTCCCCCTAAAGACGCGTCTTTTCTACTCAAGGAAAGGGGATTATGTTCTGATTACCAGCATGCCAAAATGCGTGGCAGAAGTTAGAGTGTAAAAAAATGGAGACATCAAGATTCCAACTTAATGCCGATGTAGTTTGTTGCGGGCTCTTTGAAATTACAGAAAACCTCATGAAACATTACACCTGGGCCCCCGCATTATATTTCTCCCTGGGAGAGCTGGGGCCTTTTTAAAGTTTTCGAATAAAGATTTATTTTTTGCTAACCGCCAAGATTTAATGATGAAAACGATTGCGTGGAGGGAATTTTAAGGGCGTCGCATCATTTTCTGAAAACAAAAACAATTTTGGGCACTAGGGCCAAGTAAAAGGCTAACAATTTTCATGTATTTTTGATAAACAACTTATGGTTGGCTAGGCGCAATCACTTCCGTTACGTAACTTTAAAATTACACGGCGGGGGTACAAAATATTCAAAAGGGATAAAGTGCTGAACATTTAACGCCCGATCACTCGGGGCTTATTCAGAAGTTGACTTAGAATATCCTCCTAACTCCGACCTACATAATGACTACCATTACCCGAAAAGTCTAAAAATGGCAAAAAAAGCCGCCCAAACTTGTGCCCAACTTCGAGGGAAAAAAAAATTTTGTCGTCATTACGCTTCTACAATTTTTTTTTAAGACATGTTTGAAGCTAACACTTTCATCGTGCAATTTTCTTTTGATCAAAAACATTCATAAACCATACATCATAAAACACTGATCTTAAACAAATCCGCAGGGGCTTTAGAAAAAACTTTTTTAAAACTGATAACAACAGCGTTTTTGGAAAAACTAGAAAACCACACAACGCAAAAATTTAGATTTGGGCACCAAGAAACGAACAATTAACTGACTTCAAAACCAAATTTTCAGGGTTTTAGAAGATTTCATATCACTTTTTGGCATAAGAGAAAAAAAAAAAAAAAGTCCCCCCCCCAAAATTGGGGCAAACCGATTTATTGGGTTTACTGTTTTTTGAATTATCAAAGCTTTTTATTTGAATTTCTTTAACTACTTTAAACCCCGTATCCCATCCAGAGTACTTTAACAGATACAGACATTTTTTTTTAGAATCCCCACGAAACTCTATAAAGACAGGGGAATTTGAAGTACTAAAGGGTCGGGATGTACGACACATCTGATTACCCAAAATTCGCCTTTGCTTTTATCCTTAAAAAAGGTTTTAGGAAAGATGAAGGATGAATTACGGGGGGGATCAAGGAGTTTGTTGGTTTAAAGGGAAAAAATGACGTCTTTCGAGCCAGGAGAAAACCCATTAAAAAGCAAAGGAATATCTCGCAGTGTTTGGCAGTCAAAATATTTTATGACACACAAAGAAGATTTTCAAAAAACATATTTTTTCATACAACGTAAAACTACATCTAATCACATGAGATCAACACAACTGTTTTAAAAAAGAAGTCATTAGTAGAACAAAACAAAAAGAGTATTTTTATCCAGAGTTTTTTATTGCAATTGGCCTGGAAACGGGATAATTACTACTTCTTCACCCAAGAGTTTTATTTCGGGTCAAATTTTTCCTGAAATTTTCTAAAAATCAATCAATCACTTCCAATTTATTCAAATTTTTTCTCATGTTTCTTGACGTGCTCGAATTTTTTTTTTTATTTCAAGATATTCTTTTTTCCCATTTTGATAGCAAAATTTGGGGTTTTGGCTAAGTGATCTGGATCATGCCCCGTGTCCCATGATCCTCTAATTTTTCTTTAACAGCAGAAAACGTATCATTGATTCCGGGGTTAATTCCTTTAAACAGAACAAAAGCATCATATGATTTTTTTGTATAATTTCAAATTTTCTTTATTTTTCATTCTTGCTTCCTTTCCCCGTCTTTCTTTTGGGGTTCCATTTTAAAAACCAAAATAAATTTTTCGTAAATCATTAAAGCGGAACTGTGTCTGGCGGGATATCTGCAGTTCTTCCCCTTTCAAAAGATCTTTGTGGGGCTGGTTGTTTTTTTTTGGGGCAGTTTTTCCCTAAAAAACACGGGGGATTCATCTTTACAATTCTTTTTATTTTATATGGAACAACACTCCAAACTGGATCTTTGCCCTGATGGAGTGTCCCCCTTCTGCTTCCCCGGGAAAAAAAAGGTACCTTCTTTAAACCAAACGGAAAGTTTGCCAGATGAACTGGGTCCCCCCGCAAAAAAGGTTTTTTTATTTCTTTACGGTTTTAGCCCTTTTAAAATTTTTCATTTTTCATTCGCGCAAACTGGGGCAGTCTTCTAACCCATTCTGTTGCAAATTGTCAATCAGCTCTCATGTACGGAGGGGAAAACCTTTCAGATAATGTTTGTTAAAGTTTCAAATAAAGCCTGTGATTGTGAACTCCTAATGCCCCTTTAATGGAACCTAGTTTTAAACAATAATTGAATTTTTTTACTTGGCCTTTTAAATTCTTTTCCCCACGACTTTAATCAGCGAGATAAGTTAGCGGCCTCGTTGGTTTCATTTTATAGCAACACAAAAAGCAAAACACTCTTTTTTGTTAATGGTTCTGCATCTTTGTATCTTGAAGCTATTTAAACGAAGTGCGTACTTTAAAACTTTTTCGTCTAATCGTATCTGGGTAAATATAGAAGATCCATTTGATGGGGTCGTTCGTATTGTGTTCACAAAGTCGGTCTCTGATTCTTTTAGGGGCCCGGGAAAAAATTTGCCAAATCGCTTGTTTAGATAACCATTTCCCTTTTCTGTTTTTCACTGACTCCCCGCTTTTCTTAAGCTTTTTTTTGCCGGGATTCCCTTTCCCAAAATCCTTTTGGGGAATAAAAGATTTTGTTTTATTTTTATTCAGCAAATTTTTGTGCAACAAAATACACGACATCAGCCAAAAACAATAAACACGTTTTTTTGCATCTTTTTTTTTTTCGATGGGTGATAAAAGTCCGAATTTTGGTGGGGGCAATGTCTCGATTGGTTTGCCTGTTACAAGATAAAATTCTTTTTTTTGCTTATCAACATCTTAAATTTTAAGCGCATTCCCGTTTTTTTTTATTTGTTGTTAATAAAAAATAACTGCCAATTCCTGCTTTTTTATAGTATCTTGCGCACTGGTATTGCTCCAAGCTTTGTTATGTCTTTTTTTTCTCGCCATCATCCCGCATTTACAAACGCGTAATTACTTTTCCCCTAAAAGCAACGCATTCACTACTTTTCACCGCCTAACTCATTACAATGAACCATTTTTATAAATGTATTTTTTATTTTTCATATTGAACTGCAAATTATTTTCCCTTTCTTAACTAGAAAATCTTTCTACAACGAAGCCCGCAAAAATTTTTAGCAATTAGCTTTGCGAGCTTCAAAATCTTTTTGCCAAATCTGCCGGTTTTTTTTTTAACAACTTTTTCCAAACTTGGATCCTATACTTAGACACCAATAACACAAATGTAAACAAGATTTAAAACTTTTGGGCTCATTTTTAAAAAAAAAAATAATTATAATTAAAAAAAAATGAACACCGATGACCTACACACAGGGGACCTAAACCTTCCTGAATATATCAAATATCAAGTTGATACCAACTATTAGCCAAAAAAAAAAAAGCGTATTTTTTGGGAGATGTGGGGAAAAAAAAACATTCCCGAAATGAAATTCAGCATAGAACAGATTTTAACAATTCGCCGCAAAACATTGAAATTCATAACAGGTAAAGCAAATAGGATCAAGAAAGGGAAAAAGCGTCGGGGAACAGTTTTTTTAGTTTGACACTAAACTAGTACCAATTTGCGCCTATTGATTCGAACAAGACTTTATGTAGATTAACGCAGGATCCATTTTAACAAAGTCATTAAGTCTCTAGGGTGGGATCGATTACAAATTTGGAACATTATTTCCCCAATCATGGGGGTTTTAAATTTCTTTAATCATATAGATTTTTTTCCCTTAAAAAAACCGAGCCAGAAAATCAGCAGAATCAGAAAACATTTAATCCGGTGGAGAAAGTAACCAGTAAAACCTGGGCGTGTTGCAGCAGGAAAAAGATTAGCAGAGTGGAAAAAACAAAAAAAATTTAAAAGGGACAAGCACGAATAAAAAGTGCCAGAGCCCCAGCCGTTTTTTTCAAGCCGGTTTAAAAAGCCAGAACAAATTGATTTAAGCCTACAAAAACAGGGGTGCCTACACCGCCAAGCTTCAATTTCTTAAAAACAAAATTTTCATTTTTGGGGGGCATTTCTTGGGGGGGGTTATTTCGGTTTTTAAAATAAAACAAAAAACAGCAAAAACCGAACATCCAAACAATCTCAACCACCCCAAATACAGAATCGAACACAAAAGTAGTCAGCCCCCCCAAAAACCAAAAAGTTTTTTTTGACCATTTTTAGATGCAATAAAAACTTAAGAACTTTAAAAAATAATTAAAGTTAACTTGAATAAAACTTGTCTGTACTAAAGGGTTCTTAATTAAGAACTTAGGGTGACTTTAAATAAGAACTTAGGAAATTTATTTAAAAACTTGGGTATTAGAGAACTTAAAAGGGGACTTAAGTAAAAAAATTTATAAGAACTTGAGGATATTGAGGATATTGAGGGCAACTTAAGTAAGAACTTTAAAAACAACTTAAGGAGACTTAAGTAAGAACTAGAGGGGACTTTGGGGAAATTTTAAATTAAGAACTTTGAAGTGACTTAAGTGGTGCATCTGGAGTGGGGGGGGGGTGGGGGGGGTAGGTGTTTGCGCGCACTTTGATTATTATAAGAAACAGATTTCAGAAAAAATAGTTTTTATCGTAAAAATGCTATAATTTTTAAAAAAAAACTACAAATTATAATAATAAACTTTCCTTAAATTCTTTAATCCTCTGCCACATCCCCTTGATATTTTAAATTTATCAAAAGCACTTTACATTTTTTTTTTACATCAAGGTTTAATTTTTTTCCTTCTAGTTTTACTCTTTCTTTTTGTTTCACCTTTGTCCTTTTCTTTTTCAACTCTTTTCCTTTTTTCGCTATTTACTTCCCAATGTTCTTTTTTTTAAATGGAACCTGGCCAAAAAAACTTTCAACAGTTCTTGATGTTCCCGTGTTGTTGCCTGATCCGTCATTTTAAAAATAAAATACATGTCTCCAAAAACACGTACTTAACGTGCCAATACCTTTTTTTTATGTCAACCCCAAAAAAAGTCAACCCCCAGAAAAGCACAGGCAAATGAAAAAATAACTGGGGCCGCACAAGCAGAAGTAAGCACAAAACTTTTTTTAAAAAATAGATATTCTTTGAGCTTTTCAACGCTTTTTTCAACGCTAGCCACCCAAAAAAATTGTTTTGGCACAAGGTTTCAGTGCAGATTTAAGCAAAAAGCCGGGATTTTGGTCAAACACTAGAAACCAAGGAGGGGACCTGGCACTGGTAAAATGAGAAAAGTAAATACGGGGGGAACACCCCTAATTGCTGGTGCCGGCAGTAAAACATGAAAAAAGACAAACGCTTGTGTCGGGCCCCAAAAAAATAATTTCACGGGCGCGTCTACACCGCCTGGCACCACTAATACGCCCCCGCCACAATCTACAGCCCCTAAAATTTTTCTGGCGCGATCGCGTTGGTTAATTTTGGGGCTTGTGTTTCACAAGCGAACCTAGGGGTGGAGAACGCTCAGAAATGATCCGTATTTACGCGTCTGCCACTCGGCGGTGTGTGTGGGGGTGTTTTTGGGGGTGTTTTTGGGGGGGAGAACAGTAAATTTTTGTTCTGGCTCGCAGCCCAAAAAAGTTTTGTAAATTAGTATTGAAAAAGGATAATCCACACAGATGTACGTTTGAAAAAAAACGTTTTTTTTTGGTTATTGAAAAGAATGTTATGGGTTTCATTTTTAATTCATTGTTTTAAGGTTACTTTTGGGAGAAATAATAAATGTCGTTTTTAGATTCACCCCCCCGAAATGGTTAGGGGGATGGTCTAGAAAAGACATTTATTATTCTCTGTTTGTCCCGTTTTTTGGCGAATCACTCACAATTCTTGTAACGATTGTTTGTCCCGTTGTTTGGCGGAATCACTCACAATTCTTGTAACGATTTGTTTCAGTTTTGCTGCAGTTGCCTCACCTTCAAACCTACTCTTTGAAACTTGGTTAAACCCCTGTCGGAAGAGAAGGGTTGTAGATTTTGATGATGCACGTGCAGTGCACAAGATCCCATCCGAAAGGATAGAACTTGAGACAGCCATCCACTTCATCACAGCACTGGTTGCTACGATCCACTTCCATGTCACGTTTGCTAAGCGTTTCCTTGACTGGTTTCAGCTGAAGAGACAGCCAGTCCACTTCATCACAGCACTGTTGCTACGATCCACTTCCATGTCACGTTGCTAAGCGTTTCCTTTGACTGGTTTCAGCTGAAGAGACACCCAGTCCACTTCATCACAGCACTGTTGCTACGATCCACTTCCATGTCACGTTTGCTAAGCGTTTCCTTTGACTGGTTTCAGCTGAAGAGACAGCCAGTCCACTTCATCACAGCACTGTTGCTACGATCCACTTCCATGTCACGTTTTGCTAAGCGTTTCCTTTGACTGGTTTCCGCTGAAGAGACAGCCAGTCCACTCATCACAGCACTGTTGCTACGATCCACTTCCATGTCACGTTTGCTAAGCGTTTCCTTTGACTGGTTTTCCGCTGAAGAGACAGCCAGTCCACTTCATCACAGCACTGTTGCTACGATCCACTTCCATTGCTAAGCGTTTCCTTTGACTGGTTTCAGCTGAAGGATTCTTTATAGCACAGCCGACCGCACGAGTTGCCCTCATATAGCGCGAAAACGTCCTAACCTCTTGAGGTCCTGGAGGTAGATAACACTAAACGATGTGGAAAAATTAGTCCCTCGTATTTATAGCCGTCCGCGGTTTGACATCGTGGTCTCTGTTTTTAAATGTTAGTAATTGTTACTTGCCGTCAGCGGTTTGACTATCATGGTCTCTGTTTTTAAATGTTAGTAATTGTCAACTTGCCGTCAGCGGTTTGACTATCATGGTCCCCTGTTTTTAAATGTTAGTAATTGTTAACTTCCTACGAGAAAGAAACAGTATACTCATAACTTTTTTGGTCACTCTGTAATATCAAATTGAAACAGTGAGCTGGTGTCTGGCTTTGCTGATTTTGAGGACTTTTTTTTCGTTTTGGATAAAAGATGTAAGCCTATCTGCACAAATCGGGCATGACACCTTAATGGGCAGATGCATTTAGGAATTATCATTACTAATTTTTGTGAGGAATTTACTTTACGAATTTCTGAACAGATAGGGTTTAATGTGTTTCCTTGATATAAACATTTGGTAGGGGGGGGGGGGGCTGTTTTGATGAATGTTCTAGGTGTGTATGAATAATACTGCATTTCTGTACATATGTATAAGTGTTCAAAAACATTTCTGATGACAGTTTTTTAATATGTGCTGCAGGTTCCTCATGAAATACATTGTCTTTGGATTTTTCAAGCGCGCACAGAGGTACAAACCAAGAGACTGACGAGCACACGCATCGAGCCCACACACAAACGTGCGCATACATCAAACCGCACTCGCACAAACCGCGTCCCACCATAAACCCCACTCGCATACACAAACACTGATGTCTAACTTCTTTTTATTTTCATGTATAAAGAAAACAATGTAATCTGTTTAACTAAAATTTGAAGAACGCAAACACAGACTCTCTCTCTCTCTCTCTCTCTCTCTCTCTCTCTCTCTCCTCACACACACACACACACACACACACACACACACACACACACACACACACACACACGCCATGCACGCACGCACGCACTCACTCACTCACGCGTACACGCATACGCTCGCGCGAGCGCCACACACACACACACACACGAGCGCGCGCGCGCACTCCGAACATAGGCATACACGTGCATACATACATTAAATTACAGATACATAACTGGCAGGAGAACAACATTCACTGATCAAAACCAGGAATTGGGAAGCTCAGTGCAGTTACACTGCATACTGCATCAGTTACGAAGGGGGGGTGGAGGAGGGGGGGAATAAAGCAAAATGAAATCACACACACACACACACACACAAACACACACACACACACACACACACACACACACACACTTAAAATCACCACGAGCTGAAAGGTTTACGTGCTGTTTTCAGTTCCGACGCCACGTTTCTTGCACTGAAACAAATGCAAACAAAAACAGAGAACATTAAAGTAAGATAAAGACCAGACAGACAGACAGGCACACACAGAGACACACAGAGAAAGACAGACAGACAGACAGAGACACAGAGAGACAGACAGAGACACAGAGAGAGAGGCAACAGAGAGACAGACAGACAGACAGACCAGACAGACAGACAGACAGGCAGACAAACAGACAGACAGACAGACAGACAGACAGACAGACTCCGGGCCCTTGCATAAATCTAAGCGAACAGATGAACTACTGTATTACCAGTATGTCTGTCTGCATGCCCTTTCCTTCCCCTCCCCCCCCCCCCCCCCCCCCCCCCCCCCCTTGTCCCTGTCCGTCGCCTCGTCCTCCCCCCTCCCCTCCCCGCCCCCTCACTTCCTTCTCCTCCTTCTTCCACCCACGATACCAATAAAAAAAAAAGCG
>CM031608.1:4154822-4179607 GCA_018398815.1 Conus ventricosus
GGGAAAGGGCGGGTACTACGACTCCGTCATCTGCCCTCTGTCCAGTCGAGAGGACAGAGGCACAGTCGGAAAAGAAGAAGTGATGTCCCTCCCTACAGGCCCGACTGTAGGAATTGAAGATACCGACTGTACCTTCGACGATACGGTGAAGAACCAAGACCGGAGCAGGCGCTCCCAGAGACATCTTCCGCTCGAGTGAAGAGCTAACCTCCCTCAGCGATGGCGGCCAACATGCCACGCTACGTCACAGAGTGAGCATACTTCAAACAAAAAGAAATGAAGCACGTGCGACAGGTAAAAAGACAGGCGAGAGGCCGATAGACGGCCCAGTACAAGAAAAAGATACCCACCACCCGTGAACCTGCAGGATGAATGCACGGGCAGTGGAATTAGAGAGAGAGAGAGAGAAAGTAAACCTAACTTGAGCTAAACCACGCCAAAGGTGCAACCACACCACAAGCCACATTAAGGGACGGATATACGACAACAACAACAATAATAAACAAATGAATAATTCCGCCACCCCGGTTGGGTCAAACGTCGTAGGCCTCGTGACAAACTCGTGACACAGAGGTTGTATTCAGAGTTTGATTTTACGTTCTTTTATTATTTTTTCCAGAATTTTTCTTGCTTATTTTGCCTAATTCAGATTTGGTTGGGTTTATTAGTCTACATGTTGGATTGTTATGAAAATTGGGCTTGTGGTCTTTGAGTGTTATGAAAGCTTCTTTTGTTGCTGTCGCTTCTATCCTGTCACTTAGGTCTATGCGCTCTGCAAGTTCTTTTTCTTTAGTGGGGATACTGTCATGTATATTTTGTCGGCTTTTTTGTAGTTTTTCTGGATGTTTTTGTCAAGGAGTTGAGAGTATTCTTTTGGTTCCTTTTTTGTAGTAATTGCTAGTTTTATCAGCCTTCACAAATATTTTTTTGTCATTTTGTACTTGTTTTATTTGTTTTTTTAGTGTTGTTTGGAAACCGTTGTTAGATTTTTTTAAATTCAATATTGGTTATCATTCTTTTCATTTGATCTTCAAAGGGTTTCATTTCGTCTATGGCTGGTGGTGATCGCCATGATTTGAAATCGTAGGTGTTTTTGTCCTCCTTTTTGCATTTGGGTTCAGAAAAATAATACAGTATTCATCACATTTGACATAGTAGACTTTTACCCATCTATAGATGAGGAACTACTCACCAAAGCCCTGAAGTTTGCCAGTAACCACACAGACATAACAGGGTCAGAAATGGAAATCATTCTCCACACCAAGGAAACATTACTACACAGCAAAAATGAAACCTGGATCAGGAAAACCAACAGAAACTCAACATTCGACGAAAACCCTGGGATCATATGATGGTGCAGAAACATGTGAACTGGTCGGACTATTCATGCTGTCCAACATCAATAAAAAAAAACTCGAAAAACAAGTGGGACTATACAGAGACGATGGCCTTGCTGCACTAACCAACAATCCAAGAACCATCGAAAACAAGAAGAAAAAAACTATGCAAAATCTTCCAAAACCACAACTTAAAGATTACCATTGAAGCAAACAAAAAGGTAGTGAACTACTTAGACATAACACTGGATCTCAACAATCACATATATAAACCATACAAGAAACCCAACGTAACACCTCTTTATGTACACACCAAAAGTAACCATCCACCATCTGTATTAAAGACTATGCCCCATGGCATAAACAAGAGACTATCAAACCTGTCATGCAGTGAGAGAGTGTTCAACAATGCAGCAGTAGAATACCAGGAGGCACTACAAACAAGTGATACAATTACAAATTACAATACAACCCAGACAACAACACAAATAAAAGCAAGAAAAATAGGAAAAGAAAAATCATATGGTATAACCCCCCATACGACTGGAAACTCAAAACAAACATAGGGAAAGAATTCTTCAAAATCCTAACAACTTCATTTCCAAAAGAACACAAACTGTCCAAAATATTTACCAAAAACATTGTCAAACTATCGTACTCATGTATGCCCACCTCCAAAAACCTAATTGACGCATCCAACAAAATGAAAATCAACACAGCAAAGAAGGGTGAAGAAAGGAAATCTTGCAATTGCACCAGAAAGGAGCAGTGCCCACTAATTAATAAATGTCTTCACAACAACATTGTATACCAGGCTACTGTGACATCAGAAAATGAAAAAGAAACATACATAGGGATCACTGAAAACCACTTCAAAACCAGATATGCAAACCACAAACAGTCATTTAATAAAGAAAAATATAAAAACCAAACAGAACTGAGCAAATATATCTGGAAACTTAAAGACGCAAAAACAAGCTACAATATATCCTGGAAAATCATAAAAAGAGCATCACCATACAGCAATGTTTCAAAAAGGTGCAACCTATGTTTAACTGAAAAATGGTTAATACTATGCAAACCACACTTAGCAACTTTAAACACCAAAACAGAAATAGTAAACAACTGCAGCATAAATGGAAATCGTTGTTAGTGAACACACCCAAAACAAAAACCTGAAAGCCCCCCAAAAACACGTGCAGCCAACCCGCACGTGCAAACAACCGCAAACGGGAGCCCACACGCTATATAACATCGGCGGTGGGCAAACCAAAAACCATCCTGATGACAGCGCAACACCGCTCGAAACAAATTTGTAGATAGTTTTTAAGATTCCTCTTTTAACTTGTTTTAACTAATGTTGCTCCCCAAGGGGTTGAGCACTTAAAAAATTGTTTTAGGCATTTAAATATACTGATCTTAATCGCTCCTCACGTTGAGCACTGTGGCCTGAAGGATTTTAAAATGGAGGAAACCAATTTTAGGCAGTCAACAAAAACTATACCGTTTTCTAATCCGCAATCATATATAAAAAAAAATTAATAGAACAAACAGAAAAGTTTGTACATAATATGAGATGGAAAAGCATTTATTTTTCTGAACCCAAATGCAAAAAAAAGGACAAAAACACCTACGATTTCAAATCATGGCGATCACCACCAGCCATAGACGAAATGAAACCCTTTGAAGATCAAATGAAAAGAATGATAACCAATATTGAATTCAAAAAAATCTAACAACGGTTTCCAAACAACACTAAAAAAACAAATAAAACAAGTACAAAATGACAAAAAAATATCTGTGAAGGCTGATAAAACTAGCAATTACTACAAAATGGAACCAAAAGAATACTCTCAACTCCTTGACAAAAACATCCAGAAAAACTACAAAAAGCCGATAAAAATATACATGACAGTATCCGCACTAAAGAAAAAGAACTTGCAGAGCGCATAGACCTAAGTGACAGGATAGAAGCGACAGCAACAAAAGAAGCTTTCATAACACTCAAAGACCACAAGCCCAATTTTCATAACAATCCAACATGTAGACTAATAAACCCAACCAAATCTGAATTAGGCAAAATAAGCAAGAAAATTCTGGAAAAAATAATAAAGAACGTAAAATCAAACTCTGAATACAACCTCTGGAAGAACACATACGAAGTTATCCAATGGTTCAAAAAACTCAATAACAAAGTAATACAGTATTCATCACATTTGACATAGTAGACTTTTACCCATCTATAGATGAAGAACTACTCACCAAAGCCCTGAAGTTTGCCAGTAACCACACAGACATAACAGGGTCAGAAATGGAAATCATTCTCCACACCAAGAAAACATTACTACACAGCAAAAATGAAACCTGGATCAGGAAAACCAACAGAAACTCAACATTCGACGTAACCATGGGATCATATGATGGTGCAGAAACATGTGAACTGGTCGGACTATTCATGCTGTCCCAACATCAAGAAAAAACTCGGAAAACAAGTCGGACTATACAGAGACATGGCCTTGCTGCACTAACCAACAATCCAAGAACCATCGAAAACAAGAAGAAAGAACTATGCAAAATCTTCCAAAACCACAACTTAAAGATTACCATTGTCCGCTTAAGAACTAAGACCTTTGCAGCGAACCTCACCCAAATAATCCCCTTAAGAAACTAAGACCTTTGCAGCGAACCTCACCCAAATAATCCCCTTAAGAAACTAAGACCTTTGCAGCGAACCTCACCCAAATAATCCGCTTAAAAAACTAAGAACTTTGCAGCGAACCTCACCCAAAGTACCCTTTTAAGAAACCAAGACCCTTGTGAGGAAGGTAACCCAAGTAACATCTTGTACAAAACTAAGGTCTGAAGTCAGGCAGGCCTCTGTGGTCACTACCAAACAGACTCTGCAGCAATGTATAGTGTCACTGATGAGCCGTCTGGAGACACACTAGCATTAAGAGTTCTTTACTGACTGCTGGAATTGCGTTTCAAACGGATCCGGGTGTTGCTGGGAATGGAGGATCAGGAATGAATGGCACGGAGGTGATATGCAAAGGACGGCACAGGAGAGGAAGCAAGAAAACGGGTGTGTCCAATACTATTAGGATTCTAGGTTAGAAGGGAGGTGAGTGAAGGCGGAAACTGAAACATGTTTTTTAAAGGAAGGTTATTAGTCCCCCAAGACAATACAGACCAACAGATTCCTGGACAAAGCACAGCAAAGATTCAATTCTTTTTAAATATCAGTATTATAGTTTCAAACTGAGATGGCTCCAGGTGGACACTGACACAAATTTAAAAGAAAAATCATAAATATTCCAAAGGACAAAGGGACAAGGAAATTACAAGACAAAACACGACGTGTTTCGCACTCTTTTGGTCTTCCGCAGGCAAGAGAAACAACATTCAGGACAATAGAAACAAATAACGAACAGTCAGTTATCTCCTCACATTGGGTGCAAAACAGACGTTCAATCTGGGTGAGCTTCTTACAAAGGTCTTCGTTTCTTAAAGGGGTTCCTTCAGGTGAGCTTCTTGACAATGTCCAATTTGAGGAGATAAGTGATCGTTCGTTCTTTGTTTTCATTGTCCTGAATATTGTTTGTTCTGCCTGAAGAAGACTTAAAAGGTCGAAGCGCGTCGGATGTTGTATGTAATTCTTTGTCTTTTTTCTCCGCTGGAATATTGATAATTTTTCTTTTTAAAATTTATCAGGATTATAGGCAAGTCAGAGAGGACCCTCAGCGAGCATCCTATGCTGCAGAGAACAGAGAAATGTGTGTCTGGCTCATCATCCGCTCTCAACTACTTTCGAGCGGATGATGACGCCAGAACACACATTTCTCTGTTCTCTAACAATACTAATTTACTAAACTTGCTTGTCTTTTAAAACTAAGTTATATTTTTGACATAAAATCCGCACACTTATTCTGACTAATTTCTACCTACAAAACTTTGTATAACAGACAGGCTGACACGAGGCTGAAACCTGATCGCTTAATTTACGGCTGGCGCAGACAAGAGGCCTTTGTTCACACAGCGCACGGCCCGTTTACAAACTGCGACCAAAAAATCAATAAAACACACCTCGCGGGCCCAGTAGGCTCGCGGCACACTCGGCTAGGTAAACTTGCAACAATTGCATCAGCGAATGTTCTAGACTGCCACGTGACACTATCACGTCAAGGCCGCCACGTCAGCAAGAGCCGGCCGGTTTCGTCATTCTTTCTTAGGCTGCCACACAAGAAGGTTGGGTTTTGGCTGGACCTTAGCTGTCTGTCATTTTACATTGGAAGGCTGTGCTGTGCTGTGGTGCTTTTTCAGTGAGAAAAGTGTTTAATTTAAAAAGGCGAAATGTCCAAATGTCTCAAGATGTATTTCTTCAGAATTAGATAGAGAACTTCTTGAATCACAGCTGCTCATCAAGAATTGTTAGATTATTCTGGGCAGGCAACTAGTTAAATTTTACCTGACATGGATCAAGCTTGCAATGTTCCATTCCCCCCCCTCCAACCCCAAACAAATTGTGGACCAAGAAAAAAAGAATGTACTTGAAGAGAACAGGCTATTCATGAAGAAATGGCAAACATTGCTGAGAAGGCAAAAACATAGGCCCAATGAAACTACCAAAAAGGCCAAAACGAAAGATGGAAGATTTATTCAAAGAAAAACAAGGAAGAAAGAAAAAGAGGGGGGAGCTTGATTCTCCAACAGTTTTTGCACAATATTTTGTTGCAAATGAAGCTGACACCAGTACTGGCATATCAAGAAAAGCCTTTTTAGATTCTGTTCTTTTTGACCACTCAGCGGGCGAAAATGAAATTATAGAAAAACTGCAAAAAGGGATTAGAAATCTAAAAAGACAGAACGCCCAAGCAATAATGTTTCATATTCATTTTGGTGGGTTTCTGATTTGTGCAAAAACTGGCAGGAGAAAGAAAGAAAAGAAGGAAGAATGAAAGAAACGTGGGCACAATGGTTAAAAGAAAAAACGGGATATTTCAGATTTTTTATGTACGCAAGCTACGTACTCTTGCAAAGTACTTAAACCCAAATTTCCTCAGTTTTTACAATATGGTCTGCCAGTCAATTTTATCATGAATAAACTGAAGCAAATTGAAAACATGCTACAGATTGTAGAATACAAAAAACTACTGGTCAAAAGTTCCAAATATCCTGGCTGAACCCCCAACTGTCGCAGCCCTAGTCATACAATTTTTGTTTGTGTGGCGTTTTAGCAACAGTGCGCGCGACTGAAAGACCACGGCAGGCCTACCACTACGTGGCTCTAAATATAGTAACGCTCATTGCTGAACGTTCGGTTTTGTTTAGATTTGACTGCTTTAGCAACAGTGCACGCGACTGTAAGACCACGCAGGCCTACCACTGACGTGGCTCTAAATATAGTAACGCTCATGCATGAACGGTCGGTTTGGTTTAGAGTTGACTGCCTTGAATTTCCACCAGAAACTTCATGACTTTGTATATATTGCGTGATTACTGGCTTCACTGCTTCGCTTCAACGTCCTGCTTCAACTTTTTTGGCTGCTTTTTTAAGGGGCCACAGAGTGTACTTTATTCAACTGTCTTGTTTATTAAATCAAGCTTTTGATAAATGCACTTGGTGGCCGCTTTGAATAATCTTCAGTTGACAGAGAGACTGGCAGCCGCAAACCATAAAATCCTTTTACATTTCCCTATGCAAGCACTTCCCTATTTTTTAATGTTTGTGCGTGTGTGCTGTTATTGTTGTTTTTTTTGTTGTTTTACTGATAAACTATATTATATTCTGAACATCTGTTTTTTTATAAATAATCAAAGGTTGCGCGCAAGCACACCCCCCACCCCACCCTACCCACCCCCACCCACGCAATGCACACAACTCAAGTCACTTCTAAGTTCTTCCCTTAAGTCATCCTCAAGTTCTTAAAATTAAGTTCTTAATTAAGTTTTTAATTAAGTTACTTCAAGTTCTTAATAAGTTCTTGATAAGTTCTTAATTAATTCTTAATTAAGTTACCTCAAGATTTGTAATTAAGTCGTCCTTTAAGTACAACTAATTCTTATTCAAGTTATCTTATAATTATGAAAAAAACATTATGTTTTTATCTTAAATAGTAGATGTCTAATATAGTACACACACCCCTCAAAAAACGCGTCAACTTTGAGGATGTCTTGCTTAACGCCCTTGGTGGGGAATCGGTCAGCATAGATCTTAATGAAGTTCTTACATCCTAAGCAACCGCATTGATTACAATTTCTGGTCTATGGAAATGTCTTTTTTTAGACTCCATGTCTTATTATTCACTTCATCATTTTAAACAAATAATAATCCGCCAATGATCTTTTTTTTAAATAAAAATATTATTCCTTTTTGAAATGGATGAAAATGATTTTTTTGTTGTTGGCGGTTGCTGGCGTGCTGCTCTCTTTTCTGTATTTAGGGGTTCAAAATTTTTTGACTGCTTTTGTTTTTTGGTCGCCATTCTTTATATATTTTATAACCGTAATAAACCGCCCCCAACAGCAGCAAGGGCCCCAAAAAAATTGGCCACAGTTTAAGTTCAATATTCCATGAAGACTTTGGTGCCCTTGAATTAACTTGTTCTTGTTCTGGAGCTGGCATTGAATCAACTTGTTTTGGCGTTTATGTTTCATTATGAGTTATATTCTGTGATTGAAACTTTAATTTTCTTTGTCGTTTAACTCTGCTACTCTTTTTCCTGCTGCAACACGCCCAGGAATGCTTTAGCTTTTCACTTTTTCACTATCTCTACCTGATTCAGTGTTTTCTGATTCAATGTTTCCTGTTTTCTGCTGTTTTTTCCGACTCGTTCCATTTTGAATGGAAATAAAATCTATATGATTAAAAGTTATTAATCCCATGATTAGCGGCGATAACAATGTTCCAAATCTGTAATACAGATCGCAGCTTAGAGACTCTAATGATTTTTTAAAAAAACTGGATCCGGGCGTTTAAATCATATGTAAGATCTGTTCAGAATAAAATGGGAGCAAATCTACTGACTAGTTTAGTGTAACAAACTAAGAACCGTTTGCCCAACGCTTTTCACCATTCTCGACCCCAGCTGCGTTTCATACCTGTGTGATACTTTATAATGTCTTGTGGCGACATCGTTGAACCTGTTCTATGCTGAATTCAGTTCCGAGGAACTGTTTGTTTTCCCACACGCCGCCAAAGAATACAGCCTTTCTTTTTTGGGCATAATAGTTTGGTCATCAACTTGGCCCATTCATAAGTTCAGGAAGGTTTAGGCTACCCTGTATCTGTAGTAGATCATCGCTGTTCATGTTTTTTAATTAATTATAATTTTTTTATTTTTTAAAATGAGCACCGAAAAAAACTGTCGCCCAAACCCTTTTATACCATTCTGCTGTTTTCGGGGGTCTAATGTAGGGTACACGATGCTTGGTAAAAGCCTGTTAAAAATAAAACCGGCAGATCTGGGAAAACTAGACTTTGAGGATTCAGCAAAACTGATTGCTGTTATTACAGCTTCATTTGCTACGAAAGATTTTCTAGTTAAGCAAGGAATAATTTCCAGGAATAAAATATGTAAAAAAAATACATTTATAAAATGGCTTCACTCGTAATGATGATAGGGGGCGCTGTGGTGAATGCGCTTGCTTTAAGCGGAAGTAATTACGCATTTAGTAAACTAGGGACCCACGCGAGAGAAAAAGGCATAACAAAGCTGTGGAGCAACTAGCTGCAGCACAAGATCGTATGAAAAGCAGAGATTTGAGCAGTTTGATTTTATTAATAACACACTGAAAAAAACAGGGACACGCAGCTTATACATTTAAAGATGTTGACAAGCAATAAAAGAATATTATCTTGTAACAGGCAAACCAATCGAGAAAATTGCCCCCACCAAAATCAGCAACTTTTATCAACCATCAGAAAAACAAAAGATGCAAAAAAATCGCGTTATTGTTGTTGGTATGAAAAGTTGTCTATTTTGTTGCGCAATAATATTGGGTGAATAAAAAAATGAACAAAATCTATTATTCGCCAAAAGGATATTGGAAAGGAATAACGGCAATCAAAAAGCTAAGCCAAGCAGCGGGAGTTAGTGAACAAACAGCGAAGGAATGGTTATCTAAACAAGCGATCTGGCAAATTTATTTACCTGCCCTAGACGAATACAGAGACCACACTTTGTAATACAACTCCAAACGACACCCATCAAATGGACCTTCCCATATATACCCATTGATACGATTAAGACGAAAAAGATTTAAGAAAGCACTCACAGTCATTTACATAGCTCAAGATAAAAGATGCGGAACCCTTAACACCCAAAAAAGTGCTTCTGCTGTTGCTGTCGCCATACAACTGATATACCAACGAGGCCCGTTAACTTATCCTCGCATGATTCAAGTCGATGATTGGAAAAGAATTTTAAAGGCCAAGTGAATCAATTATTGTTAAACATTTGAGTACCATTAAAGAGGCATTCCAGGAGTTCACAGATCACAGGCTTGGTTGAAAACTTTAACAAACATTATCTGAAAGACTTTTTTCCTACCAGTATCACAGAGAGCGATTTACAATTCTCGCAACACAGAATGGGTTAAAAGACTGCCCTCAGTTTTGCGCGCAATGAATAATGAAGAATTTAAAGGTCTAAAACCATACAAGCAATCAAAAAGAAAAAAAATAAATTTTGCTGAAGGAGAGTCTTTATCCAGCAAACTAATAAACCATTTGGATTGAAAGTAAGGTACCTTTATTTACCGGGGAAAGCAGAAGGGGACACTCGCATCAGGGCAACCGATCCAGTTTGAGGTTGATCCGTTATGAAATAAAAAGAATTGTAAAAATGAATCCCCCCGTGTATTATTTACGAAAACGACACACAAAACAACCAGCTCCTCAAAAGATCTTTTGTGAAAGAAGAACTGCCAGATAATCCCGCCAGACACAGTTCCGCTTTTAATTAATTGACGGTTCTCCAATGTCCATATTTTATATGAAAAACTCTGGATTAACAAACACACGTTTTTGTGTTTGTTCTATCTAATGACTTCTTTGTTTACAACCGTTGTGTTGATCTCATGTAGATTAGATGCAGTTTTACGTTGTCATGATGAAAAGTCTTATTGGGCAAACAATGCCTCCTTTGTAGTTTCATGTGATATATAGTAGAAGTTTGTAGTAGTAGTAGTAATAGGGACCCGGCTTTTTTTAGCCTTAGGGCCCTTTCGGCCTATTTGCGCCCCTCATTATTTTTCAATTTTAAATTCGGGCTGGTTGCATGCCTGTCATAAATAACATTATATTCAATCCCCACCTATAGAAAGCATCTTTCAATTTAGGGTTTTTCATCTAGGAGTTTTTTAAAGCTGTTGATATCAGGTGCCCTATTTTTGGTGTTAGTGGGCAGTGCATTCCAATATTTAGCAATTCTCAAGGTAAAACAAGACTTTCTTTTGTTAGTATTTACAATGCCTAATAAAATCTTGCCTTCATTATTTCTTTGCAATCCACTTCTGAGAATTTTAAAAGCGCATGCACATTGACATCATCATAATTATGGAATAATTTAAAAAATTGGATCAGGTCTCCTCTGATCCTCCTTCCTTCAGTGAATGTAATTGGAGATAGTGCAATCTTTCATTATGTTAAAATTCTACATTCTTTCAGGATTTAGTAGCTCGCCTTTGTACATTTTCTATCATTTTTGACTGTCTCTTGAGATGGGACTCCAAATTACATTAGCGTATTCGAGAGAGGTCTAACAAATGCTTTAAAATAACTTGATAAATGTCTCCTTCTCTAGGAAGGTAAAAGTTTCTCCTTTTTGATATGTTTGACTGCACAACACTGCGGGATATTCCCCTTTTCTTTTCTTAATGGTTTTCTCCTGGCTCGAAAAAACTGTACATTTTCGACCTTAAACCAATAAACTCCTTAATCACCTTTCCAGATATTCATCCTTCATCTTTCCTAAAACCTTTTTATTAGTAATTGAATGCAAAGGCGAATCTTTAGGATAATCAATGTGTCGTACCATCCGCTCGCTCCTTTAGCTACTTCTAATTCCATGTCTTTATAGATGTCTTCATTAGGGAAATTTATAACCAAAACTATCTGTATCTGTGTAAAGTACTCTGGACTCTGGATACGAGGGTTAAAGTAGTCATAAAGAAATTCAAAAATCAAAAGCTTTGATAATTCTAAAACGGTAACCCAATAAATACAGGTTTGTCCAATTTGACTTTTTTTTTTCCCTCATTATCCAAAAAGCGGTCAATGAAATCTTCTGAAGTCCTGATAATTAGGTTTTGAAGTCAGCTTAATTGCTTCGTTCTCTTTGGTAACTAATCTAACATCTTTGCGCTTGTGCGGATTCTCCATAGTCTTTCCCCAAACAGCTGTTGTTCATCACTTGAAAAAGTCTTTTCTGAAGCATCTGTAGATTTAGTTCTGAGATCAGTGTCTTTCAAATGAAAGGTTTTTGGTTTCAGAACTGTTCTTGATCAAAAGCAATTATAAAGATGAACAGCTGTTAACTTTAAACCATGTCTTAAAATAAAATTTTAAAGTCTGTAATGACAACATAATTTTTTTTGTCTCGAAGATTAGGCACAAGTTTAGGCGGCTCTCTGGATTCAACTTTAGACTTTTTTTGCTGGGTAATGATAGTCATTATGCAGGTCATGGAGTTCATGAGGTATTCTAAGTCAACTTCTAGAATGTATCCACGCTGTTGACCCCGGCGTCAAACTGCCCAACCACTTTAATGCCTTTTGAATATTATTCGTACCACTGCTTGTGACATTTAAAGTTGCGTAATGGAAGCGATTGAGCCATTGCCCATCCATACAGATTGTTGCATCTAAAATACATTAAATAGTTAGACCTTTTTACTTGGATCATAGTCGTCCAAGTTTTTTGTTGTTTGCTTACAGTAATGGTGCGACACCATACTAATTCCTCCGCGCAATCCGTTTTCAAATCATCTGAACATTGGCAGGTCAGACAATAAATCAATCTGTACTCCAGTAAACTTTAGAAAGCATCCCAACTCATCCCGGGCGCAGAAATGTAATGCGCGGGAAACCAGGCTATAATGTTTCATGCAGGTCTTTCTGTAATTTTCAAAGACGTCCGCCAACAAACATACATCTGCCATTAAGTAGGAGTCATATAGTCTCCCATCGTTTTACATCTAACTTCTGCCACGCATCTTGAGCATGCTGGGGAATCAGAATCACTGATGTCCTTTCCTCTGAACTAGAAAAGAACGCGCCTTTAGGAGGAAGTGTATCTTCATCAAACCTTTCCCAACTGTTCATGTACTCATAAGGGTAAAACGCCCTTTTTTAACGGGGTTGGTCAAAATAATTCTTCCGTTATTGGGCGGGACTTTAAGGACATAGCCAGCGACTCTATGTTTCCCATAAAGTGCTGCATAGAGTCATAAAAAGACATGTTATTTAAAGTGAAACACATGTACTTTTTCTGATGACTGTGCGATGCATGACACCCTGAAGGCATCGCCCACTGCTTTCTTTAAATAAGATAAAGTCGTAACCCGCAAGGTATGAAAGAATACAGGCACTTCCATGTTTTGGTTCAAACTTTAGTTGAAGATTGCAGTTGTTGTGCGCTGCTCCTCTGAACTTTCCACTAATGTGATCATGGTCTCTTACCCCTGGCCGCCAAGGCCACCTTTTGGGATTGGTTTTCCCTCACTGAGTTCTAAACCAAAAATCCACCAATGTGGCTGAGTCATACTTTTTGTTGTCTTCAGGCGTCATCTTGATTTCAGATAAATTCAGATTATTAGAACAATCATTACGCACTTGCTGCATGCGCGTAAAAATCTTCTGCCGCATCTGGTCCTCTGTAAAAATTCTGGCGTTGAATGAGCGCCATCCGACCTAACAATAATGAAGGCAAATGAACAAATCTGATATTACTCATTAAGGGACTGTTTTTCGAATTTTTTTGTGGCGCTGGCCCTTCATAAGGAACAATGAGTGATTCAAAGTCTCCCCGTAAACAACATATGGAGAATTTTGCAGTTTTTTTCCAGTTCTTAAAACTAACTTTAGATCCCTGGTGGGGCGAAAGTTAGTTCTGTATTACAGTCACTTGGGTCCGATACAATGTTTCTTATGTTCGCTCGCGCTTGAGCAGATGAATTCTTGGTTTAAACAATTTTTCTGGCAGAATTCTGTTTGCCATAATTTTTTGTAGTATGCGCCAATAATCGTACCATTGTGCGTATCAATGTGTAATGTGTAGCCCTGCTGAGAAAACATCAGTATTAAGTCAACATGAATTTTTGTCTATTCGCCAAATTGTTGGCTGTTTTTAGACAACTCGATAGCAGTAGATTATGGTTTCCTCATCCCATGTTAGATATAACAGTTATTGGTTTGTTTTGTTCTTCAAACTGTCAATTTGGTCTAATACCAACAGGAAGAGACTATTCCACTAAAGTTAAGATCATTTGAAGTAAGGGTGATAGTTAGACCACTCTTCTCTGCGTTTTTGCGGACGTAAATTGCAGCCTTGCGAGAACGCACCACACATACAACATTTGTTGTGTTATTTGTATGTTTAGAACTGCTCTTTTTGCGACTAATGCTGGGGGCAGATGGAAATGTAAGCCATGCCTCCAATCGGTGCATACTAGCCTGTTTTTAATCGTGATCTCTAGGACTGCGCCCTCTGCCAACCAGAGCCTCACTTTTTGGCTTCATCCAGCGGCCACATCAACCGGGGTAAGCAGTTGGTCGCCAACCGGTGTTAGTCATTATGAGCAAAGAAGAGTCTGTTGTTTAGTTAGACCCAGGACTGCTAGATTTTCCTTCATTTATTGTTAAAAGTCGATTTATACAGTCTCGCCTAACCATAACTTTAACTAACTGGCGGGTCTCATTGTTAGTTACCCCGGATCTTGAGAAATACATGACCAACACATTGCTGTAACGTTTTGCTGGATCACCAGACGTCTAAACCAATATCATTCAGTGCTCTATAAATCTTCTTGCATTGCTTCAAACAATTCGTCTGGACCTTCAATATATCTTATCCATGCTGATTCTTTTTCTAACACAAAATATAAATTTAAATCAAAAAATAAATGAATCAATATCGATGGGTCTTTTTGTGTTTAGACTCATAAAACTAAAGAATAAACACCCTTTGGCGTTTGTAATGTGAGCTGTTTAGAACAGAGTGTAAGGTTTCGTTTACTTTTTTTAAACATTCCATTTTATCTGGCTCGGGGTCTGCTGCTGAGAAAAACGTTGTCTCGCCTTTCTTGGAAGATCAAACTTTTGGTCTTTTGTAGTCATCACAATCGGCCAGTAAACGATTAAATTCTTCATCCGAGGTGTTTGAGTCAGCTAGTGCTTTATTTATAATCATCTAAGAACCTAAGTCTTAGCTGTTATCAGTTGAACTATAGCTGTGTGCTTTGGAGTTTTAGTTTTTATTTTTTGCTAGCAGCACCTAACACTAATGAACACAGCGAGAGCTAAAGACAAACCGCCTAGAAGGTAAAGCTGCGGGTACGCCTATGCCCGTTGCTAAGAGACCAACCACTCGTTCCAGCCCGATACGGCACTTATAGTCGATGCTCCAGTATTAAACATAAGTAACACATTAAAAGGCAGCAGAATACCTTCGTTTGGCTATGGCTGTATTTTGAAAGGTCCTGCCTCTAGTATTCTGTTCATATGTGTCAATGTTTAATCAGATAGGTTTTTATGCCGGGGGTTTCTACTATCTCTTCTCTTTGCGACTTCCGGTGCTGTAGGCACATTTGGATAAACTTGAACAGACATGCTTTTTTTAAAAATGAAAAAAAGAATTTAGTATTCTGTATTCTTTTAATTTTTTCTTTTCAATATTCAGCTGTGCATCAATTAATAAGAAAACAAACGTACATTAAGCGGTTTATTTCGGCTCTCTTTTCTTTCTCATTGAATGTTTACGTCTTTAACGTTCATCACCACTTCCATGCAACTGATTAGCCTCTGTGACCTTAGGTCAAACCATTAACCGTAATTTTGATGTAAATAATTCATCAAGCCTTAACACTGTGAAGGTGTAGATCTTTAGACGCAAGTCGCTGTTGACTTCTAACCCCCACCGCACCCAAACACTTTTTCTTATTCGTCAAAAATGATGATAAGGTCTAAGCCCGCAGCGTAGATTATGGTTTAGGACTACCATCCAATTGTACATTGCAACTTCGTATTTTTGGATTAAATAACTTTTCACCTGCTCTCGCGGAATGGTTTCTTCATCTTCACACAGCAAAAAAATACCTTTAAGCGATTTACTGCGACACTAAGATTAAAAATTCCATATAGCGTCTGCCCTGCTTTAAGGATATGTTGAATGATGGCGCACGATTTCGTAATATATTACTAATTGTGACTCATAATGATGCGCAAGTCAGCCTTGCTAAATATCTTTGCTAACAACAACAAACTCTAACGAATGTCAGAAATCAGTACTTTGCTTCGGTGTCTGTTGAACTGATAACACGTGTGTATTCATTAAAAGTTAGTTTCGTACGACAATCTGTCTTCTAATGCACCTTGAAAGTATGGCGCATGCGCTTTTAACAACATCAAAATCTAGGGGAATGGAAAAGCGATTCCCAAACGCAGAACTTACAGCTAAAGCCTTTTTGCTGCAATTTTAGCACCTATTCGTTCGGCGCCTATTCTAAGTTTTAGTGCTTCTTTCTCTTCATTGCCGATTTCCTGAAACGCAGATCTTCCCTTTCATTCGCGGTAGCCATAGATCAGATAGGTTAAAAATATTCCTGCAATGTGCAAAAAAATACTTCTGCCTCCCAAGTTTTACAGAAATTTTTCTTAACGATTGCCCGTCCAAATTCCTGGACAACTGTTTCTGGTTGGGTCTGTTGTGAAGCGAGTTCTATTTTTGAAAGTAAGCCGTGCAGAGCCTGGCACACACAAATCACCGCACCTAGGTCTTGAAAATCTAACAGTAAGAATTTGATCTGCATCAATAGTAGATGGATTATTTGGAACAGAATATTCCTTTATTTCCCTTCACGCCACGGGTTTCTTTCAGTCTCTATGCTGGGTCAAGATTCGAGCAATATACTTTGTGACATTTTTATAAAACAAAATAAAAAGTTAATATATTTTAAAAACATGGCAGAATATGGAGTTGAAGACGATTATGAAATTAAGGTGACTTGGAGATGCGACATGGATGAAAGGACCCCTTTGACTCCGCAACCGCACAGCGCACCATTGCAGGATGAAATTAGAGGGGGCGCAAAGGCTTGAATTAACCAGAAGATAAGGTCAGATCATTATACCAAAGTTTTAAAAAAAAACCTCCCGAACTAATACTCCCCTGATGATTTTGAACTAAAAGATAACCCTTTTGTAATTTTAAAAACGACAAAGGAGAACGTGGTTATCCGCTTACAGATACACGAGACTCATCAAATTTGTAGGCAAGAGTACATTTATCAAAGGCTCACTGCAAGCGACGAAATCACCTTGGCTTACTCTAAACCAAAATTAAATCCGAAGCAAGTGCTAAACGTCTAAACATCTACAAGAACTCCCAACAGATAACCAAATTGCAAACATAGAACTAAAACGATTTAAGTCCAACAGCAGACAGAAGAATAAATACCATAGAAGCATAACTCACTGAAGAAGAAGAAACAGCATAAAAACTATACAACGAATCCACACCGCTGCCAACGAAAGAAATAACAGGCGCCTATAAAAATTAAAAGCCCTGACCGTGCTATAGAACATCAAGGAGATTATTAAACCATTCAGCAAAACTGACTGAACTAAATGAGCATATAGAAAAAGAAGAAAAAAACCTCACTGAGCTAACGAGGCCAATTAAGAGTGATGTTAAAAAAATAGAACCAAGACTACTGAACTTAAAGACGCAAGATAGCAAGACTAAAGTGTTGTCTATTAACCGAAAAGAATTACAAACTCAAGTGTACAGAATAAGAGAAATCTATCCAAAAAATGTTAAAGAAGGACACGACGCAAGCAGAACGAATAGCGAAACATATGTATAGAGAGCAAGGTGGCACATTAAGCAAGCGTTATAACGGCCTTTAGGATTTGCAATAAGTACACAGGTATGGCTATTTACAGCGTAGTGGAGGCAAAGTTTAAGTGCCTGCCATCACCATCGCCTGAAAAAATCCAGGGTAAAAAAAACAGCTGATTTATCTTGCGAGTTTATTAAAAAACTTAGCTGGTAAAGCACTAGACTCTTTAAACCAGGTATATTAGGAGTATCGTTAGCTGCTTTTGCTACTGCAAGCATAAGTAGTTGCGTTATGGCCGACACTTATGGGCGTTATTCTCTTAAAAAGTTTTTGGGTTATTATTTAGTAAGATAAAGACCGAATTACTCCTTAGGGCAGTTAATCCAACAACAAGTGCTGTCTTTTTCATATTCTATGTCATTATTTTTTTACTTCAAAACGTCTTTGGAACTTTGGGCCTCGGGGATTGGATGACTTAACTTGGTGGGTCATAGCTGTTTTTTTTTATTGTTTGAGTAATTACTGGCCCAAAATTTATGTCGTTTTTTTTCCCAACCTTCTGTTCTTGCCTGCTAATAAGCATTCATTATTGTAGTCATATTATTGTACCTATCTGAGTCTGAGGTCAGAAGGCAGCAAGTCTAAACCCGTGCCAACAGCAAAGTCTCTTTCCGATCTTGCGTAATGTAAAACATTTGGTACCTTTTAATACTTGAAAAGGTAAATCACTGTAGAATTAATGCGTCCTCTAAATTACTAAGAATGTTTTGTGCATCAAAAAACCAGTAGGAAGGATCATTATGCTCGATCTCGTTTGTGCTTGCCGAACCTAGGCAAACACCAAACGTAATTACGAACAAGACGTTTATTTTCTTCGTTCTATTCCCGCTTTTAGTTTAGGCCCTACAAAATGTCTAAGATAAATGTTGTCCTTGCTGTTTAAATGCTCTTGCTCTAGGACCCGAGGTGAACACCTGTGCCTGAAGGAAAGATGTGTAAGGAGAATTCCCAGTCATAGTTATACTTTCTGTGCACGCCCCACAAATAGGGGTGCCTAAGCCATGATTAAGATCCCCCAACTTTTGTCTAAAGTCTGTCTTAACATAAATATTGAATTCGTTAGCCAGATCCTTTCAAAAGCCTTCATGTCTATTCGGTTTGCTGAATGGATTAAACGTTTGTCATTCGGTAATGGCCGCTTGCAGTTCAGTCACAATACGTCTGAGGTGTAATAAAAATGAAACCTATACACTGACCTCACCAAAGGATCAGATGATTAAAATGATTAGCATAACGACACCTCCCCCCCAAACACCCAGTTGATGTCACAAAACACGCAAAGTTAACTGGTTCTGATAACACTGCATCGGTTGACTGAACCACAACTTTTGCGATGGTAGTCTTTTTATTAGGGGGGTTAAGATATCTGCTTAAGGTACTCACCTGGTGAGAAAAGTGTCGGCTGGGGTCAACAGCAATGTCAAGAGTATCAGTGGCTATATTTTTTAGATTGTTGCGGCCCTACAGAATAATTTTGCATCTGTAGTATATTTAAACGCGCTCATTTTTATTTTCGTTTTAAAAAAATGTTAGTACCAATAACAACGCAAGACCGTCCGCCGTCTTGAGAACTTTGCATTGATAACGTTGCGGAACCAAAAGGGTCGCTCCTTCCCCCCTCATAAATATTCTACAAAGTTGTATGGTTAAAAATATAACTTGAAGCCAAGGGGAAGAATATGATTAAAAATATGAAAGGGGCAGCAACGACGTATAGCCTGTTATCATACCTATGGTTATTACGGGTTTTTGCTCACTAAAAGAAGCAATGAGTAACTTAGACATACACTCAAAACTTAACAATGCAAATCTAAAAACAATGTTAACTTTCAAACCTGAAGAAGCAAGTTACTATTTTTGATAACGAGCTAGCTAAAATGTTAGGCTTTTGTCAACTGACAGTCAGGACGCTCAAAGATTTATTGTTCATCAAACAAACGACTTATAGGGGAAAGGCTGCTCGATCTTGCAGACATTCATTACTCTTGATGTTCATTGGATGAGCTAAGCACAGATGAAAACTTATATGATGGAAGCCCTCAACTTTTTTAAAAAGAGCTCTGCCGTCAGGGAAAAGCTGCATATTCGCGATTAGGAAATTATACAATTCCATAATTTACAGTTTAAAAAGAATAGTTTTTGTGGAGGGTCGGATCATTTACTATAAAGTCAAAGACAAACCGGGGAAAAGTCGTAAAATGATAACCTGTCCACTTTGTTTTGGAAAATAAAAATAATAAACAGTATAAAAATGTCGCTGTACCAGAAAAAATCCGGAGTTTCATAGCTCCTGTGAGGGTGTATAAACTTTAGAATTAAAAGACCTTGCAGACGGTTGTGACTTTGAACAGACTGGGTGAAATAGGCTCTTTGTATGGTTTAGAGTTACACTAAAAAAGATGGTGATTATAAACGCAAAGAGGTGAGCAACAGCATAAGGTGCCTAAACTAGAACAACAGCGGCACTCTAGAAGCAATTAATGTGGCCAGTATGAATAAAAAATAGTTCGAAAACCTGACCTTAATGGCACTAGAACCATATTTAGAATGGGAATAAAATTTGAATTCATAAGCCCATTTACATTTTTTAGTCGTCAAAAAAGTTTCAGAAAAGCATTCAACTCTGGCCCTTTACATGTAAGTCTTATGCCAGACGACAATCGTCGTGAAAGAGATTGAAATAAAGCCGTTAAGGGAAAAACAGTACATCCTCCACAAAAGAAAACATTTAAAAAGGATCTTCTACAACAATACAGTTTCTTCCGCAAATGAAATTCGGAGACACGTGTACAAATGATATTGAAATTTTTCGGTCTAAAAGATGTGAAGAGGAATGGGCTGTGGGCGTTAGTGACGTCCTTCTAAAAGGAAAATTCTAATTACTGTCAAAACTTAGACGTGAAAAACTTAAAGTAAACCGTCCTTCGTACTTAACAATGGTGAGGACATTAAGGTAATAACAACAAGCAACAAAATCAATATTATCTAAATAGAAAAAATCTTCGAGAATTGGTTAATTTTACCATTTAGCCCTTTAAAGGGATTTTATTATACTGAAAAAGTTTTAACAAGGCAGAAAAAAACCCAATAACTGGATTAGTTTAATTTGTTATAAACTAGGGGCGTTAAACTTTATGACAAAAACCCCTCTTGTTCTTTAAATTTTTGGGGACAAATGGTTGGGGAAAAAAATATTACCCTCGCCTTTAAAAACGTTTATCGTTATAATTTTGATATATTTTGGTTTTCTGAACCATTTTAAAAAAAAAAAAGCTATCACGTAGAAGGTTTATAGGATGAAATAACATTTTTTTAGTTAATCCAGAAAAATAAATGGTGGTGTTAAACGCTTTTTTATATTGTTTAAAGGAATGCAGACATATTTTTTTAGATGATTTTTTTAGCGGGAAAAAAAACTAGTTAAAAGGAAACACTTTGTCAAAACTAGTTTCAGGGAAGGCGCGGGGATAAGTGTGTGGTTTTTTATGCCAAAAATTAACTAGTTTAAAAGACTTTAGGAACAGTTAAAGACTGTATTTTTTATTTAAATGAAAGACAGAGATGCTTTTATGAATGTTTGCTTTTAAAATGATGTTATTGAAAATGATCAGGAAAAAAAAGGATTAAGCAAAAACTGAAACTGAAAAAGTTTTAAAATTTGTATTGAAAACGGATAACCCTACACATATGTTTGTTTGTAGATAATCGTTATTTTTTGGTTACTTTTCAGGAAAAAGGAAAAAGCAGTTTAGGTCACTTTTGCCTGAAAACTGGTTGAGGGGGGAAAGTGATTAGAAACTGCATTTCCTTTCTCTCAGGGTGACGAGTGGTATCAATGACAGGATGACGAGTGGGAGACAGATGACAGGTGCGAGTGGTAGACAGATGACAGAACTGTACAGTAACAGGGTGACGGTGGTAGACAGATGACAGGATGACGAGTGGTAGACAGATGACAGGTGAGGTGGTAGAAGATGCAGGAGACGAGTGGTAGCAGATGAAGGATGAAGGGTGGTAGACATGACAGAAATTACAGTGACAGGGTGCGGTGAGCAAGCAATAAAATTAAAACAGAAGTGTCACATGACAGGAGCGAGTGGTAGACAGATGACAGGGTGGAGTGTAGACAGATGACAGGATGACGATGGAGACAGATGACAGAACTGTAAGATCAGGATGACGAGGGTAGACAGAGACAGAAATGTAAAAATGACGGATGACGAGTGGTAGAATGCAGAAATGTACAGAGACAGGATGGCGAGTGGTAGACTACGAAGTGTACAATGACGGGTGATGAGTGGGAGAAAAAGGGCAGGGGGTCGTTGGGGGAAACTGACAAAGTGTACAGGACGGGTGCGAGTGGTAGACAGATGAAGAAAAATGACAGATGACAGGTGGGCGAGTGGTAGACAGATACAGAACTGCACAGCTGATATTTAACAGGAGTCGAAATGGCAAAGAATTTTACAGCTGACATGGTAACAGGTAGTCGACAGATGGGAAAGAATTGTACAGGTGACGGTAACAGGTAGTCACAGAGGCAAAAAACTGTACAGCCCCATGGTAACAGGTAGTCACAGATGGGAAAGAATTGTAAGCTGACATGGTGAAAGGGAGTCGACAGTGGCAGGGGCTGTAACCTGACATTGTGCAGATTGTGGACTGATGAGAAAATAAGAAAAGATTACATTTGACATGGTTTAAGGGTACAGAAAATAGTAAAACTGACAGGGTGACAGATGGTGGAAGATGACGAGAATGTACACCTGACACTTAACATGGGTAACAGAGACCGAGAATTGTACAGTTGACATTGTGATGGTGGTACCAGATACAGGAAATTTTACAGCTGACTTTTTGTGAAAAAGGTTTTTATTGAACAAAAAATGACAGAAGGAATTGGGGGTCGTAAAATGTGTAACCTGCACATTGTTTTGGAATTTAAAATAATTAAACTGTACTAAAAAAGTCGCGCGGACTCTGAAGAATCGGAGTTTAATTAGCGGCCTGTGAGGTGTTATAACTTTCGAATTAAAAGACTTGCAGACGTTGGGGACTTTTGAACAGAACTGGTGAAATAGGCTCTTTGTTGATGTTTTGAGTCTCTAAAGATGGTGATTATAAACGCAAATAGGTGGTTGGCGACAACTATAAGTTTCCTAAACTTGAGCAACTGCGCATTCTAGAGCAATAATGTTGGCCAGTAAGAATATAAATAGTGGAAAACCTTCATTTATTGGCACCTTAGAACATTTTTAGACTGGGAGATATAATTTGAATTCATAAGGACCATTTTACATTTTTAGCCGTCAAAAATGTTTCAGAAAAGCATTCAACTCTGGCCCTTTACTTAGTCTTAGCAGGTCGGGGACAATTGTCGGAAAAGAGATTGTAATAAAGCCGTATGGGGAAACAACAGTACATCCTCCAAGAAGAGATGTATCGGTTTTAAAAAGATGCTTCTACAAAATTACAATTCATTCCGCAAATGAAATTAGGAGACACGTTTCACTCTATGATATTTGATAGTTCTGTTCTCTTAAAAAGATGTGTGAAGAGGATTGGGCTGTGGGCGTTAGTGACGTCCTTCTAATAGGAATTCTAATTAGCTGGGCAAAACTTAGACGTTGAAATAAACTTATTGTTACCGTCGTCGTTCTTAACAAATGGTGAGGATATTATGGTCACAACAACAAGCATAAATCAATAATGTCTAAATAAGAAAACTATCTTACAGAACTAAATTGGATTTATATTCACACCATTTAGACTTATAGGATTTTATTATACTGAACAAGTTTTGTCAGTGAGCATGATAAAAACAATAACTGGATTAGATTAAGTTCTGTTATATAAAACTATGAGCAGTTAAAAATTTATGACAAAACCCCTCATTGTTCTTTAATTTGTGGACATTACTGGTTGTGGAAATAAATAACAATATTTATCCTTGACTGTTTCAAACAGTTTTTCGTTATATTTTGGATCATATTGTGATTTTCTAGCCTATCACTTAAATGGAACAAAGCATAATCATGATTGAAGGTTTATATGGTCTGATGATAACATATTTTTAGTTAATCTAGCACTAATCTGAGTGGTGTCTAGGGAACGCTTTTTTATATTGTTTGATGGAACGCAGAATATTTATTATAGATGAGCTGTTCAGCAGAATGAGACATAGTAATAAGAGAAACACTTTGTCGACGAAACTAGCTTTCTGTGGGTAGCAGGCTGGGATAAGTGTGTGGATTTTATCGCCAAAATTATAACTACAGTTTTATAAGGACTTTAGAGAACAGTTAAAAGACTGTAGTTTCTATTTCACATGAAAGACAGAGTTGCATTGATGAATGTTTGCGTGAAAATGATGTTATTGAAATAATGATCGAGAAAAACACAGGATTATTCAAAAACTGATCAAATCTGAAAATGTTTAGTAAAATTTGTATTGAAACGGATAACACATCACAGTATGTTTGTTTGTAGATATTCGTTATTTTTGGTTATGATGTCTTAAATTGTCAGAGAACTAATATAAATCCGCGCTTTTGCGATGGCGTTTAGGCCACTTTCGCCAAATACTTGTGGAGGGGAGCAAGTGAGGTATGAACTGACACTTTAATTTGTTCTCCTACAGTCGTCGGTGTAGAAGAGAGAGAGAGATGGAAGAGACGGAGAGAGTGAGAGAGAGGTTGGGATTTTGCGGGCAGAGGATACGGTCTAGGTAAATCGACAGAGTATGTGTGTGTGCGTGTGTGTGTGTGTTGCGCGCGCGCGGTGTGGTGTGTGTGTGTTTGTGTGTGTGTGTCGTGTGTGTGTGTGTGTTGTGTGTGGGTGTGTGTGTGTGTGTGTGTGTAGAGAGAGAGTGAGAGAGTGAGGACGTAGTGAGAGTGTGAGAGAGGAAATTGGAGGGGGAGGGGGGGGGGGGGGGGAGGAGGGGGCAGGTATGAAATAGGTGCGTGAGAGAGTGTAAGGAAGAGCGTGGAAGGGTGGGATTCGGGTATTGCGGGAAGGGATGTAAGCTTTTCATGATAAAAAAAATCATGCGTGTTTCTTTCGTGGAGAAACCGTAGGATACGCGTTCCGTGTAGGCTTCTCACTGTGAGCGCGATGACATACACGTTGAAAGATAATTGTCACGCGGAAAAATAAAGGGGATACTGCGTGTGTGTGTGTGTGTGTGTGTGATGACAAATACTAGAACTCCTTTCCTTCAGGTTCGGCGAGACAAGGTTGCTCCTCAGGTGAAACTGATTCCGGTTCGGCGAGACACAGGTGCTCCTCAGGCCGAAACTGATTCCGATAGTCGTCACATCTTGTACCCACG